>CM034307.1:29361114-29454686 GCA_019925795.1 Dendrobium chrysotoxum | reverse complement strand
AACACAAGACTAGAGCAATTGCTACTACAACTGAAATCAAAAATAAAAACTACTACAACTAACTCCCCAATTTGACATCACAAAATAGAGGAGGGCAAAAAGAATAATAGAAGCAACAGTACAAATAGAAAAAGAAAAAACATCTACAAAATATAACACTAAAACGGAGGCGGATCTTGATCCGAAGGAGGATGTGGCTGTGGTGGTGTAAAGTAACTGTGGATGGCTGTAAAGTTGGCTCCAATCTAGGAAATGTCCTGGTCGTGTTGCTGTAGCTGCTGAGCAGCATAGTTAGTAAAGCGCTGTAGGTCCTCAGCGTGCCGCTGCTCCTGGGCAGCAACATAAGAATCGAATCTGGCCTCTCACTGATCGAAGCACTGCACCAGATGGTCAAAAGGAGAAGCAATGCGAAGGGGAGCAGGTGCATCTGGTGTAGCAGAAATGGGAATAGCTTCTTCCTCTTCCTCCTCAACATCCGGGGTGGGCTCCGGATGTAGTCGGGTGCTGTGTAGGACAAGGAATGAATTATTTGTGAAGAAGGAAGGAGTGACATTTGGAGGTTCTGTATACTGCAGGTCATATTTAGTTTCTAAGGCATATGCAATGATATGTCCTAAGGCTAGATTGGGACGACATCTTTGACCCGGATCCCTAGTAATGGTGAGGTGCTCGATGTATCAGATAAGAAGGTCAGTGGCATTAAAGTCCCGGTGAGCCAAGATGTAATATGTGGTCAGAGATAGTAATGGGGTGATGTGAATTCGATCCCCAGCCTTAAGGATGATGGAGGAATGAAGGACGTACTGAATGGTCCATGTATCTATAAGGAGGGAAGTGCAAACATTGTCATGGTAGGGTGCATTCGTATTTCAAAGAAAGTGATTGGCGACACTCCAATCATAGTCAGGGTCAGTAATAAGAGTGTGGATTTTGTCACCACACATAGAGAGTTGAAGAATGTTATGAAAGTCCTGAGCAGTGAGTTCTATAGGATGTTGATTCACATAGGAGCAGAGGGTGGAATAGTCAGCAGAAATGCACAGACTTGCGAAGAAGACTTGAAGAAGTTCAATGCTAAATGGAAAGGTGAGGGTAAAGATGAAAGTGAGGGAGGTGTGTGCAAATGGATCAAGAATAGGATAGGTAAGGGTGCGGGGGTTTACTATTTTTGACCGTGTAATCCCCACCTTACGATAGCGCTCGAAGGCAACCTGATCGGCTGTATTGGAAAAGCGGGGATCAACATTTCCCCGGGAGGAGCTCGCACCCTTTTGCCTAGAATTCTTCCTGCCAGCCATTAGAAAGCTCAAGTGAGGGAGAGTGGAAGGGGCTGTTTAAATAGAGGTCAGCCGGATCAGCCCGTACGATCGTGAGATCGTCTAGGATGATAGGAACATTTATGACGGACAAGATGATTGGTCAAAAAGGTAGTCGTATCATCCAGGATGATCAGAGATCGTCTAGGACGATTAGACACAAGAGATCGTCCCGAGGAGTCAGGCCGAACGACCGTTGATGAAAAGTATCATCCAGGACGACTAGGTGGATCATCCGGGATGATATGCAATAAATGTGTCGGATGCGCCGAATTTGAATCATCCAGCTGCTGAAACGTGAATCGTCTGGGATGATGTGGTGGATCGTCTAGGAAGATGACCAATTATTGGCGCATTTGTAACCGTTCGATCAGATTAGGAAGATATGGATCATATCATCCAGGATGATGTAGGGATCGTCCTGGATGATCACCAATAATAGGTGTACTTAGTAGTATGATCAATGTGGGGATGATTTGAATGGATCATCCAGGATGATTGATGGATCGTCCAGGATGAAGAATATCAACCAGGATAATGTGGGGATCGTCCAGGACGATGTGAAGAGAACAGGAAAAAGATGGAGGATGGAAATGAATGATCATGATCCCAAAAACACAAACAGTAAAATAAAAACAAAACCAAACTGCATAAAATACAAAGTGAGAACATAAAAAACAATAGTTTTTTTTATCAATCTACTCCAGTAAATCAGAATTTTTCCTAGATTTTAAATCCAAAAATCAATAAGAAGATGATTGACAGCGCTGAAATCCAAAAAAAGATGGAAAATCGACTTTCGTAACTCCCACCTCAGACACCTTATAGATGCAAATCCCTTTCAAAACAAAAATTCAATTCAAAAGAAAAGAAATTAGATTCAAAAAGATATCCTTTCAAGCCTCATTCCAAAAAAATATCTGATATAATAGTGTTCCAAAGTAATAAATCAGAAATCAAGATTTTCAAACTCAAGCTTTTGAAAATATGAAGTGGTGCACGAATTTTTCTAAGATATTTAGCGATCTGAAAGGGACGAAAGCTTGATTTGGGCTCATATTGTGGCTCTTTTTCAATTTGTTTGGCACTTTGCGCTTCTTTTGATTTTTAATACACTTTGTGTATATTTTAGTTTGGCGACATTTCGCATCTTTTCAGCTTTCGGGCTCATTTTGTCCCTCTTTATCAATTGATTTGGCGCACTGCGCATCATTTGTAATCTTTCTCCCTCTCAAAGTCGTTAAAGGACCTCAGCTGTAAAATTACCTTCCAAACATAGGAGACACTCTCCATAATAAGGAAGAGTAATTCACAAAATAAAAACCATACGTCATATGTTAAGTGCAATAACTTGGTTTAGAAAACCATAATAATGACTTAAGATTTTAAAAACACTATTCATATGAGGTAGATTACTGTAGGAAGATAAAATAAATCTCTTTTTCAAAACTAATATTTTAATTTTGAAGAAGATTTTTATCCAAAAGAAATAATACACCAGTAAAGGAGTTAGAGGAAGAGAAACAATCATCAATGTTTCTTCCCTTTAACAGATTCAGTGGAATCAATCACTGCTTACCAGCTTCCAAATAAAAACAAGGTAAAACTCTTAGTCAGAAATCTAGTTTATTAGAAGTAGCGAGCAGTGATCGGATTTTGAAAAATATAAAACAGTAAATAAAAGGGATGAACCAGTAAATAAAAATAGGTAGAAAATTACATCAACATAAATACTCAAATCAACCTAACAATAAGGCTAACATAGAAATTAGCAGAAGGAAAAAATAAAAACAACTGAAAGCAAATAATCAAATCAACCAGCTAACTAATAGAACCAGAATGAAAATCAGAAAAATAGAAATTAGCAGTCATCAGAATCAAGCATTTATATCAATTACTCCTAATCTGGTTCTCAAAATGCTGAATGAGTCAAAGGCCAGTGGTTTAATAAATATGTCAGCCAGCTGATTTTCAGTTGCTACATGATGTAGCTCATTGTCCCCTTTTGTAACATAGTCCCTAATGAAGTGATGCCTTATATCAATGTGTTTGGTCCTAGAATGTTGAATTCAATTCTTAGAGATGCAGATGGCACTAGTATTATCACACATAATAAAAATTGTGAAAAAAGGTAAACCTAAATCCAAGACTTGTTGCTTCAACCATAGAACTTGGGCCACACAACTTCCTAAGTTAAATGTACTCGGCTTCAGTAGTAAAAAGTGCAACTGTGTTCTATTTTCTACAAGACTAGGAGACTAAAGACTGTCCTATGAATTGACAAGTTCTAGAAGTACTCTTTCTATCCACCCTACACCCTGCAAAGCCAGAATCATAATATCAAATAATCTCAAAAGAGGTGCTGTACCTAGGGTACCAGATTCCTAGGTTTGGAGTCCCTAAAAGATATCTAAGAATTCTCTTAACAGCGGTTAGGTGGGACTCTTTAGGATCAGCCTAAAACCTAACATAAAGACAAACACTAAACATGATATCAGGTCGGCTAGCAATCAGGTAAAGCAGTGATCCAATTATTCCTCTATACTTCTTCTGATCAACATATTTTCCACTTGAATCCTTATCTAACCGAACAGAGGAGCTCATGGGAGTGTTGATTGGCTTGGCTTTGTCCATCTCATATTTCTTCAAAATGTCCTTAGTGTATTTAGATTGATTTAGAAAGGTTCCATCATCCATTTGCCTTATGCTAAACCCCAAAAAGTAGGATAATTCTCCCATCATACTCATCTCAAACTCCTTACTCATTGTTTTAGAAAACTCATCACGTAAATATTTATCAGAAGATCCAAAAATTATATCATCAACATAGATCTAGACAATGAGGAAGTCATCCCCTATTCTCCTCGGAAAAAGGGTGGTGTCTACGCTCCCCTTAACAAACTCTCTTTCTTACAGAAATGTACTAAGCCTCTCATACCAAGCTCTTGGTGCCTGTTTCAATCCATACATGGCCTTTTTTAATTTGTAAACATGATTTGGATATTGGGAACTCTCAAAAACCTGGGTGTTGTTCTATAAAAACATCCTATTTTATTACCCCATTTAAAAAGGCACTCTTAACAACCATTTGAAACAACTTAAATCCCATATAACAGGCAAAAGCTAGTAGCACTCTAATGGCTTCAAATCTAGCTACAGGGGCAAAGGTCTCCTTAAAATCAATCCCTTCAATCTGATTATACCCCTTAGCCACCAATCTTGCCTTATTCCTATCCACCACACCAGAATCATTCATCTTATTCTTAAAGACCCACTTGGTTCCCACAATACTTTGATTTCTAGGTCTTTCTACGAACTCCAAAACATCATTCCTCACAAATTGATTCAATTCTTCTTGCATAGCCTAGATCTAAAACTCATTAGAAAGGGCTTGATTGATGTTGGTGGGTTCCGTCATTGAGATAAAGGCAGAGTGGTTTACTTCCTTCCTATGTTCATGCCTAGTCCTAACACCTTCTGAAGGGTCTCCTAAGATCAGTTCTTTAGGATAACTCAAAGAATATCTCCAATCTCTAGACAGTGTGGTTTGAGGTTCTACCCTTTCCTTGAGATTTGCATTTTCAACCCTTTGGGTAATCTCCTCTACCTCTTCATCTTTCTCAACTCTGGTCACCTTAGGATCAGATTCATCAAACACCACATGAGTTGTCTCTTGCACCACCAAAGTCCTCTTATTGAACACCCTAAAGGATTTCCCCACACTAGAATAGCCTAAGAATACTCCTTCATCAGATTTGGGGTCAAACTTTCCTAAGGATAATTTCTCATTGTTCAGAATGAAAACCTTACAGTCAAAGATATGGAGGTTGGACAGGTTTGGAGTGCCACCCTTAATGATCTCATAAGGTGTTTTGTTCAGCTTTGATCTAACATTCACCCTATTTAGCACATACAGGCAGAGTTCATCGCTTCAGGCCAAAAGTATTTTGGAAGTGAATACTCAGTACGCATGGCTCTAGTTGTTTCCACTAAGGTCCTGTTCTTCCTTTCAACTACCCCGTTCTGCTGAGGGGTCCTAGAAGCTGAAAAATTGTGACTAATCCCTTGCTCCTCACAGAAACTTCCAAACTTCATATTTTCAAACTCTTCACCATGATCACTATGAATAGTCGAGATCTCACAACCTAACTTCCTCTGAATCCAAGTAGAGAAGGACTTAAATTCATCAAATGACTCAGATTTATGTGACAGAAATTTAATCTAAGTGAACCTCGAGTAGTCATCAATAATCACAAAACCATAGACTTTCCCCCCTAAGCTGGCAGTGCTAATGGGTCCAAAGAGATCCATATGAAGGACTTCTAAAGTTCTAGAGGTGCTAATGTCCTTATCAGAACTTGCTTCCCTAACTGACAGGCTTCACACAGGTGGTCCTTAGTGAACTTATGCTTGGGCACACCTCTGACTAAGTTCTTTTGGGTGACTCTCTTAAGGGTTTTTATACTGGCATGACACAATCTCCTATGCCACAACCAAGACTCATCAGCAGCAATTTTTAAGCAAATTGAATCTTCAGCTTTGATGCAACTTACATCCAGCTTGTAGATATTATTGATCCTTTGTCCCTGCAAAATAATTTTGTCATTTTAGCTTAAAATTCAGCCAGTGGGCAGAAATTTGACGCTGTATCCTTTGTCACAGAGTTGACTGATGCTCAGCAGGTTGTGTTTCAATCCATCTACAAGCAAAACATTATCAGTTAAAAAATTCTTTGAATCACCAATTATACCTAAGCCTACCACCCTCCTGGTGGTGTTATATCCAAGTGTAACCTTGCTTCCAACCCTGGCCTCCAACGAAATGAACTGATTTGCATCTCCAGTCATGTGTCTAAAACATCCGCTGTCCAGGTACCACATGCTCTCACGAGGTCTTGTGTGAGAGCGCACCTACAAAATCATCAAATGTCAGATTTAGGAACCCAAACAGGTTTGGGTTCCTTCTTATGAAAAGAAGAATGTAATGCATGTGTGTTGTGCTGTGAAACAGGAAGTTTGGGCCTCCACACCCAATGTGTACTACGGTGAACAGTGTAGGTGTGGGAAATGTGTCCTAACATGCCACATGAATAACATCTAACACCAGGAAAAGGATTAATTAAATGTCGTGAGTGATAATACCTCTTCCTAGATGTGTATGAAACATGATTTGATGAATTTGTAACAGATTTTTCAAAAGGTGGCGGGGTATAAAACTGTTCAAAAGTAGGTGGTTTTTTATTATTCTCAAAGGCAGCAATTTTCACTCTTAAATTTTTTTTCCTTGTTAAGACTAGAAATTTCAAAAGTCTTGCACTTTCATTACTTTCTAGGTCACATGTCATATCATTCAATTTCTTAAAAGTAACTTCTAATTCAACATGCGATGTTTTTAATGCATCAAGCTCAACAATTAAATAAGAATGTTTTTTATTCAGTTCATCAAATTCATCAAGTAAAGACATGTGATTGCAGTCAACAGTGGAATGATCCTTAATTAAGACATCATGCTCTTTTTACAAAGTCAAATAATCTAATTTTAAGCTAGCATGGGTTTTCTTAAGCTTCCTATACGATGCATGAATTTTTTCAGATATTTCAAGTAATTGATCGTAAGTAAGTTCACATACCTCTTCCTGGTCTGACTAACCAGGGTGATCATCAGCCATCAGACACAAGTTTGTTTCCTCATCTTCAGCTTCAGTCTCAGAAGAGTCGGATGTAGAATCTGCCAGAATACCTTCTGAATCCGCTTCTTATCCTTCCTAAACTTGTGTTTCTCCTCACCCTTCTCCTTGCTTGGGTGAGCTTTAAGTGTAGGACAATCAGCCTTAATGTGTCCAGGCTTCCTGCATTGAAAACAGACAGTTTTAGATGAACTTTTAAAATTTTTACTGGACTTACCCTTGTTCCACTTCTGAAAATTCTTATATTTCTTCTTTAGAAAGCTTTTGAATTGCCTAGTGATTAAGGCAACGTCATCACTATCAGACCCGGAAGAACTAGTATCACTCTCGTTGGCCTTCAGTGCCACTATTTTCTCCTTCTTCTCACCTGCATCAAGCTGTCATTTGTTCACCTCTTGCTCGTAAGCAATGGGTGATCCAAGTAAGCTATCAATAGATCAAGTATTCAAATCTTTAGATTCAGTGATTGCACTTATCTTAGCATCATAAGAAGAAGGCAAACATCTAAGAATTTTGTTCACTCTTTCGTAGTTTGTAAGTTCTCTACCTAAGGCATACAAAGAGGTGACAATTTGAGTGAACCTTGTATACATTTCAGAAATGATTTCAGGAGGTTTTATGCGAAAGATTTCGTAGTCATGAAGCCAAATGTTTAACCTAGACTGTTTGACTTCAGTTATACCTTCATAAGTTAAGCCCAATCTATCCCAAATCTCTTTTCCTGTTGTACAAGTTGAAAGCACAAAAAAAACAGTTCAATCATTTGACATTCAATTGTGCTAAATCATGATCATCAAAAGTCCAGTCAGTAAAGGGCAGTTCAGTTTTCACATTGTTAATCATTCTAAAAGGTAGTTCGTATCTATCCTTAAGAAGCATCCACATACAATAATCAATTGATTGAAGAAAAGTGGACATGCGAGCTTTCCAAAAATCAAAAGGAATGTTATCAAATAATGGCAGTCGTGTAATTGAATAACCTTCAGCAGTATTACAATTACCAAAGTTAGCCATGGATCAAATTCAAAAGTTTTTCAAAACTAGATTTTATGAATCTAGATCTGATACGATTTGAAAGTTTGATAGGGATGTTAAGCCCTGATAAACTAGTCCCGAGTCTAACCAAGACGGGGGGTGAATTGGTTATTTAAAAATTCTAGAGCAACAGTAAAAATATTTTCTATGATATGCAGCGGAAACAAGTAAATACTCAAACGAAAAGATTAAACTTAAATTTCACCAAAGCAGATAATCACAGAAAACTAAAGTGTAGAAAGTAATCAGAAAGAACACATCAGATTTTTATAGTGGTTCGGTCAACTTGACCTATGTCCACTCCCCGGAGCCTCCCCTTTAGGTATTTCACAAACTCAAAGTGTCTCTCCTTTTGCTCCCACAGCAAGGCGGAGAAGCCTGTACAAAAACCTCCTTTCCACCAACACGGTGAGGTAGTGAACCTAACCTCCTTTGGTTTCTCCTGAAGTAGGCAGAGAACCTCAAACTCCTTACACTTTCTCCAGAAGCGGGTAGAGAACCCCAGATCTTCTTGCGAATGATCCTCTAACAAAGAACACCAACACGATGAAAGACGACGAGGGGAGAAGACGACTCTGATTCTTTCTTAAAGCAACCTTCGTGAACCCCTCACGAACTCCCCCTCATAAGATCCTCTCTCTCTCTCCCAAACTCTCTCTCTCTAGGGTTTCTCTAGAAAGGAAAGTGGCAAAAGATTATTCTTGTTGAAAGAAAAAGATCTTTTATAGGAGGGCTCAAAATTTTCCCTAAGTCTCAACTGGTCGTCCTAGATCGTCCAGGACGATCAGTTCAAAATCAGCTGTTTCAGCCTGGACAATCTGGCTCTTCTGGACGATCAGTGGAAAAAGTTGTTCTGATCGTCCCGTATGTTTCTACGATCGTCCAGGACAATTAGTGTAAATTCAGGAATTTCGTCCAGAAGACAGCTCGGGTCATCCAGAGAAAATTATGTTGGATGACCAAAAAATGACTTGATCGTCCAGGACTATACGGGTATCGTCCTGTACGATTAGTTCAAAACGTGCCAAAATCATCCTGATCACCGCTCTAGACGTACAACTGAAATGTACTTGACGATCATGATCGTCTGGGACGATCTTGCGATCGTCCAGTACGATATGATCATATCAATAAAATATTAATTGCTTTCCTTAATTACCAGATTAATTTAGGCATGATTGTACTGGATCGTCCAGGATGATACACATATCGTCTGGGACGATCAGACCAAATATCTTAAAATAAAAACTTGTCTAACTTGATCTGGCGGCTGAGAATTTCTGATTTGAGCCTATCATCCCGGACGATGTCGGGATCATTCAGGATGATCTGCTTAATTAGACACACTTAACTTGGTCACCATAATTAGGGTTTCTATTTTTACTTGATCGTCCAGGATGATCTAAACAAAAATTGAACAGAAACTCTAATTCACTCAAGCTCTCTCCCTGAGTGTGTGTGTGCAAGGTTACTTAGCTAGGGGATCAGTTACATTGCAATTGACTCAAGAAAAGGAAAATAATATATTTGGACACACTTGAACATGATTTTGAGTTGGCTTGAGTTGCTCTTGATCTTTTGTACTTGAAATGGGTTAGCCAAGCTAAGCACAATAGAAACATGTTTGTCATCATCAAAACTAGATTTGCAATAATCGAGGATCAAAATTAGGAGATCTTATGATGGGGTAAGAATATGACAATCACAGAGGATCAAAACTGGAAGTTCATATGATTGGGTAGGAATATGTCCATTTTAGAAGATCAAAATTGGGAGATCGTATGATGGGGTAGGATTATGCCCATCAAAAAGAATCAAAACTAGGAGATAGTGTGATGGGGTGGGAATATGCCCTCATAGAGGATCAAATTGGGAAATCTTATGATAGGGTAGGAATATGCCCATCACAGAGGATCAAAATTGGATGTTCATATGATGGAGTAGGAATATGCCCTTCACATAGGATCAAAATTGGGAGATCATATTATGGGGTAGGAATATTCCCATCAAAGAGAATCAAAACTGGGATATAGTATAATGGGGTAGGAATATACCCATTAGAAAGGATCAATACTGGAAGATCATATGATGGGGTAGAAATATGCCCATCATAGTGGATCCAAACTTGGAGATCATTTAATGGGGTAGGAATATGCCCATCCTAAAGGAACAAAAATGGGAAATCATATAATGGGGTTGGAATATGCCCATCAAAGAAGATCAAAATAAGGAGATCATATAATGGTGTAAGAATATACCCATCATAGAGGATCGAAACTGGAAGATCGTGTGATGGGGTAGGAATTTGCCCATCAAAGAGGATCAAAACAAAGAGATCATATGATGGGCTTGGAATATACCTATCATAGAGTATCAAAACTAGGAGATCATATTATGGGGTAGGAATATGCCCATCACAAAGGATCGAGACTAGGAGATCGTATGATGGTGTAGGAATATGTCAATCATAGAGGAACAAAATAGGGAGATCGTGTCATGGGGTAGAAATATGTCCATCAGAGAGGATCAAGACTGGAAGATCATATGATTGGGTAGAAGTATGCCGATCATAGAGGATCGAATCTGGGAGATCATATAATGGGCTAGGAAGGTACCTATTACAGGGGATCAAATTTGGGAGATCGCATGATGAAGTAGTAATATCTCCATCAAAGAGGAACAACACAGGGAGATCGTATAATGGGGTAGGAATTTTCCCATCACTAAGGATCACAATTAACAGGTCATATGATGGGGTGGGAATAAGCTGAAAGTTTGATAGGGATGTTAAGCCCTAGTGAACTAGTCCCGAGGCTAACCAAGAGGGGGGGTGAATTGGTTATTTAAAAATTTCACGATAACAATGAAAATCTTTTCGATACGTAGCAGCAGAAACACATAAACAAGATCGAAAAGATCAACCACAGATATTCACCCAAGCAGTTAATATCAGAAAAGTAAAATGCAAAACTGAATCATAAAAGCAAACCAAATTTTATGGTTGTTCGGTCAACTTGACCGACGTCCACTCCCCGGAGCCTCCCCTCCGGGTATTGCACTAAACAAAAAGTGTCTCTCCTTTTGCTCCCACAGTAAGGCGGAGAAGCCTGTACAAACACCTCCTTTTCACCACACGGTGAGGCAGAGAACCCGACCTCCTTTCGCTTCCTCCTGAAGCAGGAAGAGAACCTTCGAACTCCTTTTGCTTCCACCTGAAGCGGGCAGAGAACCTTCGAACTCCTTTTACTTCCACCTGAAGTGGGCAGAGAACCCCGGATCTTCTTGCGAATGATCCTCCCATGACGAACACCAACTAGACGAAAGACGACGAGCGGAGAAGACGACTCCGATCCGTGCTTGGAGCAACCTTAGTGAATCCCTCACTAACTCCCGCTCACAAGATCTTCTCTCTCTCTCCAAACTCTCTCTCTCTCTAGGGTTTCTCAGGGAAGGAAGGCAGCAAAAGATCTTTCTTATTTTTGGAAAAAGTTCTTTTAAAGGTGGGCTTAAAATTTGCCCTAAATCTCAACTGGTCGGCCAAGATCGTCCAGGACGATCGATAGATCGTCCTGTAGGATCAGTTCAAATTCAGCTGTTTCAGCCTGGACGATTAGGCTCTTCTGGACGATCAGTAGAAAAAATTATTCATATCGTCCCGTACGATCCTGCGATCGTCCGGGACGATTAGTGCGAATAGAGGAAAATCATCCAGAAGACAGTTCGGGTCGTCCAGAGAAATCTGTGCTGGACGATCAAAAAAAGACTTGATCGTCCAGCACGATTGGGACATCATCCTGTACGATTAGTTCAAAAAGGCCCCAAATCATCCTGAACACAGTTCGGGTCGTACAGCTGAAATGCACTAAACGATCATGATCGTCCGGGACGATCCTGCGATCGTCAAGGACGATATGATCGTATCAACCAAAAATATATTACTTTCCTTAATTACCAGATTAAATTAGGCATGATTGTACTGAATCGTCCGGGACGATCAGACCAAGTATCTAAAAATAAGAACTTGCCTAACTTGATCTGGAGGCTGAGAATTTCTGATTTGGGAATATCGTCCCGTACGATCCAGAGATCATCCAGGACGATCTGCTTAATTATACCCTCTTAACTTAGTCACCGTAATTAGTGTTTCTGTTTTGGCTGGATCGTCCAGGACGATGTGGAAATCGTCCAGGACGATCTGAACAAAATTTGAACAGAAACTCTAATTCACTCAAGCTCTCCCCCTGAGTGTATGTGTGCAAGGTTACTTAGCTAGGGGATCAGTTACATTATAATTGGCTCAATAAAAGGAAAAATCATACATTTGACACACTTGGACCCGATCTTGAGTTGACTTGAGTGGCTCGTGGTCTTTTGTGCCTAAAACAGATTAGCCAAGCAAAACACACTGGAAACATGTTTGTCATCCTCAAAACTAGATTTGCAATAATCTCCCCCTTTTTGATGATGGCAAACATTTATAAAGTAGTTTGAAAATAAAAGTAAACTAGGAGATCAAAACACAAGCATTTTTTAAATTTTCATTTAACAACTAAAATAATACAGGAAACATGACTCATAAAATAGAAACAGACATGACTACAACTGACTCCCCCTTTTGACATCACAAAAAGGAGGAGGAAAAATAGAACACGAAAATAAGACATAAATAGAACAACTACACAATAGAAAACTAAAACTGACAGCGCTGAAATCCAGAAAAGGTTGGAAATAATCAACTTTCGTAACTCCGACCCCGGGCACCTTATCGATGCAAACCTCTTTCAAAACAAAAATTCGATTCAGAAGAAAAGATATTAGATTTGAAAAGAGATCTTTTCAACCCTCATTCCAGAAAAATATTTGATATAATAGTGTTACAAAGTAAAAAATTAGAAATCGGGATTTTCAAAACTCAAGCTTTAGAAAATATTAAGTGGCGCACAGATTTCTCTAAGACATTTAACAATCTGAAAGGGAAGAAAGCTTGGTTTGGGCTCATTTTATGCCTCTTTTTCAAATTGGTTGGCGCTTTGCGCATCTTTTGATTTTTGATACACTTTGTGTATCCATTTTGGTAATTTCGCATCATTTCAGTTTTGGGCTCATTTTATGCCTCTTTTCCAAATTATCTGGCGCACTGCGCATCTTTTATAAGCTTTCTCCTTTTCATAATCTTTAAAGAGTCTCAGCTGTGAGATTATCTTCCAAACATAGGAGATGACTCTCCACAGTAAGGAAGAATGATTCACAAAATAAAATCCATACAACATATGATAAATGCAATCACTTGGTTTAGAAAATCAAACTAATAACTCAAGACTTTAAAAAATACTATTGATATGAGGCAAATTACTGTAGGAAGATAAAATAATCTCTATTTCAAAAACTAACATTTTAATTTTGAAGAGGATTTTTATTCAAAAGAAACTACACACCAGTAAAGGAGTTAGAGGAAGAGAAACAATTATCAATGTTTCTTCCCTTTAACAGATTCAACGAAGTCAATCACTGCTTACCAGCTTCCAAACCAAAACAAGGTAAAAATCCCAATCAAAAGTTTAGATCACCAGAAGTAGTGAGCGGTGATCAGATCTTCAAAAGCATAAAACAGTAAGTGCAAGATATGAACCAGTTAATAAATAAAAACATGTAGAAAATCACAGCAAAGTAAATACTCAAATCAAACTAACAGTAAGGCTAACACAGAAATCAGCAGAAGAAATAAAATCAACTGAAAGCAAATAATCAAACCAAAATTAACTAACAGAAATTATAATACCAAACCTAACTAACAGAAATCAGAAATCATAATACCAAAACTAACTAACAGAAATCAGAATACCAATCAGAATAATCATAAATCAGTAGTCAATAGAATCAAGAATTTATATCAATCACTCCTAATCTGGTTCTCAAATTGCTGAATGAGTGAAAGGCTAGTGGTTTAGTGAATATGTCAGCCAGCTGATTTTCAGTTGCTACGTGATGTAGCTCAATGTCCCCTTTTGTAACATGGTCCCTAATGAAGTGATGCCTAATATCAATGTGTTTGGTCCTAGAATGTTGGATTGGATTCTTAGAGATACAGATGGCACTAGTATTATCACACAGAACAGAAATTATGCCAACAGGTACTCCTAAATCCAAGACTTGTTGCTTCAACCAAAGAACTTGGGCCACACAACTCCATAAGGCAATGTACTCAGCTTCAGCAGTGGAAAGTGCAACTGAGTTCTGTTTTCTACTGGACCAGGAGACTAACGACTGCCCTATGAATTGACAAGTCCCAGAAGTACTCTTCCTATCCACCCTACACCCCGCAAAATCAGAATCAGAATATCCAATGATCTCAAAAGAGGTGCTGTACCTAGGGTACCAAATTCCTAGGTTTGGGGCTCCTAAAAGATATCTAAGAATTCTCTTAACAGCAGTCAGGTGGGACTCTTTAGGATCAGCCTGAAACCTAGCACATAGATAAACACTAAACATGATATCAGGTCGGCTAGCAGTCAGGTAAAGCAGTGAACCTATTATCCTTCTATACTTCTTCTTATCAACAGATTTTCCATGTGAATCCTTATCTAACTGAACTGAGGAGGGCATGGGAGTATTGATTGGCTTGGCTTTGTATATTTCATAATTCTTCAAAATGTCCTTAGTGTATTTTGATTGATTTAGAAAGGTTCCATCATCCGTTTGCCTTATGCTAAACCCCAAAAAGTAGGACAATTCTCCCATCATACTCATCTCAAACTCCTTACTCGTTGTTTTAGAAAACTCTTAACATAAATATTTATCAGAAGATCCAAAAATTATATCATCAACATAGATCTGGACAATGAGTAAGTCATCTCCTAATCTCCTCAGAAAAAGGGTAGTGTCTACGCTCCCCTTAACAAACTCTCTTTCTAACAGGAATGTGCTAAGCCTCTCATACCAAGCTCTGGGTGCCTATTTCAATCCATATAAGGCCTTTTTTTATTTATAGACATGACTTGGATATTGGGAACTCTCAAAACCTGGGGGTTATTCTACAAAAACATCTTCTTTAATTACCCCATTTAAAAAGGCACTCTTAACATCCATTTGAAACAGCTTAAATCCCTTATAACAGGCAAAGGCTAGTAGCACTCTAATGGCTTCCAATCTAGCTATAGGGGAAAAAGTCTCCTCAAAATCAATCCCATCTATCTGATTATACCCCTTAGCCACCAATCTTGCCTTATTTCTCACCACCACACCAGAATCATTCATCTTATTCTTAAAGACCCACTTGGTTCCCACAATACTTTGATTTTTAGGTCTTTCTACTAACTCCCAAACATCATTCCTTACAAATTGATTCAATTCTTCCTGCATAGCTAAAATCCAAAATTCATTCGACAAGGCTTGATTGATGTTGGTGGGTTCAGTCATTGAGATAAAGGCAGAATGGTTTACTTCCTTCCTAAGTCCATGCCTAGTCCTAACACCTTCAGAAGGGTCTCCTAAGATCAGTTCTTTAGGATGACTCGAATAATATCTCCAATCTCAAGGCAACTCGGTTTGAGGTTCTACCCTTTCCTCCAAATTTGTATTTCCAACTCCTTGGGTAACCTCAACAATCTCTTCATCTTCTACTTCAGATCTAGACTCCTTAGGATCAGATTCATCAAACACTATATGGGTTATTTCTTCCACCACTAAAGTTCTCCTATTGAACACCCTAAAGGATTTCCCCACACTTGAATATCCTAAGAATACTCCTTCATCAGATTTGGGGTCAAATTTTCCTAAGGGTGACTTCCCGTTGTTCAGAATGAAAACCTTACAGCCAAAGACATGGAGGGGGGACAGATTTGGAGTTCTACCCTTAATGATCTCATAAGGTGTCTTGTTCAGTTTGACTCTCACATTCACCCTATTCAGCATATAACAGGCAGTGTTCACCGCTTCAGCCCAAAACTATTTTGGAAGTGAATACTCGGTAAGCATGGCTCTAGCGGCTTCCACTAAGGTCATGTTCTTCCTTTATCTACCCCGTTCTGCTGAGGGGTCCTAGGAGCTGAAAAATTGTGACTAATCCCATGATCCTCACAAAAACTTCCAAATCTTTCATTTTCAAACTCCGCTCCGTGATCACTATGGATGGTAATAATCTCACATCCTAACTTCTTCTGAATCCAAGTAGAGAAGGATCTAAACTCATCAAATGACTCAAATTTATGTGACAAAAACTTAACCCAAGTGAACCTCGAATAATCATCTACAATCACAAAACCATAGACTCTCCCCCCTAAGTTGGCAGTGCTAATGGGTCCAAAGAGGTCCATGTGAAGAACTTCTAAAGGTCTAGAGGTGCTAATGTCCTTAACAGAGTGAAAAGAGGACTGGACTTGCTTCCCCAACTAACAGGCATCACACAGGTGATCCTTAGTGAACTTAAGCTTGGGCACACCTCTATCTAAGTCCTTTTGGGTGACTCTCCTAAGGGTTTTCATACTGGCATGACACAATCTCCTATGCCATAGCCAAGACTCATCAGCAGCAGTTTTTAAGCAAATTGAATTATCAAATTTAATGCTACTTACATCCAGCTTGTAGACGTTGTTGATCCTTTGCCCCTGCAAAATAACTTCATCATTTAAGCTTAAAATGCAGCCAGTGGGCAGGAATTTGATGCTGTATCCCTTATCACAGAGTTGACTGATGCTCAGCAAGTTGTGTTTCAGTCCATCTACAAGCAAAACATTATCAATCATAAAATTCTTTGAATCACCAATTATACCTGTGCCTATCACCTTCCTGGTGGTGTTATCTCCAAGTGTAACCTTGCCTCCAGCTCTGGCCTCCAGCGAAATGAACTGATTTGCATCTCCAGTCATATGTCTCGAACATCCGCTGTCCAGGTACCACATGCTCTCACGAGGTCTTATGTGAGAGCACTCCTACAAAAGTATCAAACGTCAGTCTTCGTGCAACAGGTAGTTTGGGTTTCCACACCCAATGTGTACTACGGTGAACAGTGCAGGTGTGAGAAATATGTCCTAACATGCCACATGAAAAACATCTAACAACAGGAAAAGGGTTAACTAATCTACGTGGATGATAATGCCTCTTCCTAGATGTATATGAAACATGCTTTGAAGAACTTGCAACAGATTTTTCAAAAGGTGGCGGTGCATAAAACTGTTCAAAAGTAGGCGGTGTTTTGTTCTTTTCAAAAGCACTGATCTTTACCTTCAAAAACTCATTTTCTTTCTTTAAACTTGCAATTTCAAATTTCAAGGTTCCATTGCTACTTTCTACTTCACATGCAATTGTATCTAACTCTTTAAAAGCTCTTTCTAAGTCCACATGCGTAGTTTTCAATGAATCATGATCACACACTAAATCAGAATATTTTTTATTCAACTCATCGAATTCATCAAGCAAAGACATGTGATTGGAATCAAGTGTGGAATGATCTTTAACTACAGAATCATGCTCTTTTTGCAAAGTTAAGTAATCTAACTTCAAACTAGCATGAGTTTTCTTAAGTTTCTTATAGGATGTATGAATTCTTTCAGAAACTTCTAATAATTGATCGTAAGTCAGCTCACATACCTCTTCCTGGTCGGACTGACCAGGGTGATCATCAGCCATCAGACATAAGTTTGTTTCCTCCTCTTCAGCTTCAGTCTCAGAAGAGTCGGATGCAGAGTCTGCCCAGAATGCCTTCTGAATCCGCTTCTTGTCCTTTCTGAACTTTGGTTTCTCCTCACCCTTCTCCTTGCTTGGGTGAGCTTTAAGTGTAGGACAATCAGCCTTAATGTGTCCAGGCTTCCTGTATTCAAAACAAACAGATTCAGATGAACCCTTAAAATTTTTATTGGACTTACCCTTGTTCCACTTCTGATAGTTCTTATGTTTCTTCCTTAGAAAGCTTTTGAATTGCCTTGTGATTAAGGCAACATCATCACTATCAGACCTGGAAGTGCTAGCATCTGAATCCTTGGCCTTTAATGCCACTGTCTTCTTTTTCTTGCGTTCACCTGCATCAAGTTGCCTTTGGTTCACCCCTTGCTCGTAAGCAATGAGTGATCCAAGTAAGCTGTCAATAGAGTAAGTATTTAAATCTTTAGATTCAGTAATAGCAGTAATCTTAGCATCATAAGAAGCAGGCAAACATCTAAGAGTTTTTTTCACTCTTTCGTAGTTAGTAAGTTCTCTACCTAGAGCATGCAAAGAGGTAATAATCTGAGTGAACCTTGTGTACATTTCTGAAATAGTCTCACTAGGTTTCATGCAAAAAAGTTCGTAATCATGTAACAAGAAGTTTAACCTAGACTATTTGACTTCAGTTGTACCTTCATATATTATGCATAATCTATCCTAGATTTTCTTTCCCGTTATACAAGTAGAAATACGCATATAGTCTTCAGATTTTAAAGCACAAAAGAAACAGTTCAAGCATTTTGCATTTAACTGTGCTAAATCACGATCATCAAACGTCCAATCAGCAAAAGGCAGTTCACATTTCACATTGTTAATCAATCTAAAAGGTGGTTCGTATTCGTCCTTAACTAACATCCACATGCGATAATCAATAGATTGCAGAAAAGTAGACATGCGTGTTTTCCAAAAATCAAAAGGAATATTATCAAACAATGGTGGTCTTGTAATAGAATATCCTTCAGCAGTATTACGATTGTTACAGTTAGCCATGGATCAAATTCAAAAGTTTTTAAACCTAAATTTTGAATCCCGCTCTGATACCACTTGAGAGTTCGATAGGGATGTTAAGCCCTAGTGAACTAGTCCCGAGGCTAACCAAGAGGGGGGGTGAATTGGTTATTTAAAAATTTCACGATAACAATGAAAATCTTTTCGATACGTAGTAGCAGAAACACATAAACAAGAATGAAAAGATCAACCACAGATATTCACCCAAGCAGTTAATATCAGAAAAATAAAGTGCAAAACTGAATCAGAAAAGCAAACCAGATTTTGTAGTGGTTCGGTCAACTTGACCTACGTCCACTCCCCGGAGCCTCCCCTCCGGATATTGCACTAAACAAAAAGTGTCTCTCCTTTTGCTCCCACGACAAGGCGGAGAAGCCTGTACAAACACCTCCTTTTCACCACACGGTGAGGCAGAGAACCCGACCTCCTTTCGCTTCCTCCTGAAGCAGGCAGAGAACCTTCGAACTCCTTTTGCTTCCACCTGAAGCGGGCAGAGAACCCCGGATCTTCTTGCGAACGATCCTCCCATGACAAACACCGACTAGACGAAAGACGACGAGCGGAGAAGATGACTCCGATCTGTGCTTAGAGCAACCTTAGTGAATCCCTCACTAACTCCCCCTCATAAGATCTTCTCTCTCTCTCCCAACTCTCTCTCTCTAGGGTTTCTCAGGGAAGGAAGGCAGCAAAAGATCTTTCTTATTTTTGGAAAAAGTTCTTTTAAAGGAGGGCTTAAATCGTCCCTAAATCTCAACTGGTCGGCCAAGATCGTCCAGGACGATCGATAGATCGACCTATATGATCAGTTCAAATTCAGCTATTTCAGCCTGGACGATTAGGCTCTTCTGGACGATCAGTTGAAAAAAATTTTCATATCATCCCGTACGATCCTGCGATCGTCCGGGACGATTAGTGCAAATAGAGGAAAATCATCCAGAAGACAGTTCGGGTCGTCCAGGGAAATCTGTGCTGGACGACCAAAAAATGACTTGATCGTCCAGGACGATTGGGACATCGTCGTGTACGATTAGTTCAAAAAGGCCTCAAATCGTCCTGAACACAGTTCGGGTCGTACAGCTGAAATGCACTAAATGATCATGATCGTCCGGGACGATCCTGCGATCGTCCAGGACGATATGATCGTATCAACCAAAAATAAATTGCTTTCCTTAATTACCAGATTAAATTAGGCATGATTGTACTGAATCGTCTGGGACGATACACGTATCGTCCGGGAAGATCAGACCAAGTATCTAAAAATAAGAACTTGCCTAACTTGATCTGGCGGCTGAGAATTTTTGATTTGGGAATATCATCCCGTACGATCCAGAGATCATCCAGGACGATCTGCTTAATCAGACCCTCTTAACTTAGTCACCCTAATTAGGGTTTCTGTTTTGGCTGGATCGTCCAGGACGATGTGGAAATCGTCCAGGACGATCTGAACAAAATTTGAACAGAAACTCTAATTCACTCAAGCTCTCCCCCTGAGTGTGTGTGTGCAAGGTTACTTAGCTAGGGGATCAGTTACATTACAATTGACTCAATAAAAGGAAAAATCATACATTTGACACACTTGGACCCAATCTTGAGTTGACTTGAGTGGCTCGTGGTCTTTTGTGCCTGAAACAGATTAGCCAAGCAAAACACACTGGAAACATGTTTGTCATCCTGAAAACTAGATTTGCAACATAAGCCCATCACAGAGGATCAAAACTGGGAGATCAATAGATAGGATATGAATATGCCCATCATAGAGGATCGACACTAGGAGATCATATGATGGGGTAGAAATATGCCCATTATAAAGGAACAAAACTGTGAGCTCGTCTGATGGGGTAGGAATATGCCCATCATAAGGGGTCTAAACTGGCAGATCATATGATGGGGTAGGAATATTCCCACCATATAAGAATAAAACTAGGAGATCATTTGATGGGGAAGGATTATGCCCATCACAGATTACTAAGACTAGGAGATCATATGATGGGGTAAGAATATGCCCATCGTAGAGGATTAAAGCTGGGAGGTCGTATGATACCGTAGGAATATGCACATCACACAGGATCAAAATTGGGAGATTATATGATATGGTGGGAATATACTCATCAGAGAGGATCCAAGCGGGCAGATTATATGATGGGTTCAAAATATGCCCATCATAGAGGATCAAAATTAGGAGATCATATGATGGGGTAGTAATATGCCTATCATAGAGGATAAAAATTAGAAGATTATTTATGATAGGGTAGGAAAATGACCATCACATAGGATCAAAACTAGGAGATCTTATGATGGGGTGGGAATATGTTAATGAAAGAGGATCAAAAGTAAGAGATCATGTATTGGGGTAGGAAAATACCCATCATAAAAGATCAAAATTGGGAGATCATCTGATGTGGTGGTAATATGCCCATCATAGAGGATCAAAATTGGGAGATCGCATGATGGGGTAGGAATATGCCCATCAAAGAAGAACAAAATTGGGAGATCATATGATGGGGTAGGAATATGCCAATCAAAGAAGTTCAAAACTGGAAGATCATTTGAAAGGGTAGGAATATGCCCATTATAGAGAATCAAAATTGGAAGTTCATATGATTAGGTAGAAATATGCCCATCAAAGAGGAATGAAAATGGGAGTTCGTATAGAGGGGTAGGAATATGCCCATCACAGAAAATTAAAACTAGGAGATCATATGATGGGGTAAGAATGTACCCATCACAGATGTTCAAAATAATGAGATCATAAGATGGGGTAGGAATATACCCATCAGAGAGAATCAAAACTGGGAGATCGCATGATGGGGTAGGAATATGCCCATCACAGTGGAATAAAACTGGGAGATCATATGATGGGGTAGGAATATGCCCATCATAGTGAATTGAAATTAGGAGATCATTTGATGTGGTAGGAATATGTCCATTGTAGAGGACCAAAACTAGGAGATCGTATGATGGGGTAGGAATATGCCCATCAAAGAGGATCAAAATTGGGAGGTCGTATGATTTGGAATGAATATGCCCATCACAGAGGAACACAAATTAGAGATCATCTAATAGGATAAGAATATGCCCATCACGGGGATCACATGATGGGGAAGGAATATACCCATCATAGAGGATTAAAATTGGGAGATCGCATGATGGTGTAGGAATATGCCCATCACTTATGAACAAAACTTGGAGATCATATGATGGGGTAGGAATATGGCCAACATAGAGGTTAAAAACTATGAGGTCATTTGATAGGGTAGGAATATGCCCATCACAGAGGACCAAAACTAGGAGATCATATGATGGGGTAGAAATATGCCTGTCACAGAGAATCAAAACAGTGAGGTCATATAATGGGGATAGGACTATGCCCATAAAAGAAGATCAAAACTGGGAGATCATACGTTATGGTAGGATTATGTCCTTCATAGTGGATCAAGACTGGAAGATCATATGATTAGGTAGGAACCTTCCCATCACAGATGAATAAAAATGGGAGCTCGTATAATTGGATAAAAATATGCCTATCACAGAGGATCGAACTTAGAGATGATATAATGGGGTAAGAATATGCCCATCATAGAGGATTAAAACTAAGAGATTGTATAATGGGATAGGAATATACTCATCATAGAGGATTAAAATTAGGAGATCGCATGAATGAGTAGGAATATGCCCATCACAAAGGAATAGAACTGGGAGATCGTATGATGGGGTAAGAATATACCCATCACAGACAATCAAAACTAGGAGATCATTTGAAGGGGTAGGAATGTACCCATCATAGAAGACCAAAACTAAGAGATCATATGATGGGGTAGGAATATGTTCATCATAAAGAATCAAAATTGGGAGGTCATATAAAAGGGTAGGAGTATGCCCATAAAATAATATCTAAATTGGGAGAGTTAATGATAGGGAAAGAATATGCCCACCATAAAGGATCGAAGCCAGCAGATCATATGATGGGGTAGAAATATGCCCATCATGGAAGATCAAAAGTTGGAGATCATATGATGAGTAGGAATATGCCTATCACAGAGGATTGAAACTGGCACATTGCATGATGGGGTAGGAACATGCCCATCACAGAGGATCAAAATTGGGAGATCGTATGATGTGGTAAGAATATACCCATCAAAAAGGATCAAAACTAGGAGATGTTATGATGGGGTAGGAATATACCCATCATAAAGGATCAAAACTGGGAGACCATATGATGGGGTGAAAATATGCCCGTCTTAGAGGAGCAAAATTAGAAGATCTTATGATGGGGTAAGAATATGCACATCACAGAGGATCATAAATGGAAGTTCAAATAACGGGGTAGGAATTTGCCCATCACATTAGATAAAAATTGGGAGATCATATGATTGGGTAGGAATATGTTCATCAAAGAGAATCAAAACTGGGAGATAGTATGATGGCATAGGAATATGCCCAATACAAAGGATCAAAATAAGAGGATCATACGATGGGATAAGAATATATCTATTATACAGGACCAAAATTTGGAGATCATATATTGGGGTAGGAATATGTCCATCATAGAGGAATAAAATTTGGAGATCGAATGATGGGGTAGGAATATGCCAATCAAAGAGAATCAAAATTGGGAGATAGTATAATGGGGTAGGAATTTTCCTATTACAAAGGATCAAGATTGGAAGATCATATAATGGGGTAGGAATATACCCATCATAAAGGATCAAAACTGTGAGAATGTATGATGGGGTAGGAATATGCCCATTATAGAGGAACAAAATTGAGAGATTGTATGATGGGGTTGGAATATGCCCATCAAAGAGAATCAAAACTGGGAGATTATATGATGGGGTAGGAATATGCCCATCATAGAGTTTCAAAATTAGGAGATCGTAAGATGGTTTAGGAATATTCCAAACGTAGAGGATCAAAACTGGGAGATTTCTTGATGGGGTAGGAATATGCCCATCATAGAGGAAAAAAACTGGGAGATTATTTGATGGAGTAGGAATATGGCCATAATAGAGGATCAAAACTAGGAGATCATTTGATGCGGTAGGAATTGCCCATCATAGAGGATCAAGACTAGGAGATCATATGATAGGGTAGGAATATGCCTATCAGAGAGGATCAAAATAAGGAAATCATCTAATGGGGTAGCAATATGCCAATTAAAGAAGATCAAAATTGGGAGATCGTATGATGGGGTAGGAATTTGCCCATCACAAATGATCTAAGTTGGTAGATTACATGATGGGTAAGAATATGCCCATCACAAAGTGTCAAAATTGGGAGATCATATGATGGGGTAGGAATATGCCTATCATAGAAGATCAAAATTGGCGGATTATATGATGGGGTAGAAATATGCCTATCATAGAGGATCGAAACTGGCAGATCAAATATTGGGGCAGGAATATGCCCATCAAAGAGGTTTAAAACTGGGAGATCATATGATAGGGTAATAATATACCTATCATAAAGGATCAAAATTAGGAGATTGTATGATGGGGAGGGAATATGCCCATCGAAGAGGATCAAAATTGGTAGATTTATGATGGGGTAGGAATATGCCCATCATAGAGGATCGAATCTAAAAGATCGTATGATGGGGTAGGAATATGCACATCATAAAGGATCGAAACTTTGAGATCGTATGATGGGGTAGAAAGATGCCCTTCTCTGAGGATTGAAACTAGGAGATTGTATGATGGGGTAGGAATATGCTTATCATAGAGGATCTAGATAGGAAGATCATATGATGGGGAAGGAATATGCCCATCATTGAGGGTCGAAATTGGGCGATCGTATGATGGGGTAGAAATATACTTATCATAGAGGATCGAAACTGGGAGATCATTTGATGTGGTAAGAATTTGACTATCGCAAAGGAGCAAAAATAGGAGATCGTCAGGTGGGGTAAGAGTACGTCCATCACCGAGGATTAAAAATTTCAAATCATTTGATGGGGTAGGAAAATGCCCAACGTAGAGGATTAAAACTAGAAGATCATATGAAGGGGTAGGAATATGCCCATCTTGGAGGAATAAAAATGGGAGATCGAATGATATGGTCAGATTATGCCAATCACTGAGGATCAAAACTAGTAGATCATTTGCTGGGGTAGGAATATGCCATCATAGAGGTTCAAAATAAGGAGATCATATGATGGTGTAGGAATATGCCCATCATAGAGGATCAAAACTGGAAGATCATATGATGGGATAGGAATATGCCCATCACTGAGGATTGAAACTAGATGACCATATAATGGGATGGGAATATACCCATCGTAGAGGATCAAAACTGGGAGATCGTATGATGGGGTAGGAATATGCCCATCATAGAGGATCAAAACTTGGAGATTATAAGATCGAGTAGGAATATGCCCATCACTGAGGATCAAAACTTGCAGATCACATGATGGGGTAGGAATAAGCCCATCATAGAGGGTTGAAATTGGAAGATCATGTGAAGGGGTAGGAATATGCCCATCACTGAGGAATAAAACTAAGACATCATATGATGGGGTAGGAATATACCCATCACCGAGGATCAAAACTGGGAGATCATATGATGGGGTCGGAATATGCCCATCATAGCTTAACAAAAATGGGAGATCATATAATGGGTTCAAAATATGTGCACCACAGAGGATCGAAATGAGGAGATCATGTGATGGGGTAGGAATAAGCCCCTCACAAAGGATCAAAACTACCAGATCGTACGATCGAATAAGAATATACCCATTACAAAGGTTCAAAATTGTGAGATAATATAATGGGGTAGGAATAACCCCATCACACATGACTGAAAGTAGGAGATCGTATGTTGGGGTAGGATTATTCCCATCACAGAGGATCAAAACTTGGAGTTATACCCGTCAAAGAAGATCAAGACTGGAAGATCATAAGTTGGGGTAGGAATATGCAAATCACAGAGGATATAAGCTAGGAGATCATATGATGGGGTAGGAATATACCCATCTCAGAGGAATATTATTAGGAAATCATATGATTGGATAAGAATATGCATAAAAAATAGGATCGAAACTTGGAGAATGTAAGTATGGGTAAGAATTAGTGGATCAAAATTAGGAGATCATATGATGGGGTAGGAGTGTGCCCATCACAGAGGATAAAAACTTGGAGATTATGTGATGGGGTAGAAATATGCCCATCACAGAGGTTCAGATTGGAAGATCATATGATGGGGTAGGAATATGCACATCACAGAGGATCGAAACTAGGAGATTATAAGATGAGGTAGGAAAATGCCCATCACAAAGGAACAAAATTAGGAGATCTTATGACGGAGTATGAATATGCCCATCACAAAGGATCAAAACTAGGAGGTCATTTATTGAGGTAGGAATATGCCCATAACAAAGGATTAAAACTAGGAGATTGTATGATGGTCCTGAATATGCCCATCACAGAGGATTGCAACTAGGAGATTGTATGATGGGGTGGGAATATGCCCATCAAAGAGGATCAAAAATTGGAGATCGTATAATAGGGTAGGAATATGCCCATTATAGAGGATCAAAACTAGGAGATCATTTGATGGGGTAGGAATATGCCTTGATAGAGGTTCAAAACAAGGAGATCATATGATGGGGCAGGGAATATGCCCATCATAGAGGATCAAAATTGGAAGATCGTAAGATGGGATAGGAATATGCCCATCACTAAGGAACAAAACTGGGAGATTATATGTTGGGGTAGAAATATGCATATCACAGAGGATTGACATTAGGAGATTATTTGATGGGGTGAGAATCTACCCATCATAGGGGATCAAAACTAGGAGATCGTAAGATGGGTTAGGAATATGCCCATCAATGAGGATCATAACTGATAGATCATATGATGGGGTAGGAATATGCCCATCATAGAGGATCGAAACTGGAAGATTATATGAACGGGGTAGGAATATGCCCATTACTAAGGATCAAAACTAGGGGATGGTATGATGGGGTAAGAATATACCAATCATAGAGGAACAAAAATGGGAGATCATTTAATGGGGTAGGAATATGCCCATCAAAGAGGATCAAAATTAGGAGATCGTATGATTGGGTAGAATATGACCATCATTGAGAATAAAAAGGGGAGATAATATAATGGGGTGGGAATATGCCCATCACACAGGATCAAAACTAGGAGATTATATGAGGGGTAGGAATAGGCCCATCACAAAGGACCAAAACTAGGATATTGTATGATGGGGTAGAAATATGCCAATCACAGAGGACTAAAACTTTGAGAACATGTGATGGGATAGGAATATGCCCATTATAAAGGATCAAAGTTAGGAGATCATATGATGCGGTAGTAATATTTTCATCATATAAGATCAAAACAGGGAGATCACATTATGAGGCAGGAATATGCCCATCATAGAGGATTAAAACTGGGAGATCATAAGATGGGGTAAGAATATGCCCTTCACTAAGGATCAAAACTAGTAGATCATATGATCTGGTAGGAATATGCCCATCATAGAGGGTCAAAATGGGAAGATAGTACTAAAGGGGTAGGAATATGCCCATCTCTGAGGATCAAAATTAGGAGATATTATAATGGGATAGGAATATGCCCATCATAATGGATCAAAATTGGGTTATCGTATGATGGGGTTATAATATGCCCATCACAAATGAACAAAAATGGGAGATCATATAATGAAATTTGAATATGCCCATCATAGAGGATCGAAAGTAGGATATCATATAATGGGGCGGGAATATGCCCATCATAGAGGATCAAAACTAGGAGATCGTGTGATGCGGTAGGAATATGCCCATCACAGAGGATTGAACTTGGTAGATATTATGATTGGGTAGGAATATGCCCATCACAGAGGAACAATACTGGTAGATCATACCCATAATAGAGGATCAAAAGTAGGAGATCATATGATGGAGATGGAATATGCCCATGATAGAGGATCAAAATTAGGAGATTATATGATGCGGTAGGAATATGCCCATCACCGATGAGCAAAATTGGGAGATCATATAAAGGAGTAGGAATATGTCCATCATAAAGGATCAAGAATGGAAGATCATATAATTGGGTAGGAATATGCTGATCATAGAGGATCAAAACTATGAGATCATAAAATGGGTTAGGAATATGCCCATCCAAAAGGATCAAAATAGGGAGATCGTATGATGGAGTAGGAATATGCCCATCAAAGAGGATTGAAAATGGAAGATCGATTTAAAGGGGTAGGAAATGCCCATTACAGAATATCAAAACTAGGAGATCATATGATGGGGTAGGAATATGCCCATCATAAGAGATCAAAACTAGAAGATCATATGATAGGGTAGGAATAAACCCATTATATATGATCAAAACTAGGAGATCATATGATGGGGTAGGAATATGCCCATCATAAAGGTTAAAAATAAGGAGATCATAAGATGGGGAAGGAATATGTCCATCACAGAGGATCAAAATTTGTAGATCAAATGATTGGGTAGGAATATGCCCATTATAGAGGATCAAAACTTGAATATCATATAAAGGGGTAGGCAAATCCCATCATAGAGGATCATAATTTGGATATCAAATGATGGGGTATGAATATGCCGATCATAAAAGATCAAAACTGGGAGATCGTATGTTGGGGTAAGAATCTAGCCAGCATAAAAGATCAAGATAGGGAGATCATATGATGGGTTAGGAATATGCATCATTGAGGAACAAAAATGAGAGTTCATATAGTGGGGTAGGAATATCCCCATCATAGAGGATTGAAACTAGAAGATCATATAGAGGGGTACGAGTAAAGCCATCTCTGAGGATCAAAATAAGGAGATCGTATGGTGGGATTGGAATATACCCATTACAGAGGATTGAAAGAAGGAGATCGTATGATGGGGCAGGAATATGACCATCTCCGAGGATCAAGACTGGGAGATTATATGATGGGGATGAAATATGCCTATCAGTGAGAATCAAAACTAGGAAATCATATGATTGGGTCGGAATATGCCCATTCTAGAGGAATAAAAATATATGAAAGTTTGATAGGGATGTTAAGCCCTGATGAACTAGTCCGGAGGCTAACCAAGAGGGGGGTGAATTGGTTATTTAAAAATTTGAGAGCAACAGGAAAAATCTTTTCGATGATTTACAGCAGAAACAAGTAAACACATAAACGAAAAGATCAACCAGAGATTTCACCCAAAAATTTATTAACATAAAACTAAAGTGCAAAAAGTAATCACAAAGAACACACCAGATTTATAGTTGTTCGGTCAACTTGACCTATGTCCACTCCCCGAAGCCTCCCCTCTGGGTATTGCACTAACTCAAAGAGACTCTCCTTTTGCTCCCACAACAAGGCAGAGAAGCCCGTACAAAAACTCCTTTCCACCGACACGATAAGGCGTAGAACCTAACCTCATTTCGCTTCCTCCTGAAGCAGGCAGAGAACCTAAGACTCCTTTCGCTTCCTCCTGAAGCAGGCAGAGAACCTGAACTCGTTTCACTTCCTCTTGAAGCAAGCAGAGAACCTGGATCTTCTTGAGAATGATCCTCCAACAGAGAACACTGACAGTACGAGAGATGATGAACGGAGAAGATGACTCTGATCCTTGTTTGGAGTAACCTTTATGAATCTCTCACAAACTCCCCCTTACAAGATCCTCTCTCTCTCTCTCTAGGTTTTCTCTGTAAAGGAAAGTGGCAAAAGATTTTTCTTGTTGGAAGAAAAAGATCTTTTATAGGAGGGCTCAAAATTTGCCCTAAATTTCAACTAGTCAGCCTATATCATCCAGGATGATCGATATATCATCCTGTATGATCAGTTCAAAATCCCTATTTCATCCTGGATGATAGTGGAAAAAGTTGTTCAGATCGTCCCATATGATTCTACGATCGTCCGGGACGATTAGTGTAAATTCAAGAATTTCATCCAGAAGATCGCTCTGGTCATCCAGAGAAACTTATGCTAGACGACCTAAAAAGGACTTGATCGTCCACGATGATAATTATATCATCCTGTACGATTAGTTCAAAAAGTGCCAAAATCATCCTGAGCACCGCTCTGGATGTACATCTGAAACACACTAGACGATCATGATCATCCTAGATGATCTTGCTATCATCCAGGATGATATGATCATATCAATTAAATATTAATTGCTTTCCTTAATCTCCAGACTAATTTAGGCATGATTGTAATGGATCATCCAGGATGATACACGTATCATCCGGGACGATCATGTCAAATCTCTAAAAATAAAACTTGCCTAACTTGATCTGGCGGCTGAGAATTTTTGATTTGAACGTATCATCCCTTAAGATGTACGGATCATCCAGGACGATCGGCTTCATCAGATAGACTTAACTTGGTTGCTCTAATTAGGGTTTCTATTTTCACTTGATCGTCTAGGATGATGTGAATATCGTCCAGGATAATCTGAACAAAAAATTGAACAGAAACTCTAATTCACTCAACCTCTCCCCCTGAGTTTATGTGTGTAAGGTTACTTAGCTAGGGGATCAGTTACATTATAATTGACTCAAGAAAAAGAAAACAGTACATTTAGACACACTTGGACACGATCTTGAGTTAGCTTGAGTTGCTTCTGATCTTTTATACCTGAAATGGATTAGCTAAGTAAAGTAGAATACAAACATGTTTGTCATCATCAAAACTATACTATTTAAAACCAGATTTGCAACAATCTCCCACTTTTTGATGATGGCAAACTTTAGTGCAGTAGTTTAAAATAAAAGAACTAGGAGATAACCAACGCACATCGAAAACCAAATTTCTTTCCAAATTTCATTGTACAACTAGAATAGTACATGAAAACAACTACAAATGAATTAAACCACAAAAACAATATCATTACATAAAACAAAAACTACTATAACTAACTCCCCCTTTTGACATCACAAAAAGGAGGAGGAACATAAACAACAGAATAAAGAGAAAACTGAAACAAAACATAATATTAAAACGGAGGCAGATCCTGATCAGAAGGAGGAGGTGGTGGTAGCCTGAAGTAACTATGAATGGCGGTGAAGTGTGCTCTAATCCAGGTAATGTCCTGGTCATGCTACTGTTGCTGCTGAGCAACATAGTCATGAAAGCACTATAGATCCTCAGTGTGCTGCTGCTCCTGGGCAGCAACATAAGAATCGAAATGGTCCTCCCACTGGTCTAACCACTGCACCAGATGATAAAAATTGGAAGCAATGTGATGGGGAGCAGGTGCATCAGGTGCAGCAGGAACTGGAACAGCTTCTTCCTCTTCCTCCTCAACATCTGGGGTGGGCTCTAGATGTACTCGGGTACTGTGGAGGACATGGAATGAATTTTTTGTGAAGTCGGAAGGAGGGACATTGGGAGGGACTGGATACTTTAGGTCATATTTTGTCTCTAAAGCATATGCATTGATGTGTCCTAAAGCTAGATTTGGACAGAGTCTATGGCTTGGATCCCTAATGGTGGTGAGATGCTCAATATATCTGTAAAGAAGGTCAGTGGCATTAAAGTCCCGGTGGGCCATGATGTAATAGGTGGTCAGAGATAATAAAGGGGTGATGTGAATGCAATCCCCAGCCTTTGGGATGATGGAGGAACGAAGGACATGTTGAATGGTACGGGCATCCTTAAGGAGGAAAGTGCAAGCATTGTCGTGGTAGGGTGCATTTATATTTCAAAGGAAGTGATTGGTGACACTCCAAACATTATCAGGATCAGAAATAAGGGTGTTGATTTTATCGCTAGTCTTAGAGAGATGAAGGATATTATGAAAGTCCTGGGCTGTGAGTTCTACTGGACGTTGATTAACATAGGAGCGGAGGGTGGAGTAGTCAGCGGAGATGCAAAGGTTTGCGAAGAAGACTTGGAGAAGTTCAAGGCTAAATGGGAAGGCAAGGGTGAGGATGAAAGTGAGGGAGGTATGCGCAAAAAGATTGAGGACAGGGTAGGTAAGGGTGCGGGGGTTTATGATTTTAGACTGTGTGATGCCCACCTCAAGATAGCGCTCAAAGGCAGCCTAATCGGCTGCATTTGGAAAGTGGGGATTGATATTTCCCCTCGAGGAGCTCGCACCCTTTTGCCTAGATCATTTCCCACCATCCATTAGAAGACACAGGAGAGGAGGTATGGAAGGGAAGGTTTGAAGAAAGCTGAGGAATCTGGATGTTTAAATAGAAATCGGCCGAATCGTCCCGTACGATCGCAAGATCATCTAGGATGATATGAGTAATTATGACGGCCAGGACAATTGGTCAAAAAGGCGATCAGATCAGTCGGGATGATCAGAGATTATCCAGGATGATTAGAGACAGGCGATCATCCTAAGGAGTCAAGCTGGACGACCGTTGATGAAAAGTAACATCCCAGACAATGAGGTGGATCGTTCAGGACGATATGTAATAAATGCATAGGATGGGCCGAATTTGAATGGTCCAACTGCTGACATATGGATCGTCCATGATGATGAGGTGAATCATCCAAGATGATGGACAATAATTAGTGCATTCTCAGCCGTTTGATCAGATCCGGAAATAAGGATCATATCATCCAGGATGATGTAAGGATTATCCAAGACGATCACCAATACTTAGTGTATCTCAGCAGTATGAGTAGAGTGGGGACGAAATGACTTGATCGTCCAGGATGATGTATGGATCGTCCAGGATGAAGAAGATCATCCAGGATGATGTGGGGATCATCCAGGACAATGTGAAGAAAAAATAAGAAAGATGGAGGATGGAGATGAAAGATCAGGGATCGTAAAAACACAAACAGTAAAATGGAAAACAAAAATAAAGTAAATAAAACTCGAAACGAGAAATACAACACCACATAAAAATAATAATTTTTTTTGAATCGATCTGCTCGAGTAAATCAGAATTTTCCCTTGATTTTGAATCCAAAAACCAATAAGAAGACGATCGACAGCGCTAAAATCCAAAAAAGTTAGAAAATTAACTTTCGTAACTCCCACCTCGGACACCTTGTAGATGCAAATTCCTTTCAAAATAAAAATTAAATTCAGAAGAAAAGAAATTAGATTCGAAAAGAGATCCTTTCAAGCCTTGTTCTAGTTAAATATCTGATATAATAGTATTAAAAAGTAAGAAATCAGAAATCATGATTTTCATCTTAAGCTTTTAAAAATATTAAGTGGCGCACAGATGTTTCTAAGGCATTTAACGACCTGAAAGGGAAGAAAGCTTAGTTTGGGCTCATTTTGTGCCTCTTTTTTAATTTTTTTGGCGCTTTGCGCATCTTTTGATTTGATACACTTTGTGTATCTTTTAGTTTGGCGACATTTCACATCTTTTCAGCTTTGGGCTCATTTTGTGCCTCTTTTTCAATTTGTTTGGTGCACTGCGCTTCTTTTGTAAGCTTTCTTCCTTTCATAATCGTTAAAGAGTCTCAGCTGTGAAATTATCTTTCAGATATAGGAGACGATAAAACTCACTCTCCATAATTAGGAAGAGTAATTCACAAAGCAAAAACCATACATCATATGATAGGTGCAATCACTTGGTTCGAAAAATCATAAAAATGACTAAAAACTTTGAAAATACTATTCATATGAGGTAGATTACTATAGGAAGATAAAATAGATCTCTATTTCAAAAACTAACTTTTTAATTTTGAAGAAGATTTTTATCCAAAAGAAATAATACACCATTAGAGGAGTTAGCGGAAGAGAAAAAATCATCGATGTTTCTTCCCTTTAATAGATCCAGTGGCATCAATCACTGCTTACCGGCTTCCAAATAAAAACAAGCCAAAACTCTCAGTCAAAAAATCCAGTTTATCAGTAGTAGTAAGCAGTGATCTGATTTTGAAAGAGATAAAATAGTAAACAAAAGAGATAAAATAGTAAATAAAAACAAGTAGGAAATCACATCAAAATAAATATTCAAATCAAACTAACACCTAGGCTAAAATAGAAATCAGCAGAAAAATAAAAATAACAGAAAATAGATAATCAAATCAAACAGCTAACTAACAGAAAGAGAATGAAAAATAGACAAATAAAAAATCAGAATCAAGTATTTATGTCAATCATACCTAATCTGGTCCTCAAAATACTGAATGAGTGAAAGGCCAGTGATTTAGTAAATATGCCAGCCAGCTAATTTTCAGTTGCTACATGATGTAGCTCAATGTCTCCTTTCATAATATGGTCCCTAATGAAGTGATGCCTTATATCTATGTGTTTGGTTCTAGAATGTTGGATTGGATTCTTAGAAATGCATATGGCATAAGTATTATCACACAGAACAGAAATAGTACCCACAGGTAATCCTAAATCCAAGACTTGTTGCTTCAACCAAAGAATATGGGCCACATAACTTCCTAAGGCAATGTACTCAGCTTCAGCAGTGGAAAGTGCAACTGAGTTCTATTTTTAAAGGCAATGTACTCTTCTTCTGATCAACAGATTTTCCACTTGAATCCTTATCTAACTGAACAAAGGAGCTCATGGGAGTGTTGATTGGCTTGGTTTTATCCATTTCATATTTCTTCAAAATGTCCTTAGTGTATTTAGATTGATTGAGAAAGGTTCCATCATCCATTTATCTTATGCTAAACCCCAAAAAGTAGGACAACTCCCCCATCATACTCATCTCAAACTCCTTACTCATTATTTTAGAAAACTTATCACATAAATATTTATTAGAAGACCCAAAAATTATATCATTAACATAGATCTAGATAATGAGTAAATCATCCCCTACTCTCCTCAGAAAAAGCGTGGTGTCTACGCTCCCCTTAAAAAACTCTCTTTCAAGCAGGAATGTGCTAAGTCTCTCATACCAAGCTCTGGGTGCCTGTTTCAATCCATATAAGGCCTTTTTTAATTTGTAAACATGATTTGGATATTAAGAACTGTCAAAACCTGGGGGTTATTCTACAAGAACATCCTTTTTTATTACCCCATTTAAAAAGGCACTCTTGACATCAATTTGAAACAACTTAAATCCCTTATAACAGGCAAAGGCTAGTAGCACCCTAATGGCTTCCAATCTAGCTATAGGGGTAAAGGTCTCCTCAAAATCAATCCCTTCAATCTGACTATACCCCCTAGCCACTAATCTTACCTTATTCCTAACCACCACACCAGAATCATTCTTCTTATTCATAAAGACCCACTTGGTTCTCACTATACTTTAATTTCTAGGTCTTTCTACTAGCTCCCAAACATCGTTCCTTACAAATTGATTTAATTCCTCTTGCATAGCTAAGATCTAAAACTCATCAGAAAGGGCTTGACTAATATTAGTGGGTTTAGTCATTGAGGTAAAGGCAGAGTGGTTTACTTCCCTCCTAAGTTCATGCCTTGTCCTAACACCTTCAGAAGGGTCTCCTAAGATTAGTTCTTTAAGATGACTCGAAGAATATCTCCAATCTATAGGCAAAGTGGTTTGACGTTCTACCCTTTCCTCCAGATTTTCATTTTTAACCCCTTGGGTAATCTCCCTTACCTCTTCTTCTTCCTCAACTCTAGTCACCTTAGGATCAGATTCATCAAACACCACATGAGTTGTCTCTTCCACCACCAAAGTCCTCTTATTAAACACCCTAAAGGATTTCCTCACACTAGAATAGCCTAAGAACACTCCTTCATCAGATTTGGGGTCAACCTTTCCTAAGAATGATTTCTCATTGTTCAGAATGAAAACATTGAAGCCAAAGATATGGAGGTAGGATAGGTTTGGGGTTCTACCCTTAATGATCTCATACGGTGTCTTATTCAGATTGTATCTAACATTCACCCTATTCAGCACATAATAGGCAGTGTTCACCGCTTCAGCCCAAAAATATTATGGAAGTGAATACTTAGCAACCATGGCTCTAGCGGCTTCTACTAAGGTCCTGTTCTTCCTTTCAGCTACCCCGTTCAGTTGAGGGGTCCTAGAAGCTGAAAAATTATGACTAATCCCTTACTCCTCACAGAAACTTCCAAACTTCACATTTTCAAACACTCGACCATGATCACTATGAATAGTCAAGATCTCACAACCTAACTTCCTCTGAATCCAAGTGGAGAAAGACTTAAATTCATCAAATGACTCAAATTTATTTGACAGAAATTTAATCCAAATAAACCTCAAGTAATCATTAACAATCACAAAACCATAGACTTTCCCCCCTAAGCTGGCAGTGCTAATGGGTCCAAAGAGATCCATGTGAAAGACTTCTAAAGGTCTAGAGGTGCTAATGTCCTTAACAGAGTGATAGGAAGACCGTACTTGCTTCCCTAATTGACAGGCATCACACAGGTGGTCCTTAGTGAACTTAAGCTTGGGGACACCTCTAACTAAGTCCTTTTGGGTGACTCTCCGAAGGGTTTTCATACTGGCATGACATAATCTCCTGTGCCACAACCAAGACTCATCAGCAGTAGTTTTTAAGCAAATTGAATTATCAGCTTTAATGCAACTTACATCTAGCTTGTAGACATTATTGATCCTTTGTCCCTGCAAAACAATTTTGTCATTTGAGCTTAAAATGCAGTAAGTGGGTAGAAATTTGATGTTGTATCCTTTGTCACAGGGTTGACTGATGCTCAGCAAGTTATGTTTCAGTGCATCTACAAGAAAAACATTGTCAATCATAAAATTCTTTGAATCACTAATTATACCTGAACCTACCACCCTCCTGGTGGTGTTATCTCCAAGTGTAACCTTGCCTCCAGCCCTGGCCTCCAGCGAAATGAACTGATTTGCATTTCCAGTCATGTGTCTTGAACATCCGTTATTCAGGTACCACATGTTCTCACGAGGTCTTGTGTGAGAGCACACCTACAAAATCATCAAACGTCAGATTTAGGAACCCAAATAGGTTTACATTCCTTCTTATGAAAAGAAGAATGCAATGCATGTGTACTGTGCTGTGAAACAGGAAATTTAGGCCTCCACACCTAATGTGTACTATAATGAATAGTGCAAGGGTGGGAAATGTGTCCTAACATGCCACAGGAAAAATATCTAACACCAGGAAAAGGAGTTAACTAATCTACGTGGGTGATAGTGCCTCTTCCTAGGTTTGAATGAAACATGCTTTATGTTGCAAATCTGGTTTTGATGATGACAAACATGTTTCCAATGTATTTTGCTTGGCTAACCTATTTCAGGCACAAAAAATCACGAGCCACTCAAGCCAACTCAAGATCGGGTTCAAGTGTGTCCAATGTACTATTTTTATTTTTCTTAAGTCAATTGTAATGTAACTGATCCCCCAGCTAAGTAACCTTACACACACATACTCAGGCGGAGAGCTTGAGTGAATTAGAGTTTCTGTTCACTTTTTGTTCAGATCGTCCTAGACGTTATTCACATCATCCTGGACGATCAGGTAAAAATAGAAACCCTAATTAGGGCGACGAAGTTAAGAGGGTCTGATTAAGCAGATCGTCCTGGACGATCTTTGGATCGTATGGGATGATATGCTCAAATCAGAAATTCTCAGCCGCCAGATCAAGTTAGGCAAGTTTTTATTTTAAGTTATTTGGTCTGATCGTCCTGGATGAAACGTGTATCGTCCTGGATGATTCAGTATATTCATGCCTAATTTGATCTGTTAATTAAGGAAAGCAATTTATTTTTGATTGATACGATCATATTATCCTGGACGATCGCAGGATCATCCCGGACGATCATGATCGTCTAGTGCATTTCAGCTGTACATCCCGAACTATGCTCAGGATGATTTTGGCACTTTTTGAACTAATCGTACAGGACGATACCCTTATCGTCCTGGACGATCAAGTCATTTTTTGGCCATCTAGCACAAGTTTCTCTGCATGACCCGAACTGTCTTCTGGACGATATTCCTCAATTTGCACTAATCATCTCGGACGATCGTAGGATCGTACAGGACTATATGATCAATTTTTTCTACTGATCGTCCAGAAGAGCCAGATCGTCCAGGCTTAAATAGCTGATTTTGAACTGATCGTATAGGATGATCTAGCGATCATCCTGGACGATCATGGCCGACCAGTTGAGATTTAGGGCAAATTTTAAGCCCTCCTATAAAAGATATTTTTCTTTCAACAAGAAAAATCTTTTGCCACTTTTCTTCCCAGAGAAACCCTAAAGGGATAGAGAGTTTGGGAGAGAGAGAGAGGATCTTGTGAGGGGGAGTTAGTGAGGGATTCACTAAGGTTGCTCCAAGCACGGATCAGAGTCGTCTTCTCCGCTCGTCGTCTTTCGTCTAGTTGGTGTTCATTGTGGGAGGATCGTTCGCAAGAAGATCTTGGGTTCTCTGCCCGCTTCAGGTGGAAGCAAAAGGACATCGGGTTCTCTGCCTCACCATGTGGTGAAAAGGAGGTTTTGTACAGGCTTCTCCGCCTTGCTGTGGAAACAAAAGGAGAGACACTTTTTGTTTAGTGCAATACCCAGAGGGGAGTCTCTGGGGAGTGGACGTAAGTTAAGTTGACCGAACCACTATAAAATCTAGTTTACTTTTCTGATTATGTTCTGCACTTTACTTTTCTGATATTAACTACTTGGGTGAATATCTGTGATTGATCTTTTCGTTCTTGTTTACGTGATTCGGCTGCAAAGTATCGAAAAGATTTTTCTGTTCTTCGTGAAATTTTTAAGTAACCAATTCACCCCCCCTCTTGGTTAGCCTCGGGACTAGTTCACTATGGCTTAACATCCCTATCAAACTTTCAAGTGGTATCAGAGCGGGATTCAAAATTTAGGTTAAAAACTTTTGAATTTGATCCATGGCTAACTGTAACAATCGTAATACGGCTGAAGGCTATTCTATTGCAAGACCACCGTTATTTGATAATATTCCTTTTTATTTTTGGAAAACATGCATGTCTACTTTTCTTCAATCGATTGACTATCGCATGTGGATGTTAGTTAAGGATGGATACGAACCACCTTTTAGATTAATTAATAATATGAAAACTAAACTCTCGTTTGCAGATTGGACTTTTGATGATCATGATTTAGCACAGTTAAATGAAAAATGTTTGAACTGTTTCTTTTGTACTTTAAAATCTGAAGACTATATTCGTGTTTCTACTTGTACAACGGGTAAAGAAATCTGGGATAGATTATGTATAACATATGAAGGTACAACTTAAGTCAAACAGTCTAGGTTAAACATCTTTTTACATGATTATGAACTTTTTTGCATGAAACCTAGTGAGATGATTTCAGAAATGTACACAAGGTTCACTCAAATCGTTACCTCTTTGCATGCTCTAGGAAGAGAACTAACTAAATACGAAAGAGTGAATATCCTACATCTTACGATGCTAAGAATACTGCGATCACAGAATCTAAAGATTTAAATACTTACTCTATTGACAACTTACTTGGATCACTCATTGCTTACGAGCAAGGGGTGAACCAAAGACAACTTGATGCAGGTGAACGAAAGAAGGAGAAGACAGTGACGCTAAAGGCCAAAGATTCAGATGCTAGCACTTCCGGGTCTGATAGCGATGATGTTGCCTTAATCACAAGGCAATTAAAGAGCTTTCTAAGGAAGAAGAATAAGAATTTTCAAAAGTTGAACTAAGGTAAGACCAGTAGAAACTTTAAAGGTTCATCTGAATCTATTTGTTTTGAATGCATGAAGCTTGTTCATATAAAGGCGGATTGTCCTACACTCAAGGCTCACCCAAGCAAGGAGAAGGGTGAGGAGAAACCAAAGTTCATAAAGGACAAGAAGCAGATACAAAAGGCGTTCTTGGCAGACTCTGCATCCTACTCCTCTGAGACTGAAGCTGAAGAGGAGGAAACAAACTTGTGTCTGATGGCTGATGATCACCCTGGTCACTCGGACCAGGAAGAGGTATGTGAGCTTACTTACGATCAATTAATTGAAGTATCTGAAAAAATTCATACATCGTATAGGAAGCTTAAGAAAACCCATGCTAGTTTGAAACTGGATTATTTGACTTTACAAAAAGAGCATGATGTGTTGATTAAGGATCATTCCACTATTGATAGCAATCACATATCTTTACTAGATAAGTTTGATGAACTGAATGGAAAGCATTCTGATTTAATTGTTGAGCATGATGTATTAAAAATATCGTGTGTTGAGTTAGATGCTGTCTTTAAGAAATTGAAAGATATGGCATGTGATTTAGAAAGTAATGAAAGTGCGAGAACTTTTGAGATTGCTAGTCTTAACAAGGAGATCGAATTTTTAAGAGCGAAAATTGCTACTTTTGAAAAGAATAAAAACCACCTACTTTTGAACAGTTTTATGCACCGCCACCTTTTAAAAAATCTGTTGCAAGTTCAGCAAAGCATGTTTCATACACTTCTAGGAAGAGGCACTATCACTCACAACATTTAGTTAATCCTTTTCCTTGTATTAGATGTTTTTCATGTGGCATGTTAGGGCACATTTCCTACACCTGCACTGTTCACCGTAGTACACATTGGGTGTGGAGACCCAAATTGCCTGTTTCACAACATAGCACATATGCATTACATTCTTCTTTTCATAAGAAGGAACCCAAACCTGTTTGGGTTCCTAAGACTGACGTTTGATATTTTTGTAGGGATGCTCTCACACAAGACCTCGTGAGAGCATGTGGTACCGGGACAGCGGATGTTCTAGACACATGACTAGAGATGCAAATCAGTTCATTTTGCTGGAGGCCAGAGCTGGAGGCAAGGTTACAATTGGAGATAACACCACCAGGAAGGTGGTAGGCACATGTATAATTGGTGATTCAAAGAATTTTATGATTGATAATGTTTTGCTTATAGATGGACTGAAACACAACTTGCTGAGCATCAGTCAACTTTGTGACAATGGATACAGCATCAAATTCCTGCCCACTGGCTGCATTTTAAGCTTAAATGATGAAGTTATTTTGCAAGGGCAAAGGATCAACAACGTCTACAAGCTAGATCTAAGTTGCATTAAATCTGATAATTCAATTTGCTTAAAAACTGCTGCTAATGAGTCTTGGTTATGGAATAAAAGATTATGTCATGCCAGTATGAAAACCCTTAGGAGAGTCACCCAAAAGGACTTAGTTAGAGGTGTGCCTAAGCTTAAGTTCACTAAGGATCACCTGTGTGATGCCTGTTAGTTAGGGAAGCAAGTCTAGTCCTCTTTTCACTCTGTTAAGGATATTAGCACCTCTAGACCTTTAGAAGTTCTTCGCATGGACCTCTTTGGACCCATTAGCACTGCCAGCTTAGGGGGGAGGGTCTATGGGTTTGTGATTGTAGATGATTATTCAAGGTTCACATTGGGTAAAATTTTTGTCATATAAATCTGAGTCATTTGATGTGTTTAGATCTTTCTCTACTTGGATTCAGAAGAAGTTAGGATGTGAGATTATTACCATCCATAGTGATCACGGAGGGGAGTATGAAAATGAAATATTTGAAAGTTTTTGTGAGGAGCAAGGGATTAGTCACAATTTTTCAGCTCCTAGGTCCCCTCAGCAGAACGGGGTAGCTGAAAGGAAGAACAGGACCTTAGTGGAAGCCGCTAGAGCCAAGCTTGCCGAGTATTCACTTCCAAAATACTTTCGTGCTGAAGCGGTGAACACTGCCTGTTATGTGCTAAATAGGGTGAATGTTAGAGTTAAACTGAACAAGACACCTTATGAGATCATTAAGGGTTGAACTCCAAATCTGTCCCACCTCCATGTCTTTGGCTGTAAGATTTTCATTCTGAACAACGAGAAATCACCCTTAGGAAAATTTCACCCCAAATCTGATGAAGGAGTGTTCTTAGGATATTCAAGTGTGGGGAAATCCTTTAGGGTGTTCAATAAGAGAGCTTTGGTGGTGGAAGAAACAACCCATATAATGTTTGATGAATCTGATCCTAAGGAGTCTAGATCTGAAGTAGAAGATGAAGAGATTATTGAGGTTACCCAAGGGGTTGGAAATACAAATCTAGAGGAAAGGGTAGAACCTCAAACCACGTTGCCTAGAGATTGGAGATATTCTTCGAGTCATCCTAAAGAACTGATCTTAGGAGACCCTTCTGAAGGTGTTAGGACTAGGCATGGACTTAGCAAGGAAGTAAACCATTCTGCCTTTATCTCAATGACTGAACCCACCAATATCAATCAAGCCCTCTCGGATGAGTTTTGGATTTTAGCTATGCAGGAAGAATTGAATCAATTTGTAAGGAATGATGTTTGGACGTTAGTAGAAAGACCTAAAAATCAAAGTATTGTTGGAACAAAGTGGGTCTTCAAGAATAAGATGAATGATTCTAGTGTGGTGGTTAGGAATAAGGTAAGATTGGTGGCTAAGGGGTATAATCAGATTGAAGGGATTGATTTTGAGGAGACTTTTGCCCCTGTAGCTTGATTGGAAGCTCTTAGAGTACTACTAGTCTTTGCCTGTTATAAGGGATTTAAGCTGTTTCAAATGGATGTCAAGAGTGCCTTTTTAAATGGGGTAATAAAAGAGGATGTTTTTGTAGAACAACCCCCAGGTTTTGAGAGTTCCCAATATCTAAATCATGTTTATAAATTAAAAAAGGCCTTATATGGATTGAAACAGGCACACAGAGCGTGGTATGAGAGGCTTAGCACATTCCTATTAGAAAGAGAGTTTGTTAAGGGGAGCGTAGACACCACCCTTTTTCTGAGGAGAATAGGGGATGACTTACTCATTGTCCAGATCTATGTCGATGATATATTTTTTGGATCTTATGATTATTATTTATGTGATGAGTTTTCTAAAATAATGAGTAAGGAGTTTGAGATGAGTATGATGGGAGAATTATCCTACTTTTTGGGGTTTAGCATAAGGCAAACGGATAATGGAACCTTTCTCAATCAATCTAAATACACTAAGGACAGCTTGAAGAAATATGAAATGGACAAAGCCAAGCCAATCAATACTCCCATGACCTCCTCAGTTCAGTTAGATAAGGATTCAAGTGGAAAATCTGTTGATCAGAAGAAGTATAGAGGAATAATAGGATAACTGCTTTACCTGACTGCTAGCCGACCTGATATCATGTTTAGTGTCTGTCTTTGTGCTAGGTTTCAGGCTGATCCTAAAGAGTACCACCTGACTGCGATTAAGAGAATTTTTAGATATCTTTTCGGGACCCCAAACCTAGGAATCTGGAACCCTATGCACAGCACCTCTTTTGAGATCATTGGATATTCTGATTCTGACTTTACGGGTGTAGGGTCGATAGAAAGAGCACTGCTGGAACTTGTCAATTCATAGGATAGTCTCTAGTCTCCTGGTCCAGTAGAAAATAGAACTCAGTTGCACTTTCCACTGCTGAAGCTGAGTACATTACCTTAGGAAGTTGTGTGGCCAAGTTCTTTGGTTAAAGCAACAAGTTTTGGATTTAGGTTTACCTGTTGGCATAATTTCTGTTCTGTGCGATAATACTAGTGTCATCTGCATCTCTAAGAATCCAATCCAACATTCTAGGACCAAACACATTGATATAAGGCATCACTTCATTACGGACCATGTTACAAAAGGGGACATTGAGCTACATCATGTAGCAATTGAAAATCAGCTGGCTGACATATTCACTAAACCACTGGCCTTTGACTCATTCAGCATTTTGAGAACCAGATTAGGAGTGATTGATATAAATGCTTGATTCTGATGACTGCTGATTTCTGATTGTTCTGATTGTTATTCTGTTTTCTGTTAGTTAGTTTTTTGTTTGATTATTTTCTTTCAGTTATTTTTAGTTTTTATTCTTCTGTTTTCTGTTTTAGCTTTAGTGTCAGTTTAATTTAAGTATTTATTTTGATATGGTTTAGTTTTTACCTATTTTATTTACTATCTTATGTGTTTGAAAATAAAAAAAAAATTCTGATTAAGAGTTTTGCCTTGTTTTATCTGAAAGCTTGTAAGCAGTGATTGATTCCACTCGATCTGTTAAAGGGAAGAAACGTTGATGATTGTTTCTCTTCCTCTAACTCCTTTACTGGTGTATGGTTTCTTTTGGATAAAAATCATTTTCAAAATTAAAACATTAGTTTTTGAAATAGAGATTTGTTTTATCCTCCTACAGTAATCTACCGCATATGAATAGTATTTTCAAAGTCTTGAGTCACTATTATGATTTTCTAAACCAAATGATTGCATTTATCATATGATATATGGCTTTTGTTTTGTGAATCATTCTTCCTTATTGTGGAGAGTCATCTCCTATGTCTAGAAGATAGTTTCACAGCTGAGACTCTTTATTGATTATGAAAAGTAGAAAGCTTATAAAAGATGTGCAGTGCACCAAATAAATTGAAAAAGATGCATAAAATGAGCCCAAAACTGAAAAGATGCGAAATTGCCAAATTGGATATAAAAAGTGTATCAAAAATGAAAGGATGTGTAAAGCGCCAACCAAATTGAAAAAAAGGTACAAAATGAGCCCAAACCAAGCTTTCTTCCCTTTCAGATTGTTAAATGTCTTAGAAAAATCCGTGCGTCACTTAATATTTTCAAAAGCTTGAGTTTGGAAACCTTGATTTCTGATTCCTTACTTTGTAACACTATTATATCAGATATTTTTCTGGAATGAGGCTTGAAAGGATCTCTTTTCAAATCTAATTTCTTTTCTTCTGAATCGGATTTTTGTTTTGAAAGAGGTTTGCATCGATAAGGTGCCCGGGGTCGGAGTTATGAAAGTTGATTTTTCCAACCTTTTCTGGATTTCAGCACTGTCAATCATCTTCTTATTGGTTTTTGGATAAAAAATCAAGAGAGAATTCTATTTTACTGGAGCAGACTGGTCAAAAAAAATCATTATTTTTCGGTCTTCTTGTTCCAAGTTTTCTTCATTGTTTGTTTTGTTTTATTATTTTATTTTATTTTACTGGTTGTATTTTTTGGGGATCCTGATCTGTCATCTCCATCCTCCATCCTTTTCTATTTTCTTCACATCATCCTGGATGATACCTTGATCGTCCTGGACGATCCTCTTCATCCTGGACGATCCAGACATCGTCTTGGACGATTCATTCAAAGTCATCCCCACACTGCTCCTGCTGCTGAAAAACTCCAATTATTGGTGATCGTCCTGGACGATCCTTACATCGTCCTAGATGATATGATCCATATCTTCCTGATCTGATCAAACGGCTGATATTATACCAATTATTATCCATCGTCCTGGACGATCCACCTCATCGTCCTGGACGATCCACGTGTCAGCCGCTGGACGATAGAAATTCGGCCCGTCCGACACACTTATTACACATCGTCCGGGATGATCCACTGAATCGTCCTGGATGATACCTTTCTATCAACGGTCATCCAGCCTGACTCCTCAGGACGATCGCCTGTGTCTAATCATCCTGGACGATCTCTGATCGTCCTGGACGATCGGACCGCCTTTTTGACCAATCATCCAGGCCGTAATAATTGCATCGATCATCCTGGACGATCTCGCGATCGTACGGGACGATCCGGCCAAGATCTATTTAAACAGCCATTTTTCTTGAGGATTTTCCACACTCTTTCTCCCTCTACTTTCTTTCACTTTTGATTCCTAATGGCTGGTGGAAAACGCTCGCGGAAAAAGGGTGCAAGCTCCACCCGGGGGCCTGTTGATCCTCGCTTCCCCAATGCAGCCGATCAGGCTGCCTACAAGCGCTATTATGAAGTGGGGATCACACCGTCAAAAATGGTAAATCCCCGCACTCTTACTTATCCTGTCCTTGGCCTCTTCGTACACACCTCCCTCACATTCATCATGACTCTCGCCTTTCCTTTTAGCACAGAACTTCTTCTCATTTTCTTTGCAAATTTGTGAATTTTGGCTAATTATTCCACCCCCCGCTCTTATGTAAATCAGCGCCCCATCGAACTCACGTACCAGGACTTTCATAACATTCTCCAACTTTCCGTCACTTGTGACAAACTCTACACCCTTATCAACAACCCTGACTATGATTGGAGTGTCGTCAATTATTTCCTTCGCAATACAAATGCCCCCTATCATGATAATGCCTGCACTACACTTCTTAAGGATGCCCAAAAAATTCAACATGTCCTTCGTTCTTCCATCATTCCAATGGCGGGGGATCTAATTCACATCACCCCACTACTGTCCTTGACCACATACTACATCCTGGCCCATAGGGAATTTAATACCACTGACCTTATTATCCAGTACCTCGAGCACCTCACTACTATGCGGGATCCAGGTCATCACCGTCGTCCCAATCTAGCCTTTGGACATCTCATTGCCTATGCCCTAGAAACCAAATATGACCTGCAGTATCTCGCTTCTCTAAATATCCCTCCTTCCTTCTTCACCAATAATTCCTTCCACGTCCTACACAGCACCCGACTACATCCGGAGCCCACCCCAGATGTTGAGGAGGAAGAGGAAGAGGCTATTCCAGTTCCTACTGCACCCGAGGCAGCTGCTCCCCTCCGCATTATCTCTCCCTTTAACCACCTGGTGCAGCCCTTCGATCAGTAGGAGGCCAGATTTGACTCCTATGTGGCTACCCAGGAGCAGCAGCACACTGAGGACATCCAACGCTTCACTGAATATGCTGCGCAGTAGCAACAGCAGCATTACCAGGACATTGCCTGGATTGGAGCCCATTTTTAAGCCATTCACCACTACTTCAACCCACCACTGCCAACTCCTTCTTTCGATCAGGATCCGCCTCCGTTCTAGTTATCAATTTTGTAGTTTTTTTCTTTTCTGTTATGTACTAATGTTTTTAGTATTTCTGTTTACCCTCCTCCTTTTTTTGTGATCTCAAAAGGGGGAGTCAGTTGTAGTCGTTTCTATTTTTGTTATGTGTTATGTTTTCTGTATTGATTTAGTTGTTAAATGAAAATTTGAAAAAATATTTGTGTTTTGATCTCCTAGTTATTTTTTATTTTCAAACTACTGTATAAATGTTTGCCATCATCAAAAGGGGGAGATTGTTGCAAATCTAGTTTTGATGATGACAAATATGTTTCCAGTGTGTTTTTCTTGGCTAACCAGTTTCAGGCACAAAAGATGACGAGCCACTCAAGCCAACTCAAGATTAGGTCCAAGTGTGTCTAATATACTATTTTTCTTTTTCTTGAGTCAATTGTAATGTAACTGATCCCCAGCTAAGTAACCTTGCACACACACACTCAGGGGGAGAGCTTGAGTGAATTAGAGTTTCTGTTCACTTTTTGTTCAGATCGTCCTGGATGATATTCACATCATCATGGACGATCAGGTAAAAACAGAAATCCTAATTAGGGCGACTAAGTTAAGAGGGTCTGATTAAGCAGATCGTCCTGGATAATCTTTGGATCGTACGGGACGATATGCTCAAATCAAAAATTCTCAGCCGCCAGATCAAGTTAGGCAAGTTTTTATTTTAAGTTATTTGGTCTCATCGTCCCGGACGATACGTGTATCATCCTGGATGATTCATTACAATCATGCCTAATTTGATCTGTTAATTAAGGAAAGCAATTTATTTTTGATTGATACGATCATATCATCCTAGACGATCGCAGGATCGTCCCGGACGATCATGATCGTCTAGTGCATTTCAGCTGTACGTCCCGAACTATGCTCAGAATGATTTTGGCACCTTTTTAACTAATCGTACAGGATGATACCCTTATAGTCCTGGACGATCAAGTCATTTTTTGGTCGTCCAGCACAAGTTTCTCTGGACGACCCGAACTGTCTTCTGGACGATATTCCTCGATTTGCACTAATCGTCCCGGATGATCGCAAGATCGTACGGGATGATATGATCAAATTTTTCTACTAATCATCCAGAAGAGCCAAATCATCCAGGCTTAAACAGCTGATTTTGAACTGATCGTACAGGACGATCTAGCGATCATCCTGGACGATCATGGCCGACTAGTTGAGATTTAGGGCAAATTTTAAGCCCTCCTATAAAAGATATTTTTCTTTCAACAAGAAAAATCTTTTACCACTTTCCTTCCCAGAGAAACCCTAGAGAGAGAGAGTGTGGGAGAGAGAGAGAGGATCTTATGAGGGGGAGTTAGTGAGGGATTCACTAGGGTTGCTCCAAGAACAGATCAGAGTCGTCTTCTCCGCTCGTCGTCTTTCGTCTAGTTGGTGTTCATTGTAGGAGGATCGTTCGCAAGAAGATCTGGGGTTCTCTGCCCGCTTCAGGTGGAAGCAAAAGGAGGTCGGGTTCTCTGCCTCACCGTGTGATGAAAAGGAGGTTTTGTACAGGCTTCTCCGCCTTACTGTGGGAGCAACAGGAGAGACACTTTTTGTTTAGTACAATACCCAGAGGGGAGGCTCCAGGAAGTGGACGTAGGTCAAGTTGACCGAACCACTATAAAATCTGGTTTGCTTTTCTGATTCTGTTCTGCACTTTACTTTTCTGATATTAACTGCTTGGGTGAATATCTGTGATTGATCTTTTCATTGTTGTTTACGTGTTTCCACTGCAAAGTATCAAAAAGATTTTTCTGTTCTTCGTGAAATTTTTAAATAACCAATTCACCCCCCCCCCTCTTGGTTAGCCTCGGGACTAGTTCACTGGGGCTTAACATCCCTATCGAACTTTCACTTTGATGATTTTGAAACAGATTCTTCAAAAGGTGAAGGTGCATAAAACTGTGCAAAAGTAGGAGGTGTTTCTTTTTCTCAAAAGCACTAATTTTAACTCTTAGAAATTCATTTTCTTTGTTCAAACTCGTAATTTCAAATTTCAATGCACCATTGCTACTCTCCACTTCATATGCCAGATTGTCTAATTCTTTAAAAGCTTTCTCTAAATCAACATGCGAGATTTTCAGTAAATCATGTTCAATAATTAAATCAAAATGCTTTTTATTCAGCTCATCAAATTCATGAAGTAAAGACATGTCATTGCTGTCAAATATGGAATGATCTTTAACTACAGAATCATGCTCTTTTTGTAAGGTTAAGAAATCTAATTTCAGACTAGCATGGAATTTCTAAAGTTTACTATAAGATGCATGAATTTTTTCAGATACTTGAAATAATTGATCATTAGTAAGCTCACGTACCTCTTCCTGGTCAGACTGACCAGGATGATCATCATCCATAAGACACAAGTTGGTTTCCTCCTCTTCAGCTTTAGTCTCAGATGAGTCAGATGCAGAATCAGCCCAGAATGCCTTTTGAATCCTCTTCTTGTCATTTCTGAATTTGGGTTTCTCCTCACCATTCTCCCTGCTTGGGTGAGCTTTAAGTGTAGGACAATCAGCCTTAATATGTCCAGGCTTCCTGCATTAAAAAAAAAATAGTATCAGATGAACCTTTAAAATTTTTGTTGGACTTACCTTTGTTCCACTTCTGAAAGTTCTTGTTTTTCTTCCTTAGAAAGCTTTTGAATTGCCTAGTAATTAGGGCACATCATCGCTATCAGACCTAGAAGAACTAGTATCACTCTCGTTGGCCTTCAATGCCACTGTTTTCTCCTTCTTCTTCTCACCTGCATCAAGCTGTCTTTGGTTTACCCCTTGCTCGTAATCAATGAGTGATCCAAAAAAACTATCAATAGAGTAAGTATTCAAATCTTTAGATTCAGTGATTGCAGTTATCTTAGCATCATACGAAGGAGGCAAACATCTAAGAATTTTGTTCACTCTTTCATAGTTTGTAAGTTCTCTTCCTAAGGCATGCAAAGAAGTGACTATTTGAGTGAACTTCATGTACATTTCAGAAATAGATTCAGTAGGTTTCATGCAAAAAAGTTTGTAGTTATGAAGCAATATGTTTAACCTAGACTGTTTGACTTCAGTTGTACCTTCAAAAGTTATGCACAATCTATCCCAAATTTCTTTGCCAGTTGTACAAATAGAAACACGCATGTAATCTTCATATTTTAAGGCACAAAAAAAATAGTTCAAACATTTGGCATTCAGTTGGGCTAAGTCACGATCATCAAAAGTCCAATCCGTGAAAGGCAGTTCAGTTTTAACATTGTTAATCATTCTAAAAGGTGGCTCATACCCATCCTTAACAAGCATCCACATGCGATAATCAATTGATTAAAGAAAAGTGGGCATACTAGTTTTCTAAAAATCAAAAGGTATATTATTAAACAATGGTTATCGTGTAATTGATTAACCTTCAGCAGTATTACGATTACCAAAGTTAGCCATAGATCAAATTTAAAAGTTTTTCAAAACTAGATTTTATGAATCCCGCTTTGATAACACTTGAAAGTTTGATAAGGATGTTAAGCCCTGATGAACTAGTCCCGAGGCTAACCAAGAGGGGAGGTGAAGTGGTTATTTAAAAATTTGAGAGCAACATGAAAAATCCTTTCGATGATTTGCAGCGGAAACAAGTAAACACATAAACAAAAAGATCAACCACAGATTTCACCGAAGCAGTTAATAACAGAAAACTAAAGTGCAGAAAGTAATCAGAAAGAACACACTATATTTTATAGTGGTTCGGCAACTTGACCTACGTCCACTCCCCAGAGCCTCCCCTCTGGGTATTACACTAACTCAAAGTGACTCTCCTTCTGCTCCCACAGCAAGGCGGAGAAGCCTATACAAAAACTCCTTTCCACCGACACGGTGAGGCAGAGAACAGAGAACCTAACCTCCTTTCGCTTCCTCCTGAAGCAGGCAGAGAACCTCGGACTCCTTTTGCTTCCTCCTAAAGCAGGCAGAGAACCTGAACTCATTTCACTTCCTCCTGAAGCGGGAAAAGAACCTGGATCTTCTTACGAACGATCCTCCCACAGAGAACACTGACAGTACGAGAGATAATGAACGAAGAAGACGATTCTGATCCTTGCTTGGAGCAACCTTTGTGAATCCCTCATAAAATCCATCATGTACGATCTGTTCAAAATCTCATGTTTCATCATAGACAATATGGCTCTTCTAGATAATTAGTGGAAAAGTTATTCAGATCGTCCTGTACGATTCTACGATGGTCCGGGATGATTAGTGTAAATTCAAGAATTTCATCCAGAAGGCTGCTCTGGTCGTCCAGAGAAACTTGTGCTGGATGACCTAAAAATGACTTGATCTTCCAGGATGATAATTATATCATCCTATACGATTAGTTCAAAAAGTGCCAAAATCGTCCTGAGCACCGCTCTGGACGTACAGCTGAAATACACTAGACGATCATGATCGTCCTGGATGATCTTGAGATCGTCCCAGATGATATGATCGTATCAATTAAACATTAATTTCTTTCCTTAATCACCAGACTAATTTAGGCATGATTGTAATGGATCATCCAGGAAGATACACGTATCATCCCGGACGATCAGATCAAATCTTTAAAAATAAAACTTGCCTAACTTGATCTGGCGGCTGAGAATTTCTAATTTGAGCATATCATCCCGTATAATGTACGGATCATCCAGGATGATCGGCTTAAACAGACAGACTTAACTTGGTCACCCTAATTAGGGTTTCTATTTTCACTTGATCGTCTAGGACGATATGAATATCGTCCAGGACGATCTGAATAAAAATTGAATAAAAACTCTAATTCACTCAAGCTCTCCCCCTGAGTGTGTGTTTGCAAGGTTACTTAGCTAGGGGATCAATTACATTATAATTGACTCAAGAAAAAGAAAATAGTACATTTAGACACACTTGGACCCAATCTTAAGTTGCTTCTGATCTTTTGTACCTGAAATGGATTAGCCAAGAAAAATAGAATACAAACATGTTTGTCATCATCAAAACTATACTATTTGAAACCAGATTTGCAACAATATAGAGGAATAAAATTGGGAGATTGTATGATGTGGTTAAAATAAGCCCATTATATAGGATCAAAACTAGCAGATCATTTGATGGTGTAGGAATATGCCCATCACAGAGGAACAAAACTAGGAGATCGTATGATGGGGTGTGATTATGCCCATCCCAAAGGAATGAAATTGAGAGATTGTATGATGGCTAGGAATTTGCCCATCACAAGAGATCAGAATTAGGAGATCATTTGAAGGGGTAGGAATATGTCCATCATAGAAGATCAAAACTATGAGATCGTATGATGGGGTAGGAATAAGTCCATCATAGAGGATCAAAATTGGGAGATCGTATGATGGGGTAGGAATATGCCCATCACAGCGGATAAAATATGGGAGATCATATGATGGGGTAGGATTATACAAATCATAGAGGATGAAAATTGGGAGATCTTATGATGGGGTAGGAATATGCCCATCACAGAGGTTAGAAACTAGGAGATCATATGATAGGGTAGTAATGTGCAAATCATAGAGGATCAAAATTAGGAGATCGTATGATAGGGTAAGAATATGCCCATCATAGAGGTTCGAAACTGGGAGATCATATTGTGGGGTAGTAATAAACCCATCACAGTGGATCAAATCTAGCAGATCATTTGGTGGGGTAAGAATATACCCGTCTCAAATGGATTGAAACTATGAGACCGTATGATGAGGAGGGAATATACTCATTATGGAGGACCAAAATTGGGAGATCTTCTAATAGGGTAGGATTATGCCCATCACAGAGCATTGAAATTAGGAGATCGTACGAAGGGGTAGGAATATGTCTATCACAGAGAATCAAAACTTAAAGATCGTATGAAGGGGTAGGAATGTGCCTATCAATTAGGATCAAAACTAGAAGATAATATATTGGAGTAGGAATATACCCATCATAGAGGACCGAAACTGAGAGATCGTATGATTGGGTAGGAATGTGCCGACCATAGAGGATCAAAACTCTGAGATTGTAAGATGGGGCATGAATATGCCATTATAGAGGATCAAAACAGGGAAATCGTCTGCTGGAGTAGGAATATGCCCATCATAAAGGAAAATTACTGGGAGATTGTATGATGGGGTAGGAATATGCCCATCACAGAGGATTGAAGTTAGGAGTTCATTTTATAAGGAAGGAATATACCCATCATATAGGATCAAAATAGGGATATCATATTAAGAGTTTAGAATATGACCATCACAGAGGGTTAAAACTAGGAGATCGTAAGCTGGGGTAAGAATGTGCCCATCATTGAGGATCGAACTGGTTGTTTATATGATAGGGTAGGAATATACCCATCATAGAGGATTGAAACTGGAAGATCGAACTAAAGGGGTACGAATATGCCCATCTCTGAGGATCAAAACTAGGAGATCGTATAATGGGATAGGAATATACCCATCATAGAGGATCAAAATTGGTTTATAGTATGATGGGGCAGGAATATGCCGATCACAGAGGAACCAAAATGGGAGAACTTAGGATGGGATAGGAATAGGACTATCATATAGGATCAAAACTAGAAGATCATTTGATTGGGTAGGAATATGCCCATTATAGAGGATCGAAACTAGGACATCATATGATGGGGTAAGAATGTGCCTATCTCAGAGGATCGAACTTGAGAGATCATATGATGGGCTAGAAATATGCCCGGCACAGATGAACATTATTGGGAGATCATATGATGGGGTATAGAGGATCAAAACTAGGAGATCATATGATAGGAAAGGAATATGACCATCACAGAGGATCAAAACTAGGAGATTGTATGATGGGGAAGGAATATGCTCATCACCGAGGATCAAAATTGGGAGATCATATGAAGGGGTAGGAATATGCCCATCATAGAGGATCAAGACTGGAAGATTATATGATGGAGTAGGAATGTACTCATAAAAGAGGATCGAAACTAGGAGATCATATGATGGGGTAGTAATTTCCCCATCATAGAGGAATAAAACTGGGAGATCGTATGATGGGGTTGGAATATACCCATTATAGATTGTTGCAAATCTAGTTTTGATGATGACAAACATGTTTCTATTATGTTTTGCTTGGCTAACCCGTTTCAGGCACAAAAGATCACGAGTAACTCAAGCTAACTCAAGAGCGGGTCCAAGTGTGTATAAGTGTATGATTTTCTTTTTCTTGAATGTAACTGATCCCCTAGCTAAGTAACCTTGCACACACACTCAGGGGGAAAGCTTGAGTGAATTATAGTTTCTATTTATTTTTTATTTAGATCGTCCAGAACGATATTCATATCGTATTGGACTATCAAGTAAAAACAAAAACCCTAATTAGGGCAACCAAGTAAAGTGTGTATGATTAAGCAGATCATCCTGGACGATCCGAACATCGTCCGGGACGATAGGCTCAAATCAGAAATTCTCAGCCGCCAAATCAAGTTAGGCAAAATTTTATTTTAAGATATTTGGTCTGATCGTCCTGGATGATACATGTATCATCCTGGATGATCCAGTACAATCATGCCTAAATTAGTCTGGTGATAAAGGAAAGTAATTAATATTTGATTGATACGATCATATCATCCTGGACAATCGCAGGATCATCCTGGACGAACATGTTCGTCTAGTGTGTTTCGGCTGTACGTCCCGAACTATGCTCAGGATGATTTTAGCACTTTTTGAATTAATCATACAGGATGATACCCTTATTGTACTGGACGATCAAGTCATTTTTTGGTCGTCCAGCACAATTTGCTTTGGACGACCCAAACTGTCTTCTGGACGATATTCCTGAATTTACACTAATCGTCCCGGATGATAACAAAATCGTACGGGACAATTTGAACAACTTTTTCCACTGATCGTCCAGAAGAGCCAGATCGTCCAGGGTGAAATAACTAATTTTGAACTAATCGTACAGGACCATATATAGATCGTCCTAGACGATCTAGGCCGACCACTTGAGATTTAGGGCAAATTTTGAGCCCTCCAAGTAAGGATCAGAGTCGTCTTCTCTGCTCGTCCTCTTTCGTCGTGTTGGTGTTCTTTACGAGAGGATCGTCAGCAAGAAGATACAGGGTTATCTGCCCGCTTCAGGTGTTGCAAATCTGGTTTTGATGATCACAAACATGTCTCTAGTGTGTTTTGCTTGGTTAATCTGTTTCAGGCATAAAAGACCACGAGCCACTCAAGCCAACTCAAGATCGGGTCAAACTGTGTCAAATGTATAATTTTTCTTTTTATTGAGTCAATTATAATGTAACTGATTCCCTAGCTAAGTAACCTTGCACATACACACTCAGGGGGAGAGATTGAGTGAATTAGAGTTTCTGTTCATTTTTTGTTTAAATCGTCCTGGATGATTTTCACATCGTCCTGGACGATCCAGCCAAAACAGAAACCCTAATTAGGGTGACTAAGTTAAGAGGGTCTGATTAAGCAGATCGTCCTGGATGATCTCGAGATCGTACGGGATGATATGCCTAAATCAGAAATTCTCAGCCGCCAGATCAAGTTAGGCAAGTTCTTATTTTGAGATACTTGGTCTGATCGTCCCGGACGATACGTGTATCATCCCGGACAATTCAGTACAATCATGCCTAATTTAATCTGGTAATTAAGAAAAATAATTTATTTTTGGTTGATACGATCATATCATCCTGGACGATCTTGATCGTCTAGTGTATTTAAGCTGTACATCCAGAACTATGTACAGGACGATTTAGGGCCTTTTTGAACTAATCGTCCGGGACGATCAAGTCATTTTTTGGTCGTCCAGCACAGATTTCTCTGGACGACCCGAACTGTCATCTGGTCGATTTTCCTTGATTTGCCCTAATCGTCCCGAACGATCGCAGGATCGTACGGGATGATATGAACAATTTTTTCTACTGATCGTCCAGAAGAGCCTGATCGTCCAGGCTGAAAAAGCTGAATTTGAACTGATCGTACAGGATGATCTACCGATCGTCCTGGATGATCTTGGCCGACCAGTTGAGATTTAGGGTAAATTTTAAGCCCTCCTATAAAAAAACTTTTTCTAAAAACAAGAAAAATCTTTTGCTACCTTCCTTCCCTGAGAAACCCTAGAGAGAAAGAGAGTTGGGAGAGAGAGAGAAGATCTTGTGAGGGGGAGTTAGTGAGGGATTCACTAAGGTTGCTCCAAGCACGGATCAGAGTCATCTTCTCCGCTCGTCGTATTTTGTCTAGTCGGTGTTCGTCGTGGGAGGATCGTTCGTAAGAAGATCTGGGGTTCTCTGCCCGCTTCAGCTGGAAGCAAAAGGAGTTTGAAGGTTCTCTTCCTACTTCTGGAGGAAGTAAAAGGAGGTCGGGTTCTCTGCCTCACCGTGTGGTGAAAAGGAGGTGTTTGTACAGGCTTCTCTGCCTTGCTGTGGGAGAAAAAAGAGAGACACTTTTTGTTTAGTGCAATACCCGGAGGGGAGGCTCCAGGGAGTGGACGTAGGTCAAGTTGACCGAACCACTATAAAATTTGTTTTTCTTTTCTGATTCAATTTTGTACTTTACTTTTCAATCTAAACTGCTTGGGTGAATATCTGTGATTGATCTTTTCGTTCTTGTTTACTTGTTTCCGCTGCTAAGTATCGAAAAGATTTTCATTGTTATCGTGAAATTTTTAAATAACCAATTCACCCCCCCTCTTAGTTAGCCTCGGGACTAGTTCACTAGGGCTTAACATCCCTATCGAACTTTCACAGGAGGAAGCAAAATGAGTTCAGGTTCTCGGCCTGCTTCAGGAGGAAGCAAAAGGAGGTTATATTTTCTACCTCACCGTGTCGGTGGAAAGGAGGTTTTTGTACAGGCTTCTCCGCCTTGCTGTGGGAGCAAAAGGAGAGACACTTTGGTTTAGTGCAATACTTTGGTTTGGAGAGACACTTTGCTGAGGGGAGGCTCTGGGGAGTGGACATAGGTCAAGTTGACCGAACCACTATAAAAATCTGGTGTGTTATTTCTGATTACTTTCTGCACTTTAATTTTTTATGATTATCTGCTTGGGTGAATCTAGTGCTTAATCTTTTTGTTTGAGTATTTACTTATTTCTGCTATATATCATAGAAAAGATTTTCACTGTCGCTCTCAAATTTTTAAATAACCAATTCACCCCCCCTCTTGGTTAGCCTCAGGACTAGTTCATCAGGGCTTAACATCCCTATCGATGTTTTAAGTGGTATCAGAGCGGGATTCAAAATTTAAGTTTAAAAACTTTTTAATTTGATCAATAGTTAACTTTGGTAATCGTAATACTGCTGAAGGTTATTCAATTACATGACCTCCATTGTTTGATAACATACCTTTTTATTTTTGGAAAACTCGCATATCCACTTTTCTACAATCAATTGATTTTTGCATGTGCATGCTAGTTAAGGACGGACATGAACCACCTTTTAGGATGATTAACAATGTTAAAACTGAACTGCCCTTTAGTGATTGGACTTTTGGTGATCATGATTTAGCACAATTGAATGCCAAATGTTTGAATTATTTTTTCTGTGCTTTAAAATCTGAAGATTACATGCATGTCTCTACGTGTACAAATGGTAAGGAAATCTGGGATAGATTGTGCATCACGTATGAAGGTACTACTGAGGTCAAACAGTCTAGGTTAAATATTTTGCTTCATGATTATGAACTATTTCGTATGAAACCTACTGAAACTATTTCTGAAATGTATAGTAGATGCACTCAAATCGTCACTTCTTTGCATGCCTTAGGTAGAGAACTTACAAACTATGAAAGAGTAAACAAAATACTTAGATGTTTGCCTTCTTCATATGATTCTAAGATAACTGTAATTACTGAATCTAAAGATTTGAATACTTACCCTATTGATAGCTTACTTGGATCACTCATTGCTCACGAGCAAAGGGTGAACCAAAGACAGCTTGATGCAGGTGAGAAGAAGAAGGAGAAAATAGTGGCACTGATGGCCAACGATAGTGATTCTTGCTCTTCTGGGTCTGATAAAAATGACATGGCCTTGATCACAAGGCAATTTAAAATCTTTCTAAGGTAGAAACACAAGAACTTTTAGAAGTGCAACAAGGGTAAGTCCAACAAAAATTTTAAGGGTTCATCTGATACTGTACGTTTTGAATGCAGGAAGCCTGGACACATTAAGGCTGATTGTCCTACACTTAAAGCTCACCCAAGCAAGTAGAAGGGTGAGGAGAAGCACAAGTTCAGAAAGGACAAGAAGCAGATTCAGAAGGTGTTCTGGGCAGACTCTGCATCCGACTCCTCTGAGACTGAAGCTGAAGAGGAGGAAACAAATTTATGTCTGATGGCTGATGATCACCCTGGTCAGTCGGACCAGGAAGAAGTATGTGAGCTTACTTACGATCAATTACTTGAATTATCTGAAAAATTCATGAATCGTATAGGAAGCTTAAGAAAACCCATGCTAGCTTGAAATTGGATTATTTGACTTTACAAAAAGAGCATGATTCTGTAGTTAAAGATCATTCCACACTTGACAACAATCACATGTCTTTACTTGATGAGTTTGATGAATTGAGCAAAAAATATTCTTATTTAATTAATGTGCATAATTCATTGAAAACCACTCATATTGATTTGGAGAGAGCTTTTAAAGAATTAGATATTATGGCATGTGAAGTGGAGAGTAGCAATGGTGCTTTAAAATTTGAAATTGCAAGTTTAAATAAAGAAAATAAATTTTTGAAAGTGAAAATCAATGCTTTTGAGAAAAAACAAACACCTTCTACATTTGCACAGTTTTATGCACCTCCACCTTTTATAGAATCAAATTTAAAATCATCAAAGCATGTTTCGTTTAAACCTAGGAAGAGGTACTATCACTCACATAGATTAGTTAACCCTTTTCCTGGTGTTAGATGTTTTTCCTGTAGCATGTTAGGACACATCTCCCACACTTACACTATTCACCATAGTACACATTGGGTGTGGAGGCCCAAACTGCCTGTTTCACAATACAGCACACATGCATCGCATTCTTCTTTTCATAAGAAGGAACCCAAACCTGTTTGGGTTCCTAAAACTGACGTTTGATGATTTTGTATCTGCGCTCTCACACAAGACATCATGAGAGCATGTGGTACCTGGACAGCGGATGCTCTAGACACATGACTGGAGATGTAAATCAGTTTATTTCGTTGGAGGCCAGGGCTGGAGGCAAGGTTACACTTGGAGATAACACCACCAGGAGGGTGGTAGGCTCAGGTATAATTGGTGATTCAATGAGTTTAATGATTGATAATCTTTTGCTTGTAGATGGACTGAAACACAACTTGCTGAGTATCAGTCAACTCTTTGACAAATGATCTAGCATCAAATTCCTGTCCACTTACTGCATTTTAAGCTTAAATGACAAAGTTGTTTTGCAGGGACAAAGGATCAATAACGTCTACAAGCTGGATGTAAGTTGCATTAAAGCTGAAAATTCAATTTGCTTAAAAACTGCTACTGATGAGTCTTTATTGTGGCATAGGAGATTGTGTCATGCCAGTATGAAAACCCTTAAGAGAGATACCCAAAAGGACTTAGTTAGAGGTGTGCCCAAGCTTAAATTCACTAAGGACCACTTGTGTGATGCCTGTCAGTTAGGGAAGCAAATCCAGTCCTCTTTTCATTCTGTTAAGGACATTAGAACCTCTAGACCTTTAGAAGTCCTTCACATGGATCTCTTTGGACCCATTAGCACTGCCAGCTTAGGGGGGAGAGTCTATGGTTTTGTGATTGTAGATGACTACTCGAGGTTCACTTAGATTAAATTTTTGTCCCACAAATATGAGTCATTTGATGAGTTTAAGTCCTTCTCCACTTGGATTCAGAGGAAGTTAGGTTATGAAATCTTGACTATTCATAGTGATCATGGTGGAGAGTTTGAAAATGTGAAGTTTGGAAGTTTTTATGAGGAGCAAGGGATTAGTCACAATTTTTCAGCTCCTAGGACCCCTCAGCAGAATGGGGTAGCTGAAAGGAGGAACAGGACCTTAGTGGAAGCCGCTAGAGCCATGCTTACTGAGTATTCACTTCCTAAATACTTTTGGGCTGAAGCGGTAAACACTACTTGTTATGTGTTGAATAGGGTGAATATGAGATAAAATCTGAACAAGACATCTTATGAAATCATTAAGGGTAGAACTCCAAACCTGTCCCACCTCCATGTCTTTGGCTATAAGGTTTTCATTCTGAACAATGGGAAATCATCCTTAGGAAAGTTTGACCCCAAATCTGATGAAGGAGTGTTCTTAGGCTATTCTAGTGTGGGGCAATCCTTTAGGGTGTTTAATAAGAGGACTTTGGTGGTGGAAGAGACAACTCATGTAGTGTTTGATGAATCTGATCCTAAGGTGAATAGAGTTAAGGAAGAAGAATAGGTAGAGGAGATTACCTAAGGGGTTGAAAATGCAAATCTACAGGAAAGGGTAGAACCTCAAACCACACTGCCAAGAGATTGGAGATATTCTTCGAGTCATCCTAAAGAACTGATCTTAGGAGACCCTTCTGAAGGTGTTAGGACTAGGCATGGACTTAGGAAGGAAGTTAACCATTCTGCCTTTATCTCAATGACTGAATCCACCAACATCAATCAAGCCCTTCCGGGTGTGTTTTGGATCTTAGCTATGCAAAAAGATTTGAATCAATTTGTAAGGAATGATATTTAGGAGTTAGTAGAAAGACCTAGAAATCAAAGTATTATGGGAACTAAGTGGGTCTTTAAGAGTAAGATGAATGATCCTGGTGTGGTGGTTAGGTATAAGGCGAGATTGGTGGCTAAGGGGTATAATCAGATTGAAGGGATTGATTTTGAGGAGACTTTTTCCCCTGTAGCTAGATTGGAAGCCATTAGAGTGCTACTAGCCTTTGCCTATTATAAGGGATTTAAGCTATTTCAAATGGATGTCAAGAGTGCCTTTTTAAATGGGGTAATAAAAGAGGATATTTTTGTAGAACAACCCCCAGGTTTTGAGAGTTCCCAATATCTAAATCATGTTTACAAATTAAAAAAGGCCTTGTATGGATTGAAACAGGCACCCAGAGCTTGGTATGAGAGTTTTAGCACATTCCTGTTAGAAAGAGAGTTTGTTAAGGGGAGCGTAGACACCACCCTTTTTCTGAGGAGAATAGGGGATGATTTACTCATTGTCCAGATCTATGTTGATGATATAATCTTTGGATCTTCTGATAAATATTTATTTGATGAGTTTTCTAAAAAAATGAGTAAGGAGTTTGAGATGAGTATGATGGGAGAATTGTCCTACTTTTTGGGGTTTAGCATAAGGCAATTAGATGATGGAACCTTTCTCAATCAATCTAAATACACTAAGGACATTTTGAAGAAATATGAAATGGATAAAGCTAAGCCAATCAATACTCCCATGAGCTCCTCTGTTCAGTTAGATAAGAATTCAAGTGGAAAATCTGTTGATCAGAAGAAGTATAGAGGTATAATTGGATCACTGCTTTACCTGACTGCTAGCCGACCTAATACCATGTTTAGTGTCTGTCTTTGTGCTAGGTTTTAGGCTGATCCTAGAGAATACCACGTGACTGCTGTTAATAGAATTCGTAGATATCTTTTAGGGACCCCAAACCTAGGAATCTGGTACCCTGGGCACAACACCTCTTTTGAAATTATTGGATATTTTGATTCTGACTTTGCAGGATATAGAGTGGATAGAAAAAGCACTTCTGGAACTTGTCAATTTATAGGACAATCTTTAGTCTCCTGGTCCAGTAGAAAATAGAACTCAGTTACAGTTTTCACTGCTGAAGCTGAGTACATTGCCTTTGGAAGTTGTGCGGCCTAAGTTCTTTGGTTGAAGCAACAAGTCTTGGATTTAGGATTACCTGTGGGCACAATTTCTGTTCTGTGTGATAATTCTAGTGCCATCTACATCTCTAAGAATCCAATCCAACATTCTAGAACCAAACACACTGATATAAGGCATCACTTCATTAGGGACCATGTTACGAAAGGGGACATTGAGCTACATCATATAGCAACTGAAAATTAGTTGGCTGACATATTCACTAAACCACTGGCCTTTGATTTATTCAGCATTTTGAGAACTAGATTAGGAGTGATTGAAATAAATGCTTGATTCTGATGATAGTTGATTTCTGATTTTTATTCTGTTTCTATTAGTTAGCTTTTTGATTTGATTATTTGCTTTCAGCTATTTTTATTTTTTTCTTCTTCTGCTGATTTCTGTGTTAGTCTTGCTATTAGTTTGATTTGAGTATTTACTTTAATGTGATTTTCTACCTATTTTTATTCACTGGTTTATCCCTTTTATTTACTATTTTATGCTTTTCAAAATTCGATCACTGCTCACTACTTCTGATAAACCAAATTTCTGACTGAGAGTTTTACCTTGTTTTTGTTTGGAAGCTGGTAAGCAGTGATTGATTCCACTGGATCTGTTAAAGGGAAGAAACATTGATGATTGTTTCTCTTCCTCTAACTCCTTTACTGGTGTATTATTTCTTTTGGATAAAAATCTTCTTCAAAATTAAAATATTAGTTTTTGAAATAGAGATTTGTTTTATAGTGTTTTCAAAGTCTTGACTCATTGTTATGATTTTCTAAACTAAGTGATTGCACTTATCATACGACATATGACTTTTATTTTATGAATTACTCTTCCTTATTGTAAAGAGCATCTCTTATGACTGGAAGATAATTTCACAGCTGAGACTCTTTAACGATTATGAAAAGAAGAAAGCTTACAAAACATACGCAGTGCGCCAAATCAATTGAAAAAGATGCACAAAATGAGCCCAAAGCTGAAAAGATGCGAAATGTCGCCAACCAAAAGATACACAAAGTGTATCAAAAATGAAAAGATGCGCAAAGCGCCAAATAAATTGAAAAAGAGGCACAAAATGAGCCCAACCAAGCTTTCTTTCCTTTTAAATCGTTAAATGTCTTCGAAAAATCCGTGCGCCACTTAATATTTTCAAAAGCTTGAGTTTGAAAATCCTGATTTCTATTTATTATTTTGTAACACTATTATATAAGATATTTTTCTGGAATAAGGCTTGAAAGGATCTCTTTTCGAATCTAATGTCTTTTCTTCTGAACAGGATTTTTGTTTTGGAAGAGATATTCATCTCTAAGGTGCCCGAGGTGGGAGTTACGAAAGTCAGTTTTTCCAACCTTTTCTAGATTTCAGCGCAGTCAATCGTCTTCTTATTGGCTTTTGGATTTAAAATCAAGAGAGAATTCTATTTTACTGGAGCAGACTGATCAAAAAAAAAATCGTTGCTTTTATGTGTTCTCGCTTCGAGTTTTATTCATTTTTGTTTTATTTTTTTCATTTTACTAGTTGTGTTTTTAGGATCCTGATCTGTCATCTCCATCCTCCATCTTTTTCTATTTTCTTCACATTACCCTGGACGATCCCCACATCATCCTAGATGATCTTCTTCATCCTGGATGATCCAAACATCATCCTGGACGAAGATTTAAAAATCGTCCCCACACTGATCATGCTGCTAAGAAACTCTAATTATTGGTGATTGTCATGGACGATACCTACATCGTCCTGACAATATGATCCATATTTTCCTGATCTGATCAAACGGATGAGATTGTCCCAATTATTGGTCATCATCCTGGATGATCCACGTGTCAGTAGCTGGACGATTCGAATTTGGCCCGTCCATCACACTTATTGTACATCATCCGGGATGATCCACCTAATTATCCTGGATGATACTTTTCGTCAACGGTTGTCTAGACTGACTCCTCAGGACGATCGTCTGTATCTAATCATCCTGGATGATCACTAATCATCCTAGACGATCGGATCGCCTTTTTGACCAATTGTCCTGGCCTTCATAAATGCACATATCATCTTGGACGATCTCGAGATCGTACGGGACGATCCGGCCAAATTTTATTTAAACCGCCGATTTCTCATGGTTTTTTCACACCTCTCCTTCCACTCTCCCTCCCTTCTACTTTCTCATGGCTCGCAGGAAACGTTCTAGACAAAAGGGCGCGAGTTCCTCACAGGGGAATATTGATCCCCGCTTTCCTAATGCAGCCGATCAGGCTGCCTTCAAGTGCTATCGTAAGGTGGGGATCACGCATTCAAAAATAGTAAACCCCCGCACTCTTACCTATCATATTCTTGATCTTTTCGCACACACCTCCCTCACCTTCATCCTTACCCTAGCCTTTCAATTCAGTCTTGAACTTCTTCAAGTTTTCTTTGCAAATTTGGCATTTCTGCTAACTATTCCACCCTTCGCTCATATGTCAATCAACGTCCCGTGGAACTCACTTCCCAAGACTTTCACAACATTCTTTAACTTTTTATCACTGGTGACAAACTCCATACTCTTATAACTGACCCTAATTATGATTGGAGTGTCGCCAATCACTTCCTTCGCAATACGAATGCCCCCTACCAGGACAACGCTTGCACTTCACTTCTTAAGGACGTAAGAACCATTCAGTACGTCTTTCGTTCCTCCGTCATTCCAAAGGCGAGGGATCGAATTCACATCACCCCGTTATTGTCCTTGACCACATACTATACCTTGGCCCACAGGGAGCTTAATGCCACTGACCTTATTATCTGATACATCGAGCACCTCACCACTATTAGGGATCCGGGTCATAGGCGTCGCCCAAATCTAGCTTTAGGTCATATCATTACATATGCCTTAGAAACCAAATATGACCTGCAGTATCCGGTCCCTCCTGATGTCCCTCCTTCCTTCTTCACAAACAAATAATTCCACGTCCTATACAACCCCCGACTACATCCGGAGCCCACCCCAGATGTTGAGGAGGAATAGGAAGAGGCTATTCCCGTTCCTGCTGCACCTGATGCACCTGCTCCCCTTTGCATCGCTTCTCCTTTTGACCATATGGTGCAGTGCTTTGATCAGTGCGAGGCCAGATTCGACTCCTATGTTGCAGCGCAGGAGCAGCGGCATGCTGAGGACCTGCAGCGCTTCACTGACTATGCTGCTCAGCAGTAACAGCAGCATGACCTGGACATTTCCTGGATTAGAGCCCACTTTACAGCCATTCGTAGTTACTTCAACCCACCACAGCCACCTCCTCCGTCAGATCAGGATCTGTCTCCATTTTAGTGTTATGTTTTATAGCTATTTTCTTTTCTATTTTTACTAATGTTTCAGTGTTTCTATTTACCCTCCTCCTTTTTGTGATGTCAAAAGGGGGAGTCAGATGTAGTAGTTTCTGTACTTGTTATATTTTTGTAGTTGTGTTTCCTGTATTGCTTTTATTGTTAAATAAAAATTAAAAAAAATTATTTTTTGATCTTCTGGTTATTTTATTTTTCAAACTACTGCACAAATGTTTGCCATCATAAAAAAGGGGGAGATTGTTGCAAATCTAGTCTTGATGATGACAAACATGTTTCTATTGTGTTTTGCTTGGCTAACCCATTTCAGGCACAAAAGATCACGAGCAACTCAAGCCAACTCAAGAGCAGGTCCAAGTGTGTCTAAGTGTTTGATTTTCTTTTTCTTGAGTCAACTGTAATGTAACTAATCCCCTAGCTTAGTAACCTTGCATACACACACTCAGGGGGAGAGCTTGAGTGATTTAGAGTTTCTGTTCATTTTTTATTGAGATCATCCTGGACGATATTCACATCGTCTTGGATAATTAAGTAAAAATAGAAACCCTAATTAGGGTGACCAAGTTAAGTGTGTCTGATTAAGCAGATCGTCCTGGACGATCGCAATATCGTCCGGGACGATAGGCTCAAATCAAAAATTCTCAGCCGCCAGATCAAGTTAGGCATGTTTTTATTTTAAGATATTTGGTCTGATCGTCCTGGACGATATGTGTATCGTCCTGGACGACCCAGTACAATCATGTCTAAATTAATTTGCTGATTAAGGAAAGCAATTAATATTTGATTGATATGATCATATCATCCCGGACGATCGCAGGATTGTCCTGGATGATCATGTTTGCCTAGTGTATTTCAGTTGTACGTCCCGAACTGTGCTCAGGATAATTTTGGCACTTTTTGAACTAATCGTACAGGACGATACCCTTATCGTCCTGGACGATCAAGTCATTTCTTGGTCGTCCAGCACAATTTGCTCTGGACGACCCGAACTATCTTCTGGACGATATTCCTGAATTTACACTAATCATCCTGGACGATCGTAAAATTATACGGGACGATCTGAACAACTTTTTCCACTGATCGTCCAGAAGAGCCAGATCGTCCAAGCTGAAACAGCTGATTTTGAACTGATCGTACAGGACGATATATAGATCGTCCTGGATGATCTAGGCCGACCAGTTGAGATTTAGGGCAAATTTGAAGCCCTCGTATAAAAGATATTTTTCTTCCAACAAGAAAAATCTTTTGCCACTTTCCTTTCCAGAGAAACCCTTGAGAGAGAGAGAGAGTTTGGGAGAGAGAGAGGATCTTGTTAGGGGGAGCTCATGAGGGGTCACGAAGGTTGCTCCACACAAGGATCAGAGTCGTCTTCTTCACTCGTCATCTTTCGTCGTGTTGGTGTTCTTTGCGAGAGGATTGTTGGCAAGAAGATCCGGGGTTCTCTGCCCGTTTCAGGAGGAAGCAATACGAGTTCAGGTTCTCTTCCTGCTTCAGGAGGAAGCGAAAGGAGGTTAGGTTCTCTGCCTCACCGTGTCGGTGGAAAGGAGGTTTTTTTACAGGCTTCTCCGCCTTACTATGGGAGCAAAAGGAGAGACACTTTGGTTTAGTTCAATACCCGGAGGGGAGGCTCCGGTGAGTGGATGTAGTTCAAGTTGACCGAACCACTATAAAAATCTGGTGTGTTCTTTCTGATTACTTTCTGCACTTTAATTTTCTGTGATTATCTGCTTGGGTGAATCTAGTGCTTAATCTTTTCGTTTGAGTATTTACTTGTTTTCGCTGTATATCGTAGAAAAGATTTTCACTGTCGCTCTCAAATTTTTAAATAACCAATTCACCACCCCCCTCTTGGTTAGCCTCGGGTCTAGTTCATCAGGGCTTAACATCGCTGTCGAACTTTCATAGAGGATCAAAACTAGGTGATCATTTGATGGTGTAGGAATATTCCAATCATAGAGAATCGAAACTAGAAGATCATGTGATGGGGTGGGAATATGGCCATCACCAAGTAACAAAACTTGGATATTATATAATGGGGTAGGAATATGCCTATCACAGAGGATCAAAATTAGGCGATCCCTTGATTGGGTAGGAATATGCCCATCAAAGGGGATCAAAACTAAGAGATCATATGACTGGATAAGAATATGCCCATCATAGAGGATCAAAACTAGGAGGATGTATGATGGGGTCAGAATATGCCCTTCAAAGAGCATCAAAATTGGGAGATCGTATGATGGGGTAGGAAAATGCCCATTACAAAGGATCCAGACTGGCAGATCATATGATGGGATCAGAATATGCCCATCATAGAGGATCAAAATTGGGAGATTGGATGGTGGGTTGGGAATATGCCAATCACAAAGGATTGAAATTGGGAGATCAAATGATGGGGTAGGAATATTCCCATCACAGAGGTTAGAAACTGGGAGATCGTACGATGGGGTAGTAATATGGCCATCATTAAGGATCAAAACTGGGAGATCGTACGGTTGGTTAGGAATATACCCATCACAAAGGATTGAAACTAGGAGATTATTTGATGGGGTGGGCATATGCTCATTATACAGGATCAAAACTAGGAGATCGTCTAATGGGGTAAGAATATGCCCATCATAGAGGATTAAAATTGGGAGATCTTATGATGGGGTCGGAATATGCTTATCACAAAGGATGAAAACTTAAAAATCCTATGAAGGGGTAGGAATATACCCATCATGAATGATTGAAACTAGAAGATCATATGATGGAGTAAGAATATACCCATCATAGAGGATCAGAACTGGGAGATCATTTGATGGGGTAGGAATATGCCCATCATAGAGGATAAAAATTATGAGATCACCAGATGGGGTGGGAATATGCCCATCGTGGAGGACTGAAACTGGGATATCATTTGATGGGTTAGGAATATTCCCATCACTGAGCATGAAAACAAGGAGTTAGTTTGATGGGGTAGAAATATACCCATAATAGAGGATAAAAATTGGGCCATCGTGTGATGGGGGTAGGAATATGCCCATCATAGAGGATTAAAACTAAAAGATCGTACTAGAGGGGTAGGAATATTCCCATCAAAGAATGTCAAAACTAGGAGAACGTATGATGGGGTAGGAATATGCCTATCACAAAGGATCAAAACTTAGAGATCATACGATGGGGTAGGAATATTCCCATCATATATGATTAAAACTGGGAGATCATATGATGGGGTAGGAATATGCCCATCACAAAGGTTAAAAATAATTAGATCATAAGATGTGGTAGGAATATGCCCATCACTGAGGACCAAAATTAGTAGATCAAATGATTGGGTAGCAATATGCCCATCATAGAAGATCAAAACTTGATGATCGTATGAAGGGGTAGGAAAATCCCATCATAGAGGATCAAAATTTGGATATCATATGATGGGGTACAAATATGCCCATCACAGAAGATCGAAACTGGAAGATCATATGATGGGGTATGAATATGCCCATCACAGAGGATCAAAACTAAAAGATCATATAAAGTGGTAGGAATATACCCATCACTGAGGATCAAAATAAGGAGATCGTATGAAGGGATTGGAATACACCCATCATAGAGGATTAAAACTAGGAGATCATATGATGGGGTAGGAATATGCCCCTCACCGAGGATCAAGACTGGAAGATCATATGATGGGGATGGAATATGACTATTAGAGAGGTTCGAAACTAGGAGATCATATGATGGGGTAGGAATATGCCCATCATAGAGGAACAAAAATGGGAGATCATATGATGGGGTAGAAATATGCCCATCAAAGAGGATCGAAACTAGGAGATCATATAATGGGGTAGGAATATGCCCATATAAAGGATAAAGCTAGGAGATTGTGTGATGGGGTAGGAATATGCCCATATTGAGGACGAAAACTGGGAGATCGTATGATGGGGTAGGAATATGCCCATCATAGAGGAACATTAATGGGAGATCGTATGATGGGTCAGGAATATGCCCATCACTGAGGATCTAAATTGGTTAATCGTATAAAGGGGTTGGTATATGCCCATCATAGAGGATCAAGACTGGAAGATCATATGATGGGGTAAGAATGTACTCATTACAGAGGATCGAAACTGGGAGATCACATAATGGGGTAGTAATCTGCCCATCAAAGAGGAACAAAATTGGGAGGTCATATGATGGGGTAGGAATATGCCCATTACAAAGGGTCGAAACTAGGAGATCATCTGTAGGGGTAGGAATATGCCGCTCACATAGGATAAAGGTTGGAAGATCATATCATGGGATAGGAGTATACTCATCACAGAGGATCAAAACTGGGAGATCACATGATGGGGTAGTATTATGCCCATCACAAAGGAACAAAATTGGGAGGTCATTTGATGGGGTAGGAATATGCCCATCATAAAGGGTCAAAACTAGAAGATCTTTTGATGGGGTAGGAATATGCCCATGATAGAGGATCAAAACTAGGAGATCGTATGATGGGGTAGGATTTTGCCCATTATAGAGGATCCAAACTAGGAGATCATATGATGGGGTTGAAATATGCCCATCAAAGAGGATCAAAACTTGGAGATCGTATAATGGTGCAGTAATATGGCCAACACAAAGAATCCAAAGTGGCAGATCATATAATGGAATAGGAATATTCCCATCATAGAGGATCAAAACTTGGAGATCATATGATGGGATAGGAATATGCTTATCATAGAGGATCAAACACTGGTGATCATATGATGGGGTAGAAATATGCCCATCATAGAGGATTAAAATTGGGAGAACTTATGATGGGGTAGTAATATGCCCATTATAGAGGGTAGAAATTGGGAGAACATTTGATGAGGTATGAATAGGCCCATCACAGAGGATCAAAACTAGAAGATCATATGAAGGGCTATTAATATGCCGATCATTGAGGATCGAAATAAGGAAATCGTAGGATGGAGTAGGAATATACTCATCATAGAGGATCAAAATAAGGATATCATCTTATGGGGTAGGAAGATGTCTATCATAGAGGATCAAACCTGGGAAATCCTAAGATGGGGTAGGAATATGCCCATCATTGAGAAGCAAAACTAGGAGATTATATGATGGAACAAGAATATACCTATCACAGAGGATCAAAATTAGGAGATCGCATGATGGGGTAGTAATATTCCAATTCTTGAGGATTGAACCTAGGAGATCATATGTTGGGGTAGGAATATGCCCATCACAGAGGAACAAAAATGGGAGATCATGTAATGGTGTAGGAATATGCCTATCATAGAGGATCAAAACTAGGAGTTCATATGATGGGTTAGGAATATGCCCATTACCAAGGATCAAATCTGGTTGACCAAATGAAGGGGCAGGAATATGATCATCACAGAGTATCCAGACTGGAAGATCATATGATGGGGTAGGAATATACTCATCATAAAGGATCCAAATTGGGAGATGACATGATGGGGTAGTAATATGCCCATCACAGAGGAACAAAATTAGGAGATCATATTATGGGGTAGGAATATGCCCATCATCGAAGATCAAAACTGGGAGATCTTATGATGGGGTATGAATATGCCGATGATAAAGGATAGAAATTGGGAGATCATATGTTAGTGTAGGAATATGCCCATCATATAGGATCAAAATAGGAAGATCGTATGAAGGGCTATTAATATGCCCATCACTGTGGATTGAATCTAGGAGATTATATAATGGAGTATGAATATACCCATCTTGGAGCATCGAAATAAGGATATCATATAATGGGGTAGGAATATATCCATCACAGAGGCTCAAACCTGGGAGATCGTAAGATGGGGTAGGAACAAATCACTAAGGATCAAAACTAGGAGATCGGATGATGGGCTAGGAATATACCCATCATAAAGAATAAAAATTAGGAGATTGTATGATGGGGTAGGAATATGCCCATCTCAGAGGAACCAAAGTGGGAGATCGTATAATGGGGTATGAATGTGTGCATGATAGAGGATCAAAACTAAGAGATCGTATGATGGGGTAGAAATATGCCCATCAAAGAGGAGCAAAACTAAGAGATCATAAGATGGGGTAAGATTATGCCCATCACAGAGGACCAAAACTAGGAGATCGTATGATGAGGTTGGAATATACCCATCATATAGGATTGAAACTGGGAGATCGAACGAGGGGGTAGGAATATACCCATCATATAGGATTAAAATAGGTAGATCATATGATGGGGTAGGAATATGCCCATTATAGAGGATCAAAATTGGGAAATTGTATGATGGGGTAGGAATATGCCCATCACAGAGGAACATCAATGAGAGATTATATGATGAGGTAGTAATATGCCCATTATAGTAGATCAAAACTAGGAGATCATATGATGGAGTAGGAATATGCTCATCACAGAGGATCAAAATTAGGAGATCGTATTATGGGTTAGGAATATGGCCATCACCAAGGATCAAAACTGGTTGATCGTATGAAGGGGTAGAAATATGCCCATCAAATTGGATCAAGACTAAAAGATCATATAATGGGGTAGGAATATGCTCATCATAGAGGATCAAAACTGGGAGATCACATGATGGGGTAGTAAGATGCCCATAATAGAGGAACAAAATTGGGAGGTCATATGATGGGATAGGAATATGCCCATCATAAAGGGTTGAAACTAGGAGATCATTTGATGGGGAAGGAATATGCCCATCACAGAGGATTAAAACTAGGAAATTATATGATGGGGAAGGAATACGCCCATCATAGAGGATCAATACTAGGAGATCATAAGATGGGGTAGAAATATGCCCAACAAAGAGTATCAAATCTTGGAGATTGTATAATGGGGCAGGAATATGGCTATCACAAAGGATCCAAACTGGCAGATCATATGATGGCGTAGGAAGATGCCCATTATATAGGATTAAAACTTGGAGATCATACGATGTGATAGGAATATGCTTATCATAGAGGAATAAATTTTGGAGATCATATGATGAGATAGGAAAATGCCCATCACAGAAGATCAAAATTGGGAGATCTTATGACGAAGTAGTAGTGCCCATCATAGATGATAAAAATTGGGAGATAATATGATGGGGTAGGAATATGGCTATCATAGAGGATCAAAATTGGAAGAACATATGAAGGGCTTTTAATATACCCATCACTGAGGATCAAAACTAGGAGATCATATGATGGAGTATGAATATACCCATCATAGAGGATCAGAAACAGGATATCATATGAAGGGGTAGGAATATGTCCATCATAGAGGATTAGAACTGGGAGACCATAAGATGGGGTAGGAATATGCCCATCACTGAGGATCAAAACTAGCAGATCATATAATGGGGAAGTAATAAGCCCTTCATAGAGAATCATAAAGGATCGGGATTAGTAGATTACATGATGGAATAAGAATATGCCCATCACAGAGGATCAAAATTAGGAGGTCATATAATAGGGTTGGAATATGCCCATCCCTGAGGATTGAAACTAGGGGATCATATGATGGGGTAGGAATATGCCCATCACAGACGAACAAAAATGGGAGATCTGAAAGTTCGATAGGGATGTGAAGCCCTAGTGAACTAGTCCCGAGGCTAACCAAGAGGGGGGGGTGAATTGGTTATTTAAAAATTTCATGATAACGATGAAAATCATTTTGATATGTAGCAGTGGAAACACATAAACAAGAATGAAAAGATCAACCACAGATATTCACTCAAGCAGTTAATATCAGAAAAATAAAGTGCAAAATTGAATCAGAAAAGCAAATCAGATTTTATAGTGGTTCGGTCAACTTGACCTACGCCCACTCCCCGGAGCCTCCCCTCCGGGTATTGCACTAAACAAAAAGTGTCTCTCCTTTTGCTCCCACAGCAAGGCAGAGAAGCCTATACAAACACCTCCTTTTCACCACACGGTGAGGCAGAGAACCCGACCTCCTTTCGCTTCCTCCTGAAGCAGGTAGAGAACCTTTGAACACTTTTTGCTTCCACCTGAAGCGGGCAGAGAACCCCGGATCTTCTTGCAAACGATCCTCCCACGACGAACACCGACTAAACGAAAGACGACGAGCGGAGAAGACGACTCTGATCCGTGCTTGGAGTAACCTTAGTGAATCCCTCACTAACTCCCCCTCAGAAGATCTTCTCTCTCTCTCCCAACTCTCTCTCTCTTTAGGGTTTCTCAGGGAAGGAAGGCAGCAAAAGATATTTCTTATTTTTGGAAAAAGTTCTTTTAAAGGAGGGCTTAAAATTAGCCCTAAATCTCAACTGGTCGGACAAGATCGTCCAGGACGATCGATAAATCATCCTGTACGATCAGTTCAAATTCAACTGTTTCAGCCTGGACGATTAGGCTCTTCTGGACGATCAGTAGAAAAAATTGTTCATATCATCCCGTACGATCCTGCGATCGTCCGGAACGATTAGTGCAAATAGAGAAAAATCGTCCAGAAGATAGTTCGGGTCGTCCAGAGAAATCTGTGCTGGACGACCAAAAATTGACTTGGTCGTCCAGGACGATTGGGTCATCGTCCTGTACGATTAGTTCAAAAAGGCCCCAAATCATCCTGAACACAGTTCGGGTCGTACAGCTGAAATGCACTAAACGATCATGATCATCCGGGACGATCCTGCGATCGTCCAGGACGATGTGATCGTATCAACCAAAAATAAATTACTTTCCTTAATTACTAGATTAAATTAGGCATGATTGTATTGAATCGTCCGGGATGATACACGTATCGTCCGGGATGATCAGACCAAGTATCTAAAAATAAGAACTTGCCTAACTTGATCTGGCGGCTGAGAATTTCTGATTTGGGCATATCATCCCGTACGATCCAGAGATCGTCAAGGACGATCTGCTTAATCAGACCCTCTTAACTTAGTCGCCCTAATTAGTGTTTCTGTTTTGGCTGGATCGTCCAGGACGATGTGGAAATCGTCCAGGACGATCTGAACAAAATTTGAACAGAAACTCTAATTCACTCAAGCTCTCCTCCTGAGTGTGTGTGTGCAAGGTTACTTAGTTAGGGAATCAGTTACATTACAATTGACTCAATAAAAAGAAAAATCATACATTTGACACACTTGGACCCGATCTTGAGTTGGCTTGAGTGGCTCGCGGTCTTTTGTGCCTGAAACAGATTAGCCAAGCAAAACACACTGGAAACATGTTTGTCATCATCTAAACCAGATTTGCAACAATCTCCCGCTTTTTGATGATGGCAAACATTGGTAAAGTAGTTTGAAAATAAAAGTAAACTAGGAGATCAAAACACAACCATTTTTTCAAATTTTCATTTAACAACTAAAACCATAGAGGAAACATGACTCATAAAACAGAAACAGACATGACTACACAACTGACTCCCCCTTTTGACATCACAAAAAGGAGGAGGAAAAATAGAACACGGAAATAAAATATAAATAGAATAACTACAAAACAGGAAAATCAGAATTTTTCCTTGATTTTAGATTCAAAAACCAATGACAGGACGATTGACAGCGCTGAAATCCAGAAAAGGTTGGAAATAATCAACTTTCGTAACTCCGACACCGGACACCTTATCGATGCAAACCTCTTTTAAAACAAAAATCCGATTCAGAAAAAAGGACATTGGATTTGAAAAGAGATCCTTTCAAGCCTCGTTCCAGAAAAATATCTGATATTATAGTGTTACAAAGTAAAAAATCAGAAATCGGGATTTTCAAAACACAAGCTTTTGAAATATTAAGTGGCGCACAGATTTCTCTAAGACATTTAACAATCTGAAAGGGAAGAAAGCTATGTTTGGGTTCATTTTGTGCCTCTTTTTCAAATTGGTTGGCGCTTTGCGCATCTTTTGATTTTTGATACACTTTGTGTATCAAATTTGGCAATTTCGCATCTTTTCAGTTTTGGGCTCATTTTATGCCTCTTTTTCAAATTAGCTGGCACACTGCGCATCTTTTATAAGCTTTCTCCTTTTCATAATCATTAAAGAGTCTCAACTGTGAGATTATCTTCCAGACATAGGAGATGACTCTCCACAGTAAGGAAGAACGATTCAAAAAACAAAAGCCATACAATATATGATAAATACAATCACTTGGTTTAGAAAATCAAACTAATGACTCAAGAGTTTGAAAAACACTATTGATATGAGGCAGATTACTGTAGGAAGATAAAATAATCTCTATTTCAAAAACTAACATTTTAATTTTGAAGAGGATTTTTATTCAAAAGAAACTACACACCAGTAAAGGAGTTAGAGGAAGAGAAACAATTATCAATATTTCTTCCCTTTAACAGATTCAGCGAAGTCAATCACTGCTTACCAGCTTCCAAACCAAAATAAGGTAAAAACTCCAAGTCAAAAATTCAGATCATCAGAAGTAGTGAGCGGTGATCAGATCTTGAAAGCATAAAACAGTAAGTGCAAGATATGAACCAGTAAATAAATAAAAACAGGTAGAAAATCACAGTAAAGTAAATACTCAAATCAAACTAACAGTAAGGCTAACATAGAAATCAGCAGAAGAAATAAAATCAACTAAAAGCAAATAATCAAACCAAAACTAACTAACAGAAATCAGAAATCAGAATACCAAACCTAACTAACATAAATCAGAAATCATAATACCAAAACTAACTAACAGAAATCAGAATACCAATCAGAACAATCATAAATCAGCAGTCATCAGAATCAAGCATTTATATCAATCACTCCTAATCTGGTTCTCAAAATGCTGAATGAGTCAAAGGCCAGTGGTTTAGTGAATATGTCAGCCAGCTGATTTTCAGTTGCTACGTGATGTAGCTCAATGTCCCCTTTTGTAACATGGTCCCTAATGAAGTGATGCCTAATATTAATGTGCTTGGTCCTAGAATGTTGGATTGGATTCTTAGAGATATAAATGGCACTAGTATTATCATACAGAATAGAAATTGTGCCAACAGGTACTCCCAAATCCAAGACTTGTTGCTTCAACCAAAGAACTTGGGCCACACAACTCCCTAAGGCAATGTACTCAGCTTCAGCAGTGGAAAGTGCAACTGAGTTCTGTTTTCTACTGGACCAGGAGACTAACGACTGTCCTATGAATTGACAAGTCCCAGAAGTACTCTTCCTATCCACCCTACACCACACAAAATTATAATCAGAATATCCAATGATCTCAAAAGAGGTGTTGTGCCTAGGGTACCAAATTCCTAGTTTTGGGGTTCCTAAAAGATATCTAAGAATTCTCTTAATAGCAGTCAGGTGGGACTCTTTAGGATCAGCCTGAAACCTAGCACAAAGACAAACACTAAACATGATATCAGGTCGGCTAGCAGTCAGGTAAAGCAGTGAACCTATTATCCCTCTATACTTCTTCTGATCAACAGATTTTCCATTTGAATCCTTATCTAACTGAACTGAGGAGGGCATGGGAGTATTGATTGGCTTGGCTTTATTCATTTCATATTTCTTCAAAATGTCCTTAGTGTATTTTGATTGATTTAGAAAGGTTCCATCATCCGTTTGCCTTATGCTAAACCCGAAAAAGTAGGACAATTCTCCCATCATACTCATCTCAAACTCCTTACTCATTGTTTTAGAAAACTCTTCACATAAATATTTATCAGAAGATCCAAAAATTATATCATCAACATAGATCTGGACGATGAGTAAGTCATCTCTTACTCTCTTCAGAAAAAGGGTGGTGTCTACGCTCCCCTTAAGAAACTCTCTTACTAACAGGAATGTGCTAAGCCTCTCATACCAAGCTCTGGGTGCCTGTTTCAATCCATATAAGGCCTTTTTTAATTTATAGACATGACTTGGATATTGGGAACTCTCAAAACCTGGGGGTTGTTCTGCAAAAACATCTTCTTTAATTACCCCATTTAAAAAGGCACTCTTAACATCCATTTGAAACAGCTTAAATCCCTTATAACAGGCAAAGGCTTGTAGCACTCTAATGGCTTCCAATCTAGCTACAGGGGCAAAAGTCTCCTCAAAATCAATCCCTTCTATCTGATTATACCCCTTAGCCACCAATCTTGCCTTATTTCTCACCACCACACCAGAATCATTAATCTTATTCTTAAAGACCCACTTGGTTCCCACAATACTTTAATTTTTAGGTCTTTCTACTAACTCCCAAACATCATTCCTTACAAATTGATTCAATTCTTCCTGCATAGCTAAAATCCAAAACTCATCCGACAAGGCTTGATTGATGTTGGTGGGTTCAGTCATTGAGATAAAGGCAGAATGGTTTACTTCCTTCCTAAGTCCATGCGTAGTCCTAACACCTTTAGAAGGGTCTCCTAAGATCAATTCTTTAGGATGATTCGAAGAATATCTCCAATCTCTAGGCAACTCGGTTTAAGGTTCTAACCTTTCCTCTAAATTTGTATTTCCAACTCCTTGGGTAACCTCAATAATCTCTTCATCTTCTACTTCAGATCTAGACTCCTTAGGATCAGATTCATCAAACACTACATGGGTTGTTTCTTCCACCACCAAAGTCCTCCTATTGAACACCCTAAAGGATTTCCCCACACTTGAATATCCTAAGAACACTCCTTCATCAGATTTGGGGTCAAATTTTCCTAAGGGTGACTTCCCGTTGTTCAGAATGAAAACCTTACAGCCAAAGACATGGAGGTGGGACAAATTTGGAGTTCTACCCTTAATGATCTCATTAGGTGTCTTGTTCAGTTTGACTCTCACATTCACCCTATTCAGCACATAACAGGCAGTGTTCACCGCTTCAGCCCAAAAGTATTTTGGAAGGGAATACTCGGTAAGCATGGCTCTAGCGGCTTCCACTAAGGTCCCGTTCTTCCTTTCAGCTACCCCGTTCTGCTGAGGGGTCCTAGGAGCTGAAAAATTGTGACTAATCCCATGATTCTCACAAAAACTTCCAAATCTTTCATTTTTAAACTCCCCTCCGTGATCACTATGGATGGTAATAATCTCACATCCTAACTTCTTCTAAATCTAAGTAGAGAAGGATCTAAACTCATCAAATGACTCAGATTTATGTGACAAAAACTTAACCCAAGTGAACCTCGAATAATCATCTACAATCATAAAACCATAGACTCTCCCCCCTAAGCTGGCAGTGCTAATGGGTCCAAAGAGGTCCATGTGAAGAACTTCTAAAGGTCTAAAGGTGCTAATGTCCTTAACAGAGTGAAAAGAGGACTGGACTTGCTTCCCCAACTGACAGGCATCACACAGGTGATCCTTAAGAAACTTAAGCTTGGGCACACCTCTAACTAAGTCCTTTTGGGTGACTCTCCTAAGGGTTTTCATACTGGCATGACACAATCTCCTATGCCATAACCAAGACTCATCAGTAGCAATTTTTAAGCAAATTGAATTATCAGATTTAATGCTACTTCCATCCAGCTTGTAGACGTTGTTGATCCTTTGCCCCTGCAAAACAACTTCATCATTTAAGCTTAAAATGCAGCTAGTGGGCAGGAATTTGATGCTGTATCCCTTGTCACAGAGTTGACTGATACTCAGCAAGTTGTGTTTCAGTCCATTTACAAGCAAAACATTATCAATCATAAAATTCTTTGAATCACCAATTATACCTGTGCCTACCACCTTCCTGGTGGTGTTATCTCCAAGTGTAACCTTGCCTCCAGCTCTGGCCTCCAGCGAAATGAACTGATTTGCATCTCCAGTCATATGTCTAGAACATCCGCTGTCCAGGTACCACATGCTCTCACGAGGTCTTGTGTGAGAGCACACCTACAAAAGTATCAAACGTCAGTCTTAGGAACCCAAACAGGTTTGGGTTCCTTCTTATGAAAAGAAGAATGCAATGCATGCATGCTGAGCTGTGAAACAGGCAGTTTGGGTTTCCACACCCAATGTGTACTACGGTGAATAGTGCAGGTGTGGGAAATATGTCCTAACATGCCACATGAAAAATATCTAACACTAGGAAAAGGGTTAACTAATCTACGTGGATGATAATGCCTCTTCCTAGATGTATATGAAACATGCTTTGAAGAACTTGCAACAGATTTTTCAAAAGGTGACGATGCATAAAACTGTTCAAAAGTAGGCGGTGTTTTGTTCTTTTCAAAAGCACTGATCTTTACCTTCAAAAACTCATTTTCTTTCTTTAAACTTGCAATTTCAAATTTCAAGGTTCCATTGCTACTTTCTACTTCACATGCCATTGTATCTAACTCTTTAAAAGCTCTTTCTAAGTCCACATGCGTAGTTTTCAATGAATCATGCTCAGACACTAAATCAGAATATTTTTTATTCAACTCATCGAATTCATCAAGCTAAGACATGTGATTGGAATCAAGTGTGGAATGATCTTTAACTACAGAATCATGCTCTTTTTGCAAAGTTAAGTAATCTAATTTCAAACTAGTATGAGTTTTCTTAAGTTTCTTATAGGATGTATGAATTCTTTCAGAAACTTCAAATAATTGATCGTAAGTCAGCTCACATACCTCTTCTTAGTCCGACTGACCAGGGTGATCATCAGCCATCAGACATAAGTTTGTTTCCTCTACTTCAGCTTCAGTCTCAGAAGAGTCGGATGCAGAGTATGCCCAGAACGCCGTCTAAATCCGCTACTTGTCCTTTCTGAACTTTGGTTTCTCCTCACCCTTCTCCTTGCTTGGGTGAGCTTTAAGTGTAGGATAATCAGCCTTAATGTGTCCAGGCTTCCTGCTTTCAAAACAAACAGATTCAGATGAACCCTTAAAATTTTTATTGGACTTACCCTTGTTCCACTTCTGATAGTTCTTTTGTTTCTTCCTTAGAAAGCTTTTGAATTGCCTTGTGATTAACGCAACATCATTGCTATCAGACCCGAAAGTGCTAGCATCTGAATCCTTGGCCTTTAGTGCCACTGTCTTCTCTTTCTTGCGTTCACCTGCATCAAGTTGCCTTTGGTTCACCCCTTGCTCGTAAGCAATGAGTGATCCAAGTAAGCTGTCAATAGAGTAAGTATTTAAATCTTTAGATTCAGTAATAGCAGTAATCTTAGCATCATAAGAAGCAGGCAAACATCTAAGAATTTTGTTCACTCTTTCGTAGTTAGTAAGTTCTCTACCTAGAGCATGCAAAGAGGTAACAATCTGAGTGAACCTTGTGTACATTTCTGAAATAATCTCACTAGGTTTCATGCGAAAAAATTCGTAATCATGTAACAAGATGTTTAACCTAGACTGTTTGACTTCAGTTGTACCTTCGTATATTATGCATAATCTATCCAAGATTTTCTTTCCCATTGTACAAGTAGAAACACGTATATAGTCTTCAGATTTTAAAGCACAAAAGAAACAGTTCAAGCATTTTGCATTTAACTGTTCTAAATCACGATCATCAAACGTCCAATTAGCAAAAGGCAGTTCAGTTTTCACATTATTAATCAATCTAAAAGCTGGTTCGTATCCGTCCTTAACTAACATCCACATGCGATAATCAATAGATTGCAGAAAAGTAGACATGCGTGTTTTCCAAAAATCAAAAGGAATATTATCAAACAACGGTGGTCTTGTAATAGAATATCCTTCAGCAGTATTACGATTGTTACAGTTAGCCATGGATCAAATTCAAAAGTTTTTAAACCTAAATTTTGAATCCCGCTCTGATACCACTTGAAAGTTTGATAGGGATGTGAAGCCCTAGTGAACTAGTCCCGAGGCTAACCAAGAGGGGGGGTGAATTGGTCATTTAAAAATTTCACGATAACGATGAAAATCTTTTCGATATGTAGCAGCGGAAACACATAAACAAGAACGAAAAGATCAACCATAGATATTCACCCAAGTAGTTAATATCAGAAAAATAAAGTGCAAAACTGAATCAGAAAAGCAAACCCTATTTTATAGTGGTTCGGTCAACTTGACCTACGCCCACTCCCCGGAGACTCCCCTCCGGGAATTGCACCAAAACAAAAAGTGTCTCTCCTTTTGCTCCCACAGCAAGGCGGAGAAGCCTGTACAAACACCTCCTTTTCACCACACGGTGAGGCAGAGAACCCGACCTCCTTTTGCTTCCTCCTGAAGCAGGCAGAGAAACTTTGAACTCCTTTTGCTTCCACCTGAAGCGGGCAGAGAACCCCGGATCTTCTTATGAACGATCCTCCCACGACGAACACCGACTAGACGAAAAACGTCGAGCGGAGAAGACGACTCTGATCCGTGCTTAGAGCAACCTTAGTGAATCCCTCACTAACTCCCCCTCACAAGATCTTCTCTCTCTCTCCCAACTCTCTCTCTCTCTAGGGTTTCTCAGGGAAGGAAGGCAGTAAAAGATATTTCTTATTTTTGGAAAAAGTTCTTTTAAAGGAGGGCTTAAAATTTACCCTAAATCTCAACTGGTCGGCCAAGATCGTCCAGGACGATCGATAGATCGTCCTGTACGATCAGTTCAAATTCAGCTGTTTCAGCCTGGACGATTAGGCTCTTCTGGACGATCAGTAGAAAAAATTGTTCATATCATCCCGTACGATCCTGCGATCGTCCAGGACGATTAGTGCAAATAGAGGAAAATCATCCAGAAGATAGTTTGGGCCGTCCAGAGAAATCTGTGCTGGACGACCAAAAAATGACTTGATCGTCCAGGACGATTGGGACATCATCCTGTACGATTAGTTCAAAAAGGCCCCAAATCGTCCTGAACACAGTTCGGGTCGTACAGCTTAAATGCACTAAACGATCATGATCGTCCGGGACGATCCTGCGATCGTCCAGGACGATATGATCGTATCAACCAAAAATAAATTGCTTTCCTTAATTACCAGATTAAATTAGGCATGATTGTACTGAATCGTCCGGGATGATACACGTATCATCCTGGACGATCAGACCAAGTATCTAAAAATAAGAACTTGGCTAACTTGATATGGCAGCTGAGAATTTCTGATTTGGGCATATCATCCCGTACGATCTAGAGATCGTCAAGGATGATCTGCTTAATCAGACCCTCTTAACTTAGTCGCCCTAATTAGGGTTTCTGTTTTGGCTGGATCGTCCAGGACGATGTGGAAATCATCCAGGACGATCTGAACAAAATTTGAACAGAAACTCTAATTCACTCAAGCTCTCCCCCTGAGTTTGTGTGTGCAAGGTTACTTAGCTAGGGAATCAGTTACATTACAATTGACTCAATAAAAAAAAAATCATACATTTGACACACTTGGACCCGATCTTGAGTTGGCTTGAGTGGCTCGCGGTCTTTTGTGCCTGAAATAGAATAGCCAAGCAAAACACACTGGAAACATGTTTGTCATCATCAAAACCAGATTTGCAACAAGATCGTGTAATGGGGTAGGAAAATGCCCATCATAGAGGATCAAAATAAGGAGATCATGTGATGGGTTAGGAATATACCCATCATCGAGGATCAAAACTGGTTAATTGTATGGAGGGGTAGGAATATGCCCATCATAGAGGATCAAGACTGGAAGCTCATATGATGGAGTAGGAATATACTCATTACAGAGGATCAAAATTGGGAGAACACATGATGGGGTAGTAATATGCCCATCATAGAGGAACAAAATTGGGAGATCATATGATGGGCTAGGAATATGCCCATCATAGAGGATCCAAAAAGGAAGATTGTATGAAGGGCTATTAATATGCCCATCACTGAGGATCAAATCTAAGAGATCGTATGATAGAGTAGGAATATACCAATCGTAGAGGATCAAAATAAGGATATCATATGATGGGGTAGGAATATGTCCATCACAGTGGCTCAGACCTGGGAGATCGTAAGATGGGGTTGGAATATGCAAATTACTAAGGATCAAAGCTAGGAGATCGTATGATGAGTTGGAATGAATCCATCATAAAAGATCAAAAATAGGAGATTATATGATGGAATAAAATTATGCTCATCATAGAGGATCAAAATTAGGAGATCATACGATGGGGTAGGAATTTGCCCATCCCTGAGGATTGAAACTAGGAGATCGTATGTTGGGGTAGGAATACGCCCATCACAGAGGAATAAAAATGGGAGAATGTATAATGGGGTAGGAATATGCCCAGCATAGAGGATCGAAAATAGGAGATCGTATAATGGGGTAGAAATATGCCCATCAAAGAGGAGCAAAACTACGAGTTGATATGATGGGGTAGGAATATGCCCATCACTAAGGATCAAAACTAGGAGATCATGAGATGGGATAAGAATAAACAACTTATAGAGGGTCTAAACTGGGAGATCGTATGAAGGGGTAGGAATACTCCCATCACAGAGGAACAAAAATGGGAGATTGTATGATGGGGTAGGAATATGCCAAACACAAATGATTAAAATTAGGAACAAATATGATGTGGTAGGAATATACCCATCATTGAGGATCAAAACTAGGAGATCGTGTAAAACGGTAGGAATATCCAATCACAGAGGATCAAAAAAAGGAGATCATATGATAGAGTAGGAATATGCCTATCACAGGGGAATATTACTGGGAGATTGTTTGATGGGGTTGGAATATGCCCATCACACATGACTAAAATTAGGAGATCGTCTGAGGGGGTAGGAATTTTCCCATCATAGAGACTCAAAACATGGAGATCATATGATGGGTAGGAATACACACATCATAGAGGTTTAAAACTGGGAGATCATTTGATGGGGTAGGAATATGCCCATCAGAGTGGAACATTATTGGGAGATCATTTGATGGGTTGGGAATATGCCTATCACAAAGGATCAAAACTAGGAGATTATATGATATGGTAGGAATATGCCCATCATAGAGGATCAAAAGTAGGAGATCGTATGATGGGGTAGGAATATGCCTATCAGAGAGGATCGAAAGTGGGAGATCATATGATGGGGTAGGATTATGCCCATCATAGAGCATCGATACTGGAGATCATATGATGGGGTAGAAATATGCCCATTAAAGAGGATCAAAACTTGGAAATCATATAATGGGATAGGAATATGCCCATCACAAAGGATCCAAAGTAGCATATCATAGTATGGGGTAGGAATATGCCCATCATAGAGGATCAAAATTGGGAGATCATATGATGGAATAGGAATATGCCTATCATAGAGGATCAAAATTGGGAGATCTTATGATGGGGTAGGAATATGCCCAACACAGAAGATACAAATTGGGAGTTCATAGGTTGGGGTAGGAATATGCCCAACACAGAGGATTAAAACTTGGAGATCAGTTGGTGGGGTAGGAATATACCCATCATAAAGGATCAAAACTAGGAGATCGTATTATGGGGTAGAAATATGCTCATCATAGAGGATTAAAATGGGGAGATCTTATTATGGGGTATGAATATGCTCATCATAGAGGAAAGAAATTAGAAGATCGTATGATGGGGTTGCAATATGCCTATCATAGAGGATGAAAACTGGAAGATCATTCGAAGGGGTGGGAATATGCCCATCACTAAGGTTTGAAATTGGAAGATTATTTGAAGGGTGGTAATATGCCCATCACTGAGGATCAAAACTTGGAGATCATATGATGGAACAGGAATAAACCCATCGTAGAGGATCAAAAATGGGATTTCGTATGATGGGCACGGAATAAGTCCATCATGGAGGATCAAATCGAGGAGATCTTAGGATGGGGAAGGAATATGCCCATTATGGAGGGCTAAAACTAGGAGATCATACGATGGGTTAGGAATATACCCATCATACAACATCAAAAGTGGCAGATCATATGATGGAAAAGGAATATGCCCATAATTGAGGAACAAAACTAGGAGATTGTATGATGAGGTAGGAATATGCCCATCAATGAGGAACAAAATTGGGAGATCGTATGATGGGGTAGGAATCTACCCATCACAGAGGATCAAAATTGGGACATCATATAATGGGTTTGGAATATGCGTCATAGAGGATCGAAACTAGGACATCATATGATGGGGGTAGCAATATGCCCATCACACAGGAGTAAAAATAGGAGATTGTATGATGGGGTAGGAATATGCCCATCATAGAGGAACAAAACTGGTCATTCGTATGATGGGGTAGGAATATGCCCATCATAGAGGATCAAAACTTGAAGATTATATGATGGTGTAGTAATGTACCCATTATATAGGATTAAAACTGGGAGATCATATGATGGGGTAAGAATATGCCCATCATAAAGGATCAAAACTAGGAGATTGTGTGATCGGGTTGGAATATACCCATCATATAGGATCAAAATAGTGATATACTATAATGGGGTAGGAATATGCCCATCATAGAGGATTGAAACTTGGAGATCGTAACATGGGGTAGGAATATGCCCATCATTAAGGTTCTAAACTGGTAGATCATATCATGGGGTATGAATATGAACTTCATAGAGGATCAAAATTGGAAGATCGTATGAAGTGGTAGGAATATGCCCATCAATGAGGATCAAAACAAGGAGATCGTATGATGGGATAGGAATAAACCCGTCATAGATGATCAAAACTAGCAGATCATATGATGGGGTACGAATATGACCATAATAGAGGAATAAAAATCGGAGATCAAATGATGGGGTAGGAATATGCTAATCACAGACAATCAAAACTAGGAGATCATATAATATGGTAGGAATATGCCCATCATAGACGATCAAAACTAGGTAATCATGTGATAGGGTAGGAATATGCCCATCATAGAGGAACATTACTGGGAGATCAGATAATGGTGTAAGAATATGCCCAACATAGAGGATCAAAATAAGGAGATCATATGATGGGGTAGGAATATGGCCATCATAGAGGATCAAAATTAGGAGATCATATAAGGGGGAAAGAATTTTCCCATCACAGAGACTTAAAACTAGGCGATCGTATGATAAGGGAGGAATATACCCATAATAAAGGATCAAACTGGGAGATCGTATAATGGGGTAGGATTATGCCCATCCCAAAGGAACTTTATTGGGAGATCATATGATGGGGTAGAAATATTCCCATCACAGAGGATTAAAACTAGGAGATCATTTGATGGGGTAGGAATATGTCCAAAATAGAGGATCGAAACTAGGAGATCGTATGATGTGGTAGGAATATGCCTATGATAGAGGATCAAAACTGGGAGATTGCATGATGGGGAAGGAATATGCCCATCAAAGAGGATCGATACTGGAAGATAATATGATGGGGTAAAAATATGCCCATGAAAGAGGATAAAAACTTGCAGATCATATAATTGGGTAGGAATATGCCCATCACAAAGGATCCAAACTGGTAGATCTGATGATGGGGTATGAATATGCCCATCATAGAGGATTAAAATTGGGAGATCATATAATGGGATAGGAATGTGCCTATCATAGAGGATCAAAATTGGGATATCATATGATGGGGTAGGAATATGCCCATCATAGAAGACTTGAAACTGAGAGATCATATGTTGTGGTAAGAATATGCCCATTACAAAGGGTTAAATATAGGAGATCAAATGGTGGTGTAGGAATATATCCATCACATAGGATCAAAATTAGGAAATCGTATGATGGTTGGGAATATGCTCATTATAGAGGATCGAAGCTAGGAGATCTTATGATGGGGTAGGAATATGCCCATCACAGAGGATGGAAATTTGGAGATCGTATGAGGGGGGAGGAATATGCCCATCACAGAGGATGAAAATTAGGAGATCATCTGATGTGGTAGGAATATTCCCATCATAGAGGATCGAGACTACAAGATCGAATGATTGGGGTAGGAATATGCCCTTCACTGAGGATTAAAACTAGGAGATCGTATGATAGAGTAGGAATAAACCCATCAGGGGATCAAAAATGAAATATAGTATGTTGGGGTAGGAATAATTTCATCACAGAGGATCAAATCGAAGATATCGCAAGAAGGGTTAGGAATATGCCCATCACTGAGGACTGAAACTAGAGGATCATATGATGGGGTAGGAAGATACCCATCATATAGGATCAAAACTAGGTGATCATATGATGGATAATGGATATGCCTATCATAGAGGATCAAATCTAGGAGATCTTATGATGGGGTAGGAATATGCCCATCACTAAGAATCAAAACTAGGAGATCGTATAATGGGGTACGAATCTAGCCATCACAGAGGATTAAAATACGGAGAACGTATGATGGGTTAGGAATATGCATCGCTAAGGAACAAAAATGAGAGATCATTTTGTGTTGTAGGAATATGCCTATCACAGAGGATCAAAACTAGGAGATCATATGATAGGGGTAGAAATATGCCCATCACAGAGCAGCAAAAATAGGAGATTGTATGATGCGGTAGGAATATGCCCATCATAGAGGACCAAAATTGGGAGATCGTATGATGGGGTAGGAATATGCCCATCTTAGAGGATCAAAACTAGGAGATCTTATAAAAGGGGTAGTAATATACCCATCATATAGGACTGAAGCAAGGAGATCGTATGATGGGGTAGGAATATGCCCATCATAAAGGATTAAAACTATGAGATTGTAAGATGGGGTAGGAATATGCCCATCACTGAAGATCTAAAATGGTAGATCATATGATAGGGTAGGAATATGCCCATCATAGAGTATCAAAATTGGATGTTTGTATGAAGGGGTAAGAATATGTCCATCACTGAAGATCAAAACTAGGAGATCATATGATGGGATAGGAATAAACCCATCATAGAGGATAAAAATAGCGAGATTATATGATGGGGTAGGAATATGCCCATTACAAAGGAACAAAAATGGGAGATCGTATGATGGGGTAGGAATAAGCCCATCATAAAGGTTCAAAACTAGGAGATCATATGATGGGGTAGGAATATTCCCATCATAGAGGATCAAAACTAGGAGATCGTGTGATGTGGTTTGAATATGCCCATCACAGAGGATCAAAAGCAGGGGGATTGTATGATGGAGTAGGAATATGCCAACTATAGAGAAATATTACTTGGAGTTCATATGATGGGGAAAGAATATGACCATTATAGAGGATCAAAACTAGGAGATCATATGATGGGGTAAGGATATGCCCATAATAGAGGATCGAAATAGGAGATCATATGTTGGGGTAGGAAAATGCCCATGACCAAGAATCAAGACTAGAAGATCTTATGATGGGGTAGGAATATTCCTTTTACAGAGGATCAAAACTGGGAGATCCTATGATGGGGTTGGAATATGCCCATAATAGAGGTTCAAAATTGGGAGATGGTTTGATGGGGAAAGAATATGCCCATCATAGAGGAACATTCTTGGGAGATCATATGATTGGGAAGGAATATGACCATCACAGAGGATCAAAACTAAGAGATCAAATGAAGTGGTAGGAATATTCCTATCAAAAGGGATCAAAATTGGGAGATTGTATGATGGGGTAGGAATATTCCCATCACAAAGGATCCAAATTGGCAGATTATATAATGGGGTAGGAATATGCCCATCATAGAGGATCAAAACTGGGAGATCAAATAATGGGGTAGAAATATGCCCATCATAGAGGAACCAAATTGGGAGATTGTATAATGAGGTAAGAATAACCCCATTATAGGGGATTGAAACTAGGAGATTATATGATGGGGTAGGAATATGCCCATCACGGAGGATCAAAACTAGGAGATTATATGATGGGTTAGGAATATGCTTATCAAAGAGGATCAAAATTAGGAGATCGTATGATTGGTCGGAATATGCCCAGCATAGAGGATCAAAATTGGGAGATCATATAATGGGATAGGAATAAGCCCATCATAAGGGATTGAGACTAGAAGATCGTATGATGGGGTTGGAATATGCCCATCACAGAGGATCAAAACTTTGAGATCGTATGGTAGGGCAAAAATATGACCATCATAGTGGATCAAAACTAGAAGATCGTATGATGAGGTAGGAATATATATGCCCATCACAGAGGCACAAAACTGAGAGATAATATGATGGGGTAGGAATAAGTCCATCATAGAGGATCTAAATTGGGAGATCGTATGATGGGGTAGGAATATGCCTATCATAGAGGATTGAGACTAGGAGATTGTATGATCAAGTAAGAATATAGCTGTCATAGAGGATTAAAGCTGTGAGACCGTATGGTTGGGTAGTAATATGCCCATTACAGAGTATTGAAATTAGGAGATCATATGATGGGGTAGGAAAATGAGTATCATAGAGGATCAAAATTGGGAAATCGTTTGTTAGGGTAAGAATATGACTATCACATCGTATGGCAGTATTAGAATATACCCATCACAAATGATCATGACTGGGAGACCATTTGATGGGGTCAGAATATGCTCATCATCAAGGATCAAAATTTGGAGATCGTATGATAGGGTTGGAATATATCCATCACAAATCATCTAAATTGGCAGAGCATATAATGGGGTAGGAATATGCCCATCTCAAAGGATCAAATTTGGGAGATCATATGATGGGGATGGAATATACCAATCATAGAGGAAAAAAAATGGGAGATCGTATAATGCGGTATGAATATGCCCATCATATGTGATTTAAACTAGGCGATTATATGATGGGATAGGAATATGCCCATCGAAGAGGATCAAAACTAGGAGATCATATGATGGGGTAGGAATATGCCCATCATAGAGGATCAATATTTGGTCATGTTATGAAGGGGTAGGAATATGCCCATCATATAGGATCGAGACTAGGAGATTATATGATGGGGTAGAAATTTGTCCATCATAGAGGATCAAAATTGGGAGATCGTATAGTGGGGTAGGAATATGCCCATCATAGAGGATTGAAACAAGAAAATTGTATGAGGGGATAGGAAAATGCCTATCAAAGAGGATCAAAACTGGGAGATCATATGATCGGGTAGGAAAATGCCTATGACACAGGATTGAGATTGGGAGATCATGGGATGGGGTAAGAATATGCCCATTATAGAGGATTAGATCTAGGTGATCGTATGGTTAGGTCAGAATGTATGCATTATAAAGGATCAAAACTGGGAGATCATATGATGGGTAGGAATATGCCCATCACAAAGGAATAAAAATGTGAGATTGTATAATGGGGTAAGAATATGCCCATCATAGTGGATTAAAACAAGAAGATTATATGATAGGGTAGGTATATGCCCATCATAGAGGATCAAAACTAGGAGATCATACAATGGGATAGGAATATGCCCATCACAGAGGATCAGCACTGAGAGATCGTATGATAGGATAGGAATATGCCCATCAGAGAGGATCAAAATTTTGAGATAACAAGATTGGGTCAAAATATGACCATCATAGAGGATTTAGAGTAGGAAATCATTTGATGGGGTAGCAGTATGCCCATCATCGAGGATAAAAATTAGGAGATCGTGTGGTGGGTTAGGAATATGCCCATCACAGTGGATCTAAACTAGAAGATCGTATGATGGGGTAGGAATATGCCTATCACTACAAGTCAAAATTAGGAGATCATATGATGGGGTAGGAAAATGCTTATCACAGAGGATCGAAACTAGGAGATTATTTGATGGCATAGTAATATGCCCATCGTAGAGGATAAGAACTGGGAGATCATTTTATGGGGTAAAACTATGCCGATCATAGAGGGTCAAAATGGGAGATTGTATGATGGGGTGGGAATGTGCTCATTATAGAGGATCAAAACTAGAGATCATATGATGAGGTAGGATTCTACCTATCGCAGATGATCAAAATTGGGAGATCGTATGATGGGCTTGGAATATGCATCACTGAGGAACAAAAATGGGAGATCATATATTGGTGTACGAATATGCCCATCACAGAGGATCAAGACTAGGAGATCATATGATGGGGGTAGAAATATGTCCATCACAAAGGAGCAAACATAGGAGATTGTATGATGGGGTTGGAATACGCCCATCATAGAGAAGCAAAACTAGGAAATCATATGATGGGGTAGGAATATGCCCATCACAGAGGATCAAAACTAGGAGATCATATGATGGGGTAGTAATATATCCATCATATATGATTTAAACTGGGAGACCATATGATGGGTTAGGAATATGCCAACCATAAAGGATTAAAACTGGGAGATCAAAAGATGGGGTTTGAATATGCCCATCTCTAAAGATCTAAACTGGTAGATTATATGATGGGGTAGGAATATGCCCATCTTAGAAGATCAAAACTAGAAGAACGTTTGAAGGTGTAGGAATATGTCCATCACTGAGGATCTAAATTTGTAGATCATATGATGGGGTATGAATTTCCCATCATAGAGGATCGAAACTAAGAGATCATATGAAGGGGTAGGAATATGTCCATCACTAAGGATCAAAACTAGGAGATCATATGATGGGGGTAGAAATATGCCCATCATAAATGAGTAAAATTAGGAGATTGTATGATGGGGTTGGAATATGCCCATCATAGAGAAGCAAAAAAAAAAGAAATCATATGATAGGGTGGAATATGCCCATCATAGAGCATCAAAACTAGGAGATCATATGATGGGGTAGTAATATACCCATCATATAGGATTTAAACTAGGACACCGTATGATGGGGTAGGAATATGCCAATCATAAAGGATTAAAATTGGGTGATCGTAAGATGGGGTTTGAATATGCCCATCACTAAAGATCTAAATTGGTAGATCATATGATGGGGTAAGAATATGCCAATCATAGAGGATCGAAATTGAAAGATTGTATAAAGGGGTAGGAATATGTCCATCACTAAGGATCTAAACTGGTAAATCATATGATGGGGTAGGACTATACCCATTATAGTGGATCAAAACTGGAAGATCATATGAAGGGGTTGGAATATGTCCATCATTGAGGATCAAAACTAGGAGATCAAATGATAGGGGTAGAAATTTGCCCATCATATATGAGCAAAAATAGGAGATTATATGATGGGGATAGAATATGCCCATCATAGAGATGAAAAACTAGGAAATCATACGATGGGGTAGGAATATGCCCATTATAGAGGATCAAAATTAGGAGATCATATGATGGGGTAGTAATATACCCATCATATAGGATTTAAACTGCGAGACCGTATAATGGGGTAGGAATATACCAATCATAAAGGATTAAAATAGGGAGATCATAAGATGGGGTTTGAATATGCCCATCACTAAAGTTGTAAACTAGTAGATCGTATGATGGTGTAGGAATATGCCCATCATAGTGGATCGAATTTGGAAGATCGTATGAAGGGGTAGGATTATGTCCATCACTAAGGATATAAATTGGTAGATCATATGATGGGGAATATGCCCATCATAGAGGAGCAAAATTGGAAGATTATATAAAGGGGTAGGAATATGTCCATCACTGTGGATCAAAACTAGGAGATCATATGATGGGATAGGAATAAACCCATTATAGAAGATTAAAACTAGGAGATCATTTGATGGGGTAGGAATATACCTATCACAAAGGAACAAAAAATGGGAGATCGTATGATGGGGTAGAAAGATGCCCATCACAAAGGTTCAAAACAAGGAGATCAGATGATGGGGCAAGAATATTCCCATAATAGAGGATCAAAATAAGGAGATTGTATGATGGAGTAGGGATAAGCCTGTTATAGAGGAATATTACTTGGCGATCATATGATGGGATAGGAATATGCCTATCAGAGAGGATAAAAATTGGGAGATCGTATGATAGAGTTGGAATATACCCATCATAGATCATCAAATTTGGGAGATTATATGATGGGGTAGGAATATTTCCATCACAGAGGAATATTTTTGGGAGATTATATGACGGGGTAGGAATAGGACCATCATAAAGGATCAAAACTAAGAGATCATATGATGGGGTGGGAATTTGCGCATCACAGAGGATCAAAACTGGGAGATCATATGATGATGTAAAAAATTTTCCCATCAAAGAGGATCAAAATTGGGAGATCATTTGATCGGGTAGGAATATACCCATCAGAAGGGACCCAAATTGGCAAATCATATAATGGGGTAGAAATATGCGCACCACAGAGGATCAAAATTGGGAGATCATATGATGGGTTAGGAATGTGCCCATTATAGAGAAACCAAAATGGGAGATCGTGAGGTAGGAATATACCCATCATAGGGGATTGAAATTAGGAGATTTTATGATGGGGTAGGAACATGCCCATCATAAGGGATCAAAATGAGAAGATCATAACACGAGATAGGAATATTCCCATCAAAGAGGATCAAAATTGGGAGATCGTATGATAGGGTAGGAATATGCCCATCATAGAGGATAAAAATATGGAGATCATATGATGGGGTAGGAATATGCCCATCATAGAGGATCAATACTAGAAGATTGTATGATGGGGAAGGAATATGCACATCATAGAGGATCAAAATTGGGAGATCGTATGGTGGGGTAAAAATATGCCCATCATAGAGGATCGAAACTGAAAGATCATATGATGGGGTAGGAATATGTCTATCATAGAGGATTAAAACTTGGAGATCGTATGACGGGGTGAAAAATCCCTATCACAGGGGATTGAAATTGGGAGATCATATGATGGGGTAGAAAAATGCCCATTATAAAGGATTAAAACTAGGAGATCGTATGGTTAGGTAGGATTATACCCATCATAGAGGATCAAAACTGGGAGATCGTATAATGGGGTAGGAATATGCCCATCATAGAGGAATAAAATTGTGAGATCGTTTGATGGGGTAGGAATAAGCCCATCATAGAGGATAAAAATTGGGAGATCATATGATGGGGTAAGAATTTGCCCATAGTAGAGGAATAAGACTAAGAGATCATATGATGGGGTAGGAATATTCCCATCATAGAGGATCAAAATTGGGAGATCATATAGTGGGGTAAAAATATGCCCATCATAGAGGATCGAAACTAGAAGATCATATGATGGGGTAGGAATATGTCTATCACAGAGGATGGAAACTAGGAGATAGCAAAATGGGGTAGGAAAATGCCTATCATAGAGGATTAAAACTGGGAGATCGTATGATACGGTAGGAATATGCCTATTACAGAGGATTAGATTTGGGAGATCATATGGTTAGGTAAGAATAAACCCATCATAGAGGATCAAAACTTGGAGATTGTATGATGGGGTGGGAATATGCTCCTCATAGAGGATCAAAATTGGAGATCGTATGATGGGGTAGAAATAGGCCCATCACAATGCAGTCAAATTG
>CM034307.1:29127897-29360614 GCA_019925795.1 Dendrobium chrysotoxum | reverse complement strand
ATGGGATAGAAATATGTCCATCATAGAGGATCAAGACTAGATGATCATATGATGGGGTAGGAATATACCCATCAGAGAGGACCAAAACAAGGAGATCGTGTCATCGGGTTGGAATATGCCTATCATAGAGGATCAAAATAGGGAGATCGTATTATGGGGTAGAAATATGCCCATCATATAGGATCAAAACTGGGACATCTTATGATGGGGTGGGAGTATGCCCATCATAAAGCATCAAGATTAGGAGATCGTATGATGGGGTAGGAATGTGCCCTTCACAGAGGATCAAAACTAGAAGATTAGGAGATCATATGATGGGGTAGGTATATGCCCATCATAAAGGATGAAAACTAGAAGATCATTTTGTGGGGCAAGAATATGATTATCGTATTGGATCGAAGCTAGGAGATTGTTTGAGTGGGTAGGAAAATGCCCATCATAGAGCATTGAAATAGGGTGATCGTATGATGTGGTAGGAATATTCCCATCACAGAGGATCAAAATAGTGGAGATCATTTGATGGGGTAGAAATATGCGCATCACAGAGGATCAAAACTAGGAGATCATATGATGGGGTATAAATATGCCCATCACATAGTATCAAAACTAAAAGATCGATTGGTGGGTTAGGAATATGCTTATTGTAAAGGAATGAAATTGGGAGATCATTTGATGGGGTAAGAAAATGCCCATCATAGAGGATCAAAATAGGGATATCGTATGATGTGGTAGGAATATTCCCATCAAAGAGGATTAAAACTGGGAGATGATATGATGGGGTAGGAATATACCCATCACAAAGGATCGAAGATGGGATATCGTATGATTTGGTAGGAATATGCTCATCATAGAGGAACAAAACTAGGAGATTATATGATGGGGTAGGAATATGCCCATCACTATGGATCGTAACTGGCACATCATATAATGGGGTAAGAATATGCCCATCTTAGAGAATCAAAACTAGAAGATCATTTGAAGGGTTAGGAATATGCCCGTGACTGAGGATTGAAACTAGGAGATCATATGATGGGGTAGGAATATAGCTAACCTAGAGGATTGAAACTGGGATATCATATGATGGGGTAGGAACATGCCCGTCATAGGGGAACAAAAATGGGAAATCTTATGACTGGGTTGGAATATGCCCATCACAAAGGATCGAAACTAGGAGATCACAAGGTGGGGTAGGAGTATGCCCATCACAGAGGATCAAAATTAGGAGTTCTTAAGATGGGGTTGGAATATGCCCATCATAGAGGATCACAACTGAGAGATCATATGATGGCGTAGGAATAGGCCCATCACAGAGGATCAAAATTGGGAGATAGTATGATGGGGTAGGAATATTCCTATCATAGAGTATTAAAACTAGGAGATCATATGATGGGGTAGGAATATGCCCATCACAGAGGATCAAAACTAGGAGATCATATGATTGGATAGGAATATGCCCATCATCGAGGATCAATACTATGTGATCGTATGATGGAGTACAATTATGCCCAATATAGAGGATCAAGATTGGAAGATCATATGATGGATTTGGAATATGCCCATCATAAAGGATCAAAACTAGAAGGTCGTATGGGGGGGTAGGAATATTCCCATCACAGAGACTCAAAATTTTGAGATCAAATGATGGGGTAAGAATATACCTATTGTAAAGGATCAGAACAAGGAGATTGTATGATGGGGTAGGAATATGCCCATCACAGAGGAATAATATTGAGAGGTCGTACGATGGGGTTAGAATATGCCCATCACAGCGGATCGAGACTAGGAGATCATATAATTGGGTAGGAATATGCCCATCATAGAGGATCAAAACTAGGAGATTGTATGATGGGGTAGGAATATGCCTATCATAAAAGATCAAAATTTGGAGATCGTATGATGGGGTAGGAATATACTCATTATAGTGGATTGAAATTAGGATATCATATGATGGGGTAGGTATATGCACATTATTGAGGATTAAGACTAGTAGATCATTTGATGGGGTGGGAATATACTCATCTTGGAGGACCAAAACTCGGAGATCTTATGATGGGGTAAGAATATGCCAATCAAAAAAGATAAAAAACTAGGAGATAGTATGATGGGGTAGGAATATGCCCATCATTGAGGATCAAAACTAGAAGATCTTATGATGGGGTAGGAATATACTCATCATAGAGGATCAAAATTGGATGATCATATGAAGTGGTAGGAATATGCCCATCTCTGAGGATTAAAACTAGGAGATCATATGATGTGGTAGGAATATGCCCATCAGAGTGGATTGAAACTGGCATATCATTTGATGGGGTAAGAATATGCCCTTCACAGAGGATTAAAACTAGGAGAATATTTGATGGGGTAGGAATATGCCCATCACTGGGGAACGATACTAAGAGGTCATATGATGGGGTAGGAATAAGCCCATCACAGAGGATCGAGACTAGGAGATCATTTGCTAGGGTAGGAATATGCCGATCAAAACTAAGAGATCATACGATGGGGTAGGAATATGCCTATCACGTAGGATCAAAACTAAGAGATCATATGATGGGGTAGAAATATGCTTATAATAGTGGATCTAAACTAGGAGATCGTGTGATGGGCTAAGAATATACCAATCACGGGGGATCAAAACTAATAGTTTATATGATGGGGTGGGAATATGCTCATTTTGGAGGATCGAAACTAGGAGATCTTATGATGCGGTAGGAATATGCCCATCATAGAGGATCAAAACTAGAAGATAGTACGATGGGGTAGGAATATGCCAATCATTCAGGATCGAAACTAGCAGATCATATGATGGAGTATAAATATAATCATCATGATCATAAGAAGAGGTAGGAATATGCCCATCACAGAAGATTGAAACTAGGAGATCATTTGATGGGGTAGGAGTAAGCCCATCATAGAGGAACAATACTAAGAGATCGTACGATGGGGTAGGAATATACCCATCATAGGGTATCAAGACTAGGAGATCATGTGATGGGGTAGGAATATGCCATAAATAAAGGATCAAAACTAGGAGATCGTATGCTGGGGTAAGGATATGCCTATCACGAAGGATCAAAACTAGGAGATCATATGATCGGGTATGAATATGCTCATTATAGAGGATATAAAATAGGAGATCGTGTGATGGGGTAGGAATATACCCATCATAGAGGATCAAAACTGGTAGATCGTATAATGTGGTGGGAATATGCTCATCTTGGATGATCAAAACTAGGAGATCTTGTGATGGAGTAGGAATATGCCCATCATTGAGGATCGAAACTAGCAGATCATGTGATGGGGTAGGAATATGCTCATCGTATAGGATTGAAACTGGTTGATCAAATGAAGTGGTAGGAATATGCCCAAAACTGAGGAATAAAACTAGGAGATCATTTGATGGGGTAGGAATAAGCCCATCATAAAGGATCAAAATTAGAAGATCATATAATTGGGTGGGAATATGCCGATTATAGAGGATCAAAATTGGGAGATCATATGCTGGGGTAGAAATAAGCCAAACATAGAGGATCAAAACTAGGAGGTCATTTGATGGTTTGGAATTTGCCCATCCTAGAGGATCAAAACTAGTAGATCATATGATGGGCTAGGAATATGCCCATCATAGAGGTTCAAAACTGGGAGATCGTATGATGCGGCATGAATAGGCCCATCAAAGATGATCAAAATTGTAATATCGTATGATGGGGTAAAAATATGCTTACCATAGAGGATCAAAATTTGGAGATCATATGATGGGGTAGGAATATGCCCATCACAGAGGATCAAAACTATAATATCAAATGGTGGGGTAAGAATTTCCACCCATTTAGGATCAAAATTAGGAGATCATATGATGGGATAGGAATATACTTATTTTAAAGGATCAAAATTAGGAGATCATATAATGGGGTAGAAATATGCCCATCATAGAGGATCAAAACTAAGAAATCATTCAATGTGGTAGGAATTTGCCCATCATAGAGTAGTGAAACTGAGAGATCATATGATTGGATAGGAATATGACCATCCAAGCTTATTAAAACTGGGATATCATATAATTGGGTAGGATTTTGCCCATCACAAAGGTTCGAGACTAGGAGATAGTGTGATGGGGTGGAAATATGCCCATCATAGAGGATCAAAACTTGGAGATCGTGTGATGGGGTAAAAATATTTCAATTACAGAGGATCAGGACTAGAAGATCATATGATTGGGTAGGAATATGCATATCTCAGGGGATTGAAATTAGGAGATCATATGATGGGGTAAGAATATACCAATCTCAAAGGATCAAAACTAGGAGATCGCATAATGGGGTAGTAATATTTTCATCATAGAGGAACAAAATTGGGAGATCTTATCATTGGGTAAGAATATACTCATCACAGAGGATCAAAACTAGGAGATCATTTGATGGGGAACGAATATGCCCATCATAGAGGATCAAAACTATGTGATCATATGAAGGGGTAGGAATATACATATCAAGGAGGATAAAAATTGGAAGATCGTATGATGGGGTAGGAATATGCCCATCAAAGAGTATCAAAACTAGGAGATCATATGAGGCGGTGGGAATTTGCCCATCACAAAGACTCAGAACTGGGAGATCATATGATGGGGTAAGAATATAAAAATTATAGAGGATCGAAACTAGGAAATCATATGATGGAGGAGGAATATGCCGATCATAGAGGAACATTACTAGGAGATCATATAATGGGGTAGGAATATGCCTATCATAGAGGATGAAAACTAGGAGATCATATGATGGGGTAGGAATATGCCTATTATAGAGGATTAAAATTGGGAGATCATATAATGGGTAGGAATATGCCGATCATAGAGGATAAAACCTGAGAGATCATATAATGGGGCAGGAATATGCCCATCACAGAGGATTAAAACTGCTAGATCGTATGTTGGCGTAGGAATATGCCCATTATAGAGGATCAAAACTAGGAGATCATATGATAGGGTATAAAAAATCTCATCATAGAATATCAAAACTAGGAGATCATATGATGGGGTGGGAATATATCCATCATAGAGGATTGAGACTAGCAGATCGTGTGAAGGGGTAGGAATATGCCCATCACAGAGGATCCAAACTGGGAGATCGTATGATGGGGTAGGAATATGCCCTTCATAGAGGATTGAAACCCGAAGATCATTTGGTTGGGTACGAATATAGTTATCATACAGGATCAAAACTTGGAGATCATTTGTTGGGGTAGGAAAATGCACATCATAGAGGATTGAAATAGGGAGATTATGTAATGGGGTAGGTATATACCCAACACAGAAGATCAAAATGGGGAGATCATGTGATGGGGTAGGAATATGCCCATCACAGAGGATCAAAATTGGGAGATCATATGATGGGGTAAAATATACCCATCATATAGTATCAAAACTAGAAGATCGATTGGTGGCGTAGGAATATGCTAATTATAAAGGATTGAAATTGGGAGATCATTTGATGGGGTAAGAAAATGCCCATTATTGAGGATTAAAATAGGGAGATCATATGATGTGGTAGGAATATGCCCATCACAGAGGATCAAAACTGGGAGATCGTATGATGCGGTAGGAATATACCCATCACAAAGGATCAAAGCTAGGAGATTGGATGATATGGGGGGAATATGCTCATCATGGAGGATCAAAACTAGGAGATCATATGATGGGGTTGGAATATGCCCATCACTGAGGATCGTAATTGGTAGAACATATTATGGGGTAGGAATATGCCCATCTTAGAGGATCAAGACTAGAAGATCCTTTCAAGGGTTATGAATATGCCAATGACTGAGGATCGAAACTAGGAGATCATTTGATGGGGTAGAAATATACCCATCATAGAGAATTGAAACTGGGAGATCATATGATGGGGTAGGAATATGTTCATCATAGAGGAAAAAAATGGGAGATCTTATTATGGGGTAGGAATATGCCCATCACAGAGGATCTAAACAAGGAGATCACACGGTGGGGTAGGAATATACCCATCATAGAGGATCAAAATTAGGAGATCGTATGATGGGGTAAGAATATACCCATTATAGAGGAACAAAATTAAAAGATCATATGATGAGGCAGGAATCTGCCCATCACAGAGGATCAAAATAGGGAGATCATATGATGGGGTAGGAATATTCCTATCATAGGGGATTAAAACAAGGAGATCATATGATGGGGTTGGAATATGCCTAGCATAGAGGATCAAAACTAGGAGATCATATGATGGGGTAGGAATATGCTCATCATCGAGGATCGAAACTGTGAGATCATATGAAGGGGTACAAATATGCCTATTATAGAGGATCAAGATTGGAAGATCAAATGATGGGGTAGGAATATGCTTATCATAGAAGATCAAAACTAAGAGGTCGTATGAGGGGGCAAAAATATGCCCATCACAAAGACTTGAAACAGGGAGATCATATGATGGGGTAAGTATATACCCATTGCAAAGGATCAAAATTAGAAATCATATGATGGGGTAGGAATATGCCCATCAAGAAGGAATAATACATAGAGGTCAAATGATGGGGTTTGAATATGCCCATCATAGAGGATCGAGACTAGGAGATCATGTGATGGGGTAGGAATATGCCCATCATAGAGGATCAAAACTAGGAGATGAAATGATGGGGGTAGGAATGTGCTTATCACCGAGGATCAAAATTGGGAGATCAAATGATGGGATAGGAATATGCCTGTTACAGAGGATCAAAACTAGGAGTTTGTATGATGGGGTAGGAATATGCACATCATTGAGGATCAAGACTAGCAGAACATATGATGGTGTAGGAATATACTCATCTTGGAGGAACAAAATTTTGAGTTCTTATGATGGAGTTGGAATATGCCCATCACAGAGGATAAAAACTAGGAGATAGTTCGATGGGGTAGGAATATGCCCATCATTGAGGATCGAAATTAGAAGATCTTATGATGGGGTAGGAATATGCTCATCATAAAGGATCAAAATTGGATGATCGTATGAAGTGGAAAGAATATGCCCATCACTGAGGATTAAAACTCGGAGATCATATGATGTGGTAGGAATATGCCCATCATAGAGGATCAAAACTAGACGATCATCTGATGGGCTAGGATTATGCCCATCTCAGAGACTCAAAATGGGGAGATTGTATGATGGGGTAAGAATATACCCATTGCAAAGGAACAAAACTAGGAGATCACCTGATGGGTAGGAATATGCCCATTATAGAGGAACAATACTTAGAGGTCGTACGATTGGGTAGGAATATGCCCATCATAGAGGATCGAGCTAGGAGATCATATGATGGGGTACTGATATGCCCATCATAGAGGATCATAACCAGGAGATCGTATGACGGGGTAGGAATATACCTGCCACAGTGGATCAAAACTGGGATATCGTACGATAAGGTAGAAATATGCACTTCACGGAGGATCTAAACTGGGAGATCATGTGATGGGGTAGGAATATTCCCATCACAGAGGATCAAAACCGATAGATCATATGATGGGGTGGGAATATGCCCAACTTGGAGGATAAAAACTGGGAGATCTTATGACATGGTTAGAGTATGCCCATCACAGAAGATCAAAACTTGGAGGTAGTATGATGTGGTAGGAATATGCCCATCATTGAGGATCAAAACTTACAGATCATATGATGGGGTAGGAATATGCTCATCATAAAGGATCGAATTTGGATGATCATATGAAGTGGTAGGAGTATGCCCATCACTAAGGATCAAAACTAGGAGATCGTATGATGAAGTAGGAATATGCCAATCACAGAGGATCAAAAATAGGAGATCATTTGATGGGGTAAGAATATGCACATCATAGAGGATCAAACTCGAAGATCATATGATGGGGTGGGAATATGCCCATCATAGAGGATCAAAACTAGGAGATCATATGATGGGGTAGTAATATGCCCAATACAGAGGATCAAAACTAGGAGGTCATTTGATAGGTTGGAATATGCCCATCTTAGAATATCAAAACTAGGAGATCATATAATGGGCGAGCAAAATGCCCATCATAGAGAATTAAAACTGGTAGATCATATGATGGGGCATGAATATGCCCATCAAAGAGGATCGAAATTATAATATCGTATGGTGGGGTAAAAATATGCCTAACATAGAGGATCAAAATTAGGAGATCATATGATGGGGTAGGAATAAGCCCAACATAGAGGATCAAAACTAGGAGGTCATCTAATGGGTAGGAACATGCCCATCCTAGAATATCAAAACTAGGAGATCATATGATGGGCGAGCAATATGCCCATCATAGATAATCAAAACTTGTAGATCATATGATAGGGCATGAATAAGCCCATCAAAGAGGATCAAAATTTTAATATCGTATGGTGGGATAAAAATATGCCTATCATAGAGGATCAAAACTAGGGGTTCATACGATGGTGTAGGATTATGCCCAACATAGAGAATCAAAACTAGGAGGTAATTCGATGGGTAGGAATATGCCCATCCTAGAATATCAAAACTAGGAGATCATATGATGGGCGAGCGATATGCCCATCATAGAGAATCAAAACTGGTAGGTCATATAATGGGGCATGAATATGCCCATCAAAGAGGATCAAAATTGTAATATTGTATGGTGGGGTAAAAATATGCCTATCATATAGGATCAAAATTAGGAGATCATATGATGGGGAAGGAATATGCCCATCATAGAGGATCAAAACTGTAATATCTTATGATGGGGTAAGAATTTGCCCATCATTTAGGATCGAAACTAGGAGATCATATGATGGGGTAGAAATATACCCATCTTTAAGGATCAAAATTGAGATATCATGTGAAGGGGTAGAAATGTGCCCTTCACAGAGGATTGAAACTAGGAGATCGTACGATGGGGTAGGAATTTTCCCATCATAGCATATTAAAACTAGGAGATCATATGATTGGGTAGACATATGCCCGTTACAGAGTATTGAAACTAGGATATTATTTGATTGGGTAGGAATATGCCCATCACACAAGATCTTGGCTTGGAGATCGTATGATGGGGTAGGAATATGCCCATCACAGAGTATCAAAATTGGGAGATCGTGTGATGGGGTAGAAATATGTCCATTACAGAGGATTTGGACTAGAAGATCATATGATTGGGTATGATATGCACATCTCAGACGATTGAAATTGGGTGATCATATGATGGGGTAGGAATATACCCATCACAGAGGAACAAAGCTAGAAGATCGCATAATGGGGTAGTATTATGTCCATCATAGAGGAACAAAATTGGGAGATCATGTGATGGGGTAGGAATATGCTAATCATAGACGCTCAAAACTTGGAGATCATTTGATGCGGAAGGAATATGCCCATCATAGAGGATTAAAATTATGAGATCATAAGAAGGGATAGGAATATGCCCATAAAAAAGGATCAAAATTGGTATATTATATAATGGGGTAGGAATATGCCCATCACAGAGTATCAAAACAAGAAGGTCATATGAGGTGGTGGGAATTTTCCCATCACAAAGACTTAGAATTGGGAGATCATATGATAGGGTAAGAATAACCAATTACAGAGGATCGAAGTTGGGAGATTATATGATGGCATAGGAATATGCCCATCACAAAAGAACATTACTAGGAGATTATATGATGGGGTAGGAATATGCCTATCATAGAGGATCAAATCTGGGAGAACATATAATGGGGAAGGAATAAGCCTATTCTAGAGGATTGAAGTTGGAAGGTCGTATAATGGGTAGGAATATGCCGAATATAGAGGATCAAAAGTTGGAGGTCTTTTCATGTGGTAGTAATATGCCCATCAAAGATGATCAAAATTAGTAGATCATATGATGGGGGTAGGAATATGTTCATCACAGAGAATCAAAACTAGGAGATCATATGGTGTGGTAGGAATATGCCCATCAAAGAGGATAAACACTTTAAGATCATATGATGGGGTACGGATATGCCTATCACATATGATCAAAATTACGAGTTCATATGATGGGGTAGGAATATGCCCATTATAGAGAATTAAAACTGGAAGATGTTGTGTAGGGGTAGGAATATACCCATGTTAAAGGCTCAGAACTGGGAGATCATTTTTTGGGGTAAGAATATGCCCATCATAGAGGACCACAACTAGGAGATCGTATGATAGGGTAGGAGTTTGCCCGTCATCGAGTTTTGAAACTGGGAGATCTAATGATGGGGTAGGAATATGCCCATCATAGAGGATCAAAACTAGGAATAAGTACGATGGGGTACAAAATTGCCCATCATTAAGGATTGAAACATACAGATCATATGATGGGGTATGAATATGCTCCTCTTAGAGGATTAAAACTGGATGATCATATGAAGTGATAGGAATATGCCCATCACTAAGGATCAAAACTAGGAGATTATATGATGGGGTAGGAACATGCCCATCACTTATGATCAAAACTAAGCGATCATATAATGGGGTAGGAATATACCCATCATATAGGATTGAAACTAGGAAATTATATGATGAAATAGGAATATTCCCACGATAGAGGATCAAAATTAGGAGATCGTATTATGGGGAAGGAATATGCCCATCCCTGACAATTGAAACTAGGAGATGGTATGATGGGGTAGGAATATATCCATTATAGAGGAACAAAAATGGGAGATCGTGTAACGGGGTAGGAATATGCCCTTCGTAGACTATCAAAATTGTAATATCGTATGAGTGGGTAAGAATAAGCCCATCATTGAGGATCAAAACTAGGAGATCATATGATGAGATAGGAATATACCTATCTTATAGGATCAAAATTGGGAGATCATATGATGGGTTAAGAATAATCCCATCTCAGATGATCAAAACTAGGAACTCGTATGATGGGGTAGGAAATAGCCCATCATAGAGTATCCAATTTGGGTCATTATATGATTGGGTGGGAATATGCCGATCACTGAGGATCAAAACTAGGAGATCGTGTGATGGGGTAGAAATATGTCCATTACAGAGGATCAAGAGTAGAAGATCATATGATGGGATAGGAATATACCCATCTTAGAGGATCAAAATTGGGAGATCAGGTGATGGGAAAGGAATATACTCATCATAGTGGATCAAATAAGGAGATCACATAATGGGGTAGTAATATGCCCATCACAGAGGAACAAAACTGGGAGATCATATGATGGGGTAGGAATATGCCCAGCATAGAGGAACCAAATTGGGAGATCTTATGGCAGGGTAAGAATATGCCTATCATAGATGATCAAAACTAAGAGATCATACGATGGGTTAGGAATATGCCCATTATAGAGGATGAAAATTAGGAGATCGTGTGATCTTGTAGGAATATGCCCATCATAGAAGATCAAATTATGAGATTGTTTGATTGAGTAGGAATATGCCCATCACAGAGGAACATTTCTAGTAGATCATTAGATGGGGTAGAAATATGCCTATCATAGAGGATCAAAACTAGGAGATCATATGATGGGGTAGGAATATGCATATTCTAGCGGATCAAAACTGGGAGATCGTATAATGGGGTAGGAATATGCCTATTATAGAGGATCAAAACTAGGAGGTCATTTGATGTGGTTGGAATATGCCCATAATAGAAGATCAAAACTAGGAGATCATAAGATGGGGTAGGAATATACACATAACATAGGATAGAAATTAGGAGATCGTATGATAGGGTAGGAATAAGCCCATCAAAAAGGATAAAAATAATAAGATCGCATGATGGGGTAGAAATATGCCTATCAGAGAGGATCAAAATTAGGAAATCATATGATGGGGTAGGAATATTGTTGCAACTCGGGCTCACGAGTTCTTATTTTGATGATAACAAATATTATGGTTCATCTCCTAGTATTTGAAATATATATTTGTTTGTGTGTACTAATATTTTAGGAATAGCATGCATCAATCCAAGAAAGATTCAAGACTCAAGAATGAGTAGAATAGGCTTTGTTGTATTTCTCATTCATTTACTTTTTGATTTCTTGAGTCAAGTCCTATAAGGGTGTATGCTTATTTGTGACTGTGTGTACACATACTCAGGGGGAGTGAGATCCTGTCAAAACCAGAAGTTCATGTTTTGAACAAATCGTACTGGACAATATTTATATCATCCTGGATGATCCAATATGATCTCAAAACCCTAGTCGCCATGATAATTTAAGCAAGGATTAAAGAGTCAAAATTTGTTCTAATCGTCCTGGACGATCTATATATCGTACGGGACGATTTGTGCAAAATTTGTACTGATCGTCATGTACTATCCCAGGATCGTACGGCACTATCAGGTCATATTTTGCACATCGTCCAGGACGATCCTGCGATCGTCCTGGACGATCTTTGGCCGCAGAATTGAGTTTTTAGGGTTTTCTGAAGCCGTCTTTTGGAGCACATCGTCCTGGATGATCCGGCGATCATCCTGGATGATCTTTGCCGCCAGAACTAATATGGAAGGGTTTTTGGAGCTCTTTATTTAAGCTTTCTCAAGGCACTTGATAGGTGTCTTTGGCAGCCATTGGGGCTTCTTTCTTTTGGAGAAAACTTGAAGAGAGAGCTTGAAAGGGAGAGAGGAAAGGGTGGAGTTTGAGAGGGAGATGAGCCTGGGAAGGGGGATTCTCGAGGGAGTGTGAGGAGGTTCACACGGTTGCTCCGGCAAGCTTGCACCTAAGTACCATCGGATTCAAGGGTCGTCTTGAGGGAAGTTTTGGGAAGAAGAAGATCTCTTTGGTGTCAGAGGACCCGGCTACTCCGCTGCACCGGGGAAGGTGGAAGTGATTTGTAAGGGCTTCTCCGCCTAGTTGTGGGGGCTGAAGGAGAGACACTATTTGGTTTAGTGCAATACTTGGAGGGTGCCTCCGAGGAGTGGACGTAGGTCAGGTTGGACCGAACCACTATAAATCCGGTGTGTTCTTTCTTAGTATTTTTTGCACTTTATTTTATTGTGATTATCTGCTTGGATGATATCTGTGATTGATCTTTTTATTGTTCTTTTAATTCGTTTCCGCTGCACGTTATAAAAAGATTTTTGTTTTGTTTTAAATAACCAATTCACCCCCCCCCCCTCTTGGTTAGACTCGGGACTAGTTCACTAGGGCTTAACATCCCTATCGAACTTTCAAATTTGACCATCATAGATAATCAAAACTGGAAGATCATATGAAGGGGTAGAAATACACTCATACTAAAGGATCAAAACTGGGAGATCATATGATGGGATAAGTATATGCTCATCATAGAGGATCAAAACTAGGAGATCATATGATGGGGTAGGAATTTTCCTTTCATAGAGAGTCAAAATTGGGAGATCGTGTGATGGGATGCCCATCATAGAGGATCGAGACTAGGAGATTATATGATGGGGTTGGAATATGCCTTGTACAAAGGATTAAAACTTGGAGATTGTGTGATGGGGTAGAAATATATCCATTATATAGGATTAAGACTTGAAGATCATATGATGTGGTAGGAATATGCCCATCATAAAGGATAAAAATTAGGAGATCGTGTGATGGGGTAGGAATATACCTATCATAGAGGATCGAAACTATGAGATCATATCATGGGGTAGGAATATAGCCATCACGCAGGATCAAAGTTGGGACATCATATGATGGGGAAGGGTTATGCCCATCATAGAGTATCGAGATTAGGAGATCATATGATGTGGTAGGAAATTGCCCGTCATAGAGGATCCAAATTGTGAGATCGTATAATGGGGTTGGAATCTGCCCATCATAGAGGATCAAAACTAGAAGACCATTTGGTGGGGTAGGAATATGCTTATTATAGAAAATTGAAACTCGGAGATCATTTGATGGGGTACAAAAAGGCCCATCATAGAGGTTAAAATAGGGAGATTGTATGATGGGGTAGGAATATGCCCAATATAGAGGATCAAAACTCGAAGACCATATGATGGGGTAAGAATATGCCTATCACAGAGAATCAAAATTGAGAGATCATATGATCGGGTAGGAATATGCCCATCACAGAGGATCGAAACTAGAGGATCGTTTGGTGGGGTTGAAATATGCATATCATTGAGGATCAAAACTGGGAGATCATTTGGTGGGGTAGGAAAATGCCCATCATAGAGGATCAAAATAAGGAGATCATATGATGGGGTAGGAATATGCCCCCCACAGAGGATCATAATTGGGAGATTATATGATTGGGTAGGACTATGCCCATCATAGAGTATCGATATTAGGAGATCGTATGATGGGGTAGGAATATGCCCATCATAAAGGATCAAAATTGGGAAATCATATGATGGGGTACGAATATGCCCATCACAAAGGATCAAAACTAGAAAATCATTTGGTGGGGTAGGAATATGTTTATCATAGGGGATCAAAATTGGGAGATTCTTTGATGTGGCAGAAAAAATGTCCATCATAGATGATCAAAATAGGGAGATCGTATGATAGGTTAGGAATATGTCAATTATAGAGGATCAAAACTGGGAGATCATATGATAGGGTAGGAATTTGCCCAGTATAGAGGATCAAAACTGGGAGATCGTATGATGAGATAGGAATATGCCCATTATAGAGGATCAAAACTAGAAGATCTTTTAGTGGGGTAGGAATATACTTATTGTAAAGGATCAAAATTGGGAGATCATTTGATGGGGTAGCAAAATGCCCATCATTTGATGGGGTAACCAAATGCCCATCATAAGGGATCAAAATAGAGAGAATGTATCATGGGTAAGGAATATGCCCATCTCAGAGGATCAAAAATGGGAGATCATATGATGGGTAAGACATATCCATCATAGAGGATCGAAGCTTGAAGATCGTATGATGGGGTGCAAATATGCTCATCATGGAGGAACGAAACTAGGAGATTTTATGATGGGGTTAGAATATGCCCATCAGTAAGGATCAAAACTGGCAGATCATATGTGAGGTAGGAATATGCCCATCATAGAGGATCAGAACTTTAAGATTATTTGAAGGGGTATGAATATGCTCATCACTAAGGATTAAAACTAGGAGATCATATATTAGGGTTGGAATATACCCATCATATAGGATTGAAACTAGGAGATCATATGATGGGGTACGAATATGCCCATCATAGAGAAACAAAATTGGGAGATCTTATGATGGGGTAAGAATATGCCCATCATGAAGGATCAAAATTAAGAGATCATACGATGTGGTAGGAATATACCCACTATAGAGGATCAAAATTACGAGTTCGTGTTATGGCGTAGGAATTTTCCCATTATAAAGGATCAAAACTAGGAGATCGTATGATGGGGTATGAATATGCCCATCACAGAGGATCAAAACTGGGAGATCATTTGATGGGGTAGGACTATGCCTATTATAGAGGAACTTTACTGGGAGATCGTATGATGGGGTAGGAATATTCTCATCATAGAGGATCAAAACTAGGAGATCATATGATGGGGTAGGAATATGCCCATCAAAGAGGATCAAAACTAGGAGATTATATGATGGGATAGGAATATGCCCATCCCCGAGGATCAAAATTATGAGATCGTATAAAGGGGAACAAATATGCCCATTATAGAGGATCAACACTGGAAGATCATATGATGAGGTTAGAATATACCCATCATAGAGGATCAAAACACGGAGATCGCATGAGGGGGTAGGAATATTTCGATCACAGAGATGCAAAACTAGGAGATTGTATGATGGGGTAAGAATATACCCATTACAAAGGATAAAAAATAGGAGATCATTTGATGGGGTAGAAATATGACATCACTGAGGAACAATACTGAGAGATTGTACAATGGGGTAAGAATATGCCCATTATAGAGGATGGAGACTAGGAAATTATTTGATGGGGTAGGAATATGCCCATCATAGTGGATTAACACTAGGAGATTATACGATGGGGTAGGAATATGCCTATCGAAGATGATCAAAATTTGTAGATCATATGATGGGGTAGAAAAATGCCCATTACAGAGGATCAAAACTGGGAGATCGTATGATGGGGTAGGAATATGCACCTCACAGGGGATCTAAACTAGGAGGTCGTATGATGGGGTAGGAATATACCTATTATAGAGGATCAAAATTGGTAGATCGTATAATGGGGTAGAAATATGCTCATCTTGGAGGATCAAAACTAGGAGGTCTTATGATGGGGTAGGAATATGCCCATCTTAGAGGATCAAAATAAGGAGATAATACGATGTTGTAGGAATATGCCAGTTATTTTGGATCAAAACTAGCAGATTATATGATGGGGTAGTAATAAGCTCATCATAGAGGATTGAAATTGGATGATCATTTGATGGGGTAGGAATATACCTATTATAGAGGTTAGAAACTAGAAGATCATATGATGGGGTAGGAATATATCCATCATAGTGTATTGAAACTGGGAGATGTTATGATGGGGTAGGAATATGCCCATCATAGAGGATCGAAACTAGGAGATAGTACAATGAGGTATAAAAATGCCCATCATTAAGGATTGAAACTCACAGATCATATGATGGGGAAGGAATATGCTCATCATAGAGCATTAAAACTGGATGATCATTTGAAGTGGTAGGAATATGCCCCACACTGATGATCAAAACTAGGAGATTGTATGATGGGGTAGGATTATACCCATAACTTAGGATCAAATTTCGGAGACCGTATGATGGGGTAGGAATATACCCATCATAAAGGATCGAAACAAGGAGATTATATAAAGGAATAGGAATATGCCCATCATAGTGGAACAAAATTAGGAGATTGTATGATGGGGTAGGAATAAGCCCATCCCTTATAATTAAAACTAGGAGAACGTTTGATGGGGTAGGAATATGCCTATAATTGAGGATCAAAACTAGGAGATCATATGATGGGATAGAAATATACCCATCTTATAGGATCAAAACTGGGAGATCATATGATAGGGTAGGAATATGCCCATCATAGAGGATCAAAACTAGGAATTCGTATGATGGGGTAGGAATTTACCCATCATAGAGTATCAAAATTGTGAGTTTGAATGATTGGGTAGGAATATGCCCATCATAGAGGATCAGAACTAGGAGATCGTGTGATGGGGTAGAAATATGTCCATTTCAGAGTATCAAAATTGGGAGATTATTTGATTGGGTAGGAATATGCCCATCACAGAGGATCAAAATGGGGAGATCGTACGATGCTGCAGAAATATGTCCATTATAGAGGATAAAGAGTAAAAGATTATATGATGGGGTAGGAATATGCCCATCTTAGAGGATCAGAACTGGGAGATCATATGATGGGTAAGAAATATACTCATAATAGAGGATCAAAACAAGGAGATCACATAATGGGGTAGCAATATGCCCATCAAAGAGGATCAAAACTAAGAGATCATATGATGGGGTAGGAATATGCTCATCATAGTGGAACAAAATTGGGAGATCTTATGACGGGGTTGGAATATGCCCATCATAGATGATCAAAACTAAGAGATCATACGATGGGGTGGGTATATGCCCATCATAGAAGATCAAAATTAGAAGATCATGCAATGGTGTGGAAATATGCCCATCATAGAGGATTGAAACTAAGAGATCGTATGATTTAGTTGGAATATGCCCATCACAGAGGAACATTACTGGGAGATTATATGATGGGGTTAGAATATGCCTATCATAGAGGATCAAAACTAGGAGAATATATGATGGGGAAGGAATATGTATATTACAAAGGATAGAAATTAGGAGATCATATAATGGGGTAGGAATATGCCGATCATAGAGGATCAAAACTAGGAGGTCACTTGATGTGGTAAGAATATACCCATAATGGAAGGTTAAAACTAGGAGATCATAAGATGGGGTAGGAATATACCCATCATATAGGATCGAAACTATGAGATCGTATGATCGGGCTGGAATAAGCCCATCAAAGAGGATAAAAATTATAAGATCATATGATAGGGTAGGAACATGCCTATCATAAAGGATCAAAATTAGGAGATCATATGATGAAGTAGGAATATGATCATCATAGAGGATCAAAACTAGAAGATCGTATGAAGGGGTAGGAATATACCCATCTTAAAGGATTAAAACTAGGAGATCATATGATAGTGTAAGTATATACCCAACATAGAGGATCAAAACTAAGAGATCATATGATGGGGTAGGAATTTGCCTATCACAGAGTATCAAAACTAGGAGATCATGTGATGGGGTAGAAATATTCTCATCATAGAGAATCGAGACTAGGAGATCATATGATGGGATAGGAATATGCCCATCACAAAGGATTAAAACTAGGAGAATGTGTGATGGGGTAGAAATCTGTCCTTCATAGAGGATCAATACTAGAAGGTCATATGATGGGGTAGGAATATGACCATCATAGAGGATCAAAACTATGAGATCGTGTGATGGGGTAGGAATATGCCTATCATAGAGGATTGAAACTATAAGATCATATCTTGGGGTAGGAATATACTTATCATAGAGGATCAAAATTGACATATCATATGATGGGGAAGGGCTATACCCATCATAGAGTATCGAGATTAGGAGATCGTTTGATGGGGTAGGAATATGTTAATCATAGAGGATCAAAATTGGGAGATCATATGATGGTGTCAGAATATGCCTATCATAGAGGATTAAAACTAGAAAATCATTTGGTGGGGTAGGAATATGCTTATTGTACAGAATCGAAACTGAGAGATCATTTAATGGGGTAGAAAAATGCCCATCATAGAGGATCAAAATAGGGAGATCATATGATGGGGTAGGAATATGCTCATTATGGAGGGTCAAAACTGGGAGACCATATAATGCAGTAGGAATATGCCTATCAAGGGGGATCAAAATTGGGAGATCATATGATGGGGTAGGAAAATGCCCATGATAGAGGATCAAAACTAGAAGATCATATGGTGAGGTCAAAATATGCTTATCATTAAGGATCAATATTGAGAGATCATTTGATAGGGTAGGAAAATACACATCATAGAGGATTAAAATTAGGAGATCATATTTGTTGCAAATCTAGTTTTGATGATGATAAACATATTTGTACTCTGTTTTGCTTGGCTAATCCATTTTAGGTACAAAAGATCAAAAGTAATTCAAGCCAGTACAAAAATGAGTTAGTCTGTATTATAATTCAAGTCCAATGTACTGGTTTTTATTTTTTTTGAGTCAATTGTAATGTACCTGATCCCCTAGCTAAGTAACCTTGCACACACACACTCAGGGGGAGAGCTTGAGTGAAATAGAGTTTTTGTTCAAGTTTTTGTTCAGATCATCCTGGACGATATTCACATCATCCTGGACGATCAAGTAAAAATAGAAACCCTAATTAGGGTGACCAAGTTAAGTCTGTCTGATTAAGCCGATCATCCTAGATGATCATTACATCGTACGGGATGATAGACTCAAATAAAAAATTCTCAACTGCCAAATCAAGTTAGGCAAGTTTTTATTTTAAGATATTTGGTCTGATCATCCCGGACGATACGTGTATCATCTTGGATGATCCAGTACAATCATGCCTAAGTTACTCTGGTAATTAATGAAAGCAATTAATATTTGATTGATACGATCATATGATCCTGGACGATCGTAGGATCATCCTGGACGATCATGATCGTCTAGTGTGTTTCAGCTGTACGTCCCGAGCGGTGCTTAGGATGATTTTGGCACTTTTTGAACTAATCGTACCAGACGATACCCTTATCATCCTGGATGATCAAGTCATTTTTAGGTCATCTAGCATAAGTTTTTCTGGACGACCCGAGCGATCTTCTAGATGAAATTCGTGAATTTGCACTAATTGTCCCGGACGATCACAGTATCATACGAGACGATCAACATAACTTTTTCCACTGATCGGCCAAAAGAGCTAGATCGTCCAGGCTGAAATAGCTAATTTTGAACTGATCGTACAGGATGATATATCGATCATCCTAGATGATCTAAGCTGACCAGTTGAGATTTAGGGCAAATTTTGAGCCCTCCTATAAAAAATCTTTTTTTTGAACAAAAAAAATCTTTTGCCACTTTCCTTTCCAGAGAAACCCTAGAGAGAGAGATAGTTTGGCAGAGAGAGAGGATCTTATGAGGGGGAGCTTGTGAGGGATTCACAAAGGTTGATCCAAGAAAGGATCAGAGTCATCTTCTTCGTTTGTTGTCTCTATTCTCATCGGTGTTCTTTGTGGGAGGATCGTTCGCAAGAAGATACAAGTTCTCTGCCCACTTCAGGAGGAAGCGAAAGGAGGTCAAGTTCTCTACCTGCTTCAGGAAAAAGCGAAAGGAGTCTGAGGTTCTCTGCCTGCTTCAGGAGGAAGCGAAAGGAGGTTAGGTTCACTGCGTCATCGTGTCAGTGAAAAGGAATTTTTATATAGGCTTCTCCACCTTGCTGTGGGAGCAGAAGGAGTGTCACTTTTGGTTTAGTGCAATACCCGGAGGGGAGGCTCCGGGGAGTGGACGTAGGTCAAGTTGAACGAACCACTATAAAAATTTGGTGGATTCTTTCTGAGTACTTTCTGCACTTTAGTTTTTTGTGATTATCTACTTGGGTGAAATTTGTGTTTGATCTTTTCGTTTGTGTGTTTTACTTATTTCCTCTTCAAATCATCGAAAAGATTTTTACTATCGCTCTTGAATTTTTAAATAACCAATTCACCCCCCTCTTGGTTAGCCTCGGGACTAGTTCATCAGGGCTTAACATCCCTATCAAACTTTCAAGTGGTATCAGAGCGGGATTTATAAAATCTAGTTTTGAAAAACTTTTGAATTTGATCCATGGCTAACTTTGGTAATCATAATACTACTGAAGGTTATTCAATTACACGATCGCTATTATTTGATAACATTCTTTTTGATTTTTGAAAAACTTGTATGTCCACTTTTCTTCGATCAATTGATTATCGTATATGAATGCTTGTTAAGGATGGATACGAACCACCTTTTAGAATGATTAACAATGTGTAAATTGAAGTGCCCTTTACTGACTGTACTTTTGATGATCATGATTTAGCACAATTGAATGCCAAATGCTTGAACTATTTTTTCTGTGCTTTAAAATCTGAGGATTATATGCGTGTTTCAACTTGTACAACTGGAAAAGAGATTTGGGATAGATTGTGCATAACTTATGAAGGTACAACTGAAGTCAAATAGTCTAGGTTAAACATTTTGCTTTATGACTACAAACTTTTTTGCATGAAACCTACTACAACCATTTCTGAAATGTATACAAGGTTCACTCAAATTGTCACCTCTTAGCATGCCTTAGGTAGAGAACTTACAAACTATGAAAGACTGAACAAAATTCTTAGATGTTTGCCTTTTTCTTATGATGCTAAGATAACTGCAATCATTGAATCTAAAGATTTGAATACTTACTCTATTGATAGCTTACTTGGATCACTCATTGCTTATGAGCAAGGGGTGAACCAAAGACAGCTTTATGCAGGTGAGAAGAAGAAGGAGAAAATAGTGGCACTGAAGGCCAACGAGAGTGATACTAGTTTTTTCAGGTCTGATAGTGATGATATTTCCTTGATCACTAGGCAATTCAAAAGCTTTCTAAGGAAGAAATATAAGAACTTTCAGAATTGGAACAAGGGTAAGTCCAACAAAAATTTTAAGGGTTCATCTGATATTGTCTGTTTTAAATGCAGGAAGCCTGGACACATTAAGGTTGATTTTTTGACACTTAAAGCTCACCCAAGCAAGGAGAAGGGTGAGGAGAAAAACAAGTTCAGGAAGGATAAGAAGCGGATTCAGAAGGCGTTCTAGGCAGATTCTGCATCCGACTCTTCTGAGACTAAAGCTAAAGAGGAAGAAAAAAACTTTTGTTTGATGGCTGATGATCACCCTGGTCAGTCTGACCAGGAAGAGGTATTTGAGCTTACTTACGATCAATTATTTGAAATATCTGAAAAAATTCATGCATCGTATAGGAAGCTTAAGAAAACTCATGCTAGCCTGAAACTAGAACTTCTGAATTTACAAAAAGAGCATGATTCGATAGTTAAAGATCATTCCATACTTGATTGCAATCACATGTCTTTACTTGATGAGTTTGATGAATTGAACAAAAAATATTCTGATCTTACTACTGAGCATGATTTACTGAAAACCACACATGTTGATTTAGAGAAAGCTTTTAAAGAATCAGACAATCTGGCATGTAAAGTGCAGAGTAGCAATGGTGCACTGAAATTTGAAATTATAAGTCTTAACAAAGAAAATGAATTTCTGAAAGTTAAAATCAGTGCTTTTGAGAAAAATCAAACACTTCCTACTTTTGCATAGTTTTATACACCTCCACCTTTTGTAGAATCTGGTTCAAAATCATCAAAGCATGTTTCATACAAACCTAGGAAGAGGCAGTATCACCCACATAGATTAGTTAACCCTTTTCCTGGTGTTAGATATTTTTCATGTGGCATGCTAGGACATATTTCTCACACATGCACTATTCACCATAGTACATAATGGGTGTGGAGGCCCAAATTGCCTGTTTCACAGCACAGCACACATACATTGCATTCTACTTTTCATAAGAAGGAACCCAAACCTATCTGGGTTCCTAAATCTGACGCTTGATGATTTTGTAAGTGTGCTCTCACACAAGACCTCGGGAGAGCATGTGGTACCTGGACAGCGGATGTTCAAGACACATAATTGGAGATGCAAATCAGTTATTTTTGTTGGAGGCCTGGCCTAGAGGCATGGTTACACTTGGAGATAACACCACCAGGAGGGTGGTAGGATTGGGTATAATTGGTGATTCAAAGAGTTTTATAATTGACAATGTTTTACTTGTAGATTGGCTGAAACACAACTTATTGAGCATCAGTCAACTCTGTGACAAAGGATACAACATCAAATTCCTGCCCACTTGCTGCATTTTAAGCTTAAATGACAAAGTTGTTTTGCAGGGATAAATGATCAACAATGTCTATAAGCTGGATGTAAGTTGCACTAAAGCTAAAAATTCAATTTGCTTAAAAACTGTTGCTGATGAGCCTTGGTTGTGGTATAGGAGATTGTGTTATGCCAGTATGAAAACCCTTACGAGAGTCACCCAAAAGGACTTTGTTAGAGGTGTCCCAAAGCTTAAGTTTACTAAGGACCACCTGTGTGATGCCTGTTAATTAGGGAAGCAAGTCCAATCCTCCTTTCACCCTGTTAAAGACATTAGCCCCTCTAGACCGTTAGAAGTTCTTCACATGGACCTCTTTGGACCCATTAGCACTGCCAGCTTAGGGGGAAAAGTCTATGGGTTTGTAATTGTAGATGACTACTTGAGGTTCACTTAGATTAAATTTCTGTCACACAAATCTGAGTCATTTAATGAGTTTAGGTCATTCTCCACTTGGATTCAGAGGAAGTTAGGTTATGAGATCTTGACTATTCATAGTGATCATAATAGAGAGTTTGAAAATGTAAAGTTTGGAAGTTTCTGTGAGGAGCAAGTGATTAGTCACAATTTTTTAGCTACTAGGACCCCTCAGCAGAACGGGGTGGCTGAAAGGAAGAACAAGACCTTAGTGGAAGCCGCTAGAGCCAAGCTTGCTTAAGCGGTGAACACTGCCTGTTATGTGCTGAATAGGGTGAATGTTAGATCAAAGCTGAACAAAACACCTTATGAGATCATTAAGGGTAGAACTCCAAACTTATCCCACCTTCATGTCTTTGGCTGTAAGGTTTTCATTCTAAACAACAGGAAATCATCCTTAGGAAAGTTTGACCCCAAATCTGATGAAGGAGTGTTCATAGGCTATTCTAGTGTGGGGAAATCTTTTAGGGTGTTTAATAAGAGGACTTTGGTGGTGGAAGAGACAACTCATGTGGTGTTTGATGAATCTGATCCTAAGATGACTAGAGTTGAGGAAGAAGAAGAGGTTGAGGAGATTACCCAAGGGGTTGAAAATGCAAATCTGGACGAAAGGGTAGAACCTCAAACCACATTGCCTAGAGATTGGAGATATTCTTCATGTCATCCTAAAGAACAGATCTTAGGAGACCCTTTTGAAGGTGTTAGGACTAGGCATGGACTTAAGAAGGAAGTAAATCACTATGCCTTTATCTCAATGACTGAACCCACCAACATCAAACAAGCCCTTTCTGATGAGTTTTGGATCTTAGCTATGTAAGAAGAATTGAATCAATTTGTAAGGAATGATGTTTGGGAGTTAGTAAAAAGACCCAAAAATCAAAGTATTGTGGGAACCAAGTGGGTCTTTAAGAATAAAATGAATGATTCTGGTGTGGTGGTTAGGAATAAGGCAAGATTGGTGGCTAAGGGGTATAATTAGATTGAAGGGATTGATTTTGAGGAGACCTATACCCCTGTAGCTAAATTGGAAGCCATTAGAGTGCTACTAGCCTTTGCTTGTTATAAAGGATTTAAGCTGTTTCAAATGGATGTCAAGAGTGATTTTTAAATGGGATAATAAAATAGGATATTTTTGTAGAATAATCCCAAGGTTTTGAGAATTCCCAATATCCAAATCATGTTTACAAATTAAAAAAGACCTTATATGGATTGAAACAGGCACCCAGAGCTTGGTATGAGAGGCTTAGCACATTTCTATTAGAAGGAGAGTTTGTTAAGGGGAGCGTAGACACCACCCTTTTTCTGAGGAGAATAGGAGATGACTTACTGATTGTCCAGATCTATGTTGATGATATAATTTTTGGATCTTCTGATAAATATTTATGTGATGAGTTTTCTAAAATAATGAGTAAGGAGCTTGAGATGAGTATGATGGGAGAATTATCCTACTTTTTAGGGTTTAACATAAGGCAAATGGATGATGGAACCTTTCTAAATTAATCTAATTACACTAAGGACATTTTGAAGAAATATGAGATGGACAAAGCCAAGCAAATCAACACTCCCATTAGCTCCTCTGTTCAGTTAGATAAGGATTCTAGTGGAAAATCTGTTGATCAGAAGAAGTATAGAGGAATTATTGGATCACTGCTTTACCTGACTGCTAGCCGACCTGATATCTTGTTTAGTGTTCGTCTTTGTGCTAGGTTTCAGGCTGATCCTAAAGAGTCCTACCTAACAGCTGTTAAGAAAATTCTTAGATATGTTTTAGGGACCCCAAACCTAGGAATCTAGTACCCTAGGCACAACACCTCTTTTTAGATCATTGGATATTCTGATTCTGACTTTGTAGGGTGTAGGATGGAAAGAAAGAGCACTTTTGGAACTTGTCAATTCATAGGACAGTTTTTTGTCTCCTGGTTCAGCAGAAAATAGAACTCAGTTGCACTATCCACTGCTGAAGCTGAGTATATTGCCTTAGGAAGTTATGTGGCCCAAGTTCTTTGGTTGAAGCAACAAGTCTCGGATTTAGGTTTACCTGTTGGCATAATTTCTATTCTGTGTGATAATACAAGTGCCATCTGCATCTCTAAGAATCCAATCCAACATTTTAGGACCACACACATTGATATAAGCCATCACTTTATTAGGGACCATGTTACAAAAGGGGGCATTGAACTACATCATGTAGCAACTGAAAATCAGCTGGCTGACATATTTACTAAACCACTGACCTTTGACTCATTCAGCATCTTGAGGACCAGATTAGGGGTGATTGATATAAATGCTTGATTCTGATGACTGCTGATTTCTAATTTGTCTGTTCTTTATTCTATTTTTGTTAGTTAGCTATTTGATTTGATTATCTGTTTTCTATTATTTTTTATTTTTCTGTTAATCTCTATTTTAGTCTTGGTGTTAGTTTGATTTGAGTATTTATTTTGATGTGATTTTCTACTTATTTTATTTACTGGTTCATCTCTTTTATTTACTGTTTTATGCTTTTCAAAATCCGATCACTACTCACTACTTCTGATAAACTGGATTTCTAACTAAGAGTTGTACCTTGTTTTTATTTGGAAGCTAGTAAGCAGTGATTGATTCCACTGGATCTATTAAAGGGAAGAAATATTGATGATTATTTCTCTTCCTCTAACTCTTTTACTGGTGTATTATTTCTTTTAGATAAAAATCTTCTTCAAAATTAAAATATTAGTTTTTAAAATAGGGATTTATTTTATCTTCCTACAGTAATCTACCTCATGTGAATAGTGTTTTTCAAAGTCTTGAGTCATTATTATCATTTTTTAAACCAAGTAATTGCAATTATCATACGACGTATGGTTTTTATTTTGTGAATTACTCTTCCTTATTGTGCAGACCGTCTCGTATGTGTGGAATGTAAATTTACAGCTAAGGTCCTTTAACGATTTTGAGAGGGAGAAAGATTACAAAAGATGCGCAGTGCACCAATTAAATTGAAAAAGAGGCATAAAATGAGCCCAAAGATGAAAAGATGCGAAGTGTCTCCAAACTAAAAGATACACAAAGTGTATCAAAAATTAAAAGATGCGCAAAGCGCCAAACAAATTGAAAAAGAGGCACAAAATGAGCTCAAATCAAGCTTTCTTCCCTTTCAGATCGCTAAATGTCTTAGAAAAATCCGTGCGCCACTTCATATTTTCAAAAACTTAAGTTTAAAAATCCTGATTTCTGATTTATTACTTTGCAACACTATTATATGAAACATTTTTCTGGAATGAGGCTTGAAAGGATCTCTTTTTGAATCTAATTTCTTTTCATCTAAATTGGATTTTTGTCTTGAAAGAGATTTGCATCTATAAGGTACCCGAGGTGGGAGTTACAAAAGTCAAATTTTCCAACTTTTTTCTGGATTTTAGCGCTGCCAATTATCTTCTTATTGGTTTTTGCATTTAAAATCAAGGGAAAATTTTGATTTATTGGAGCTGATTGATTCAAAAAAAAAATTGTTGTTTTTTGTGTTCTCGTTTCAAGTTTTATTCCCTTTGGTTTTTTTTTACATTTTACTGTTTGTGTTTTTTTTTTGGATCCCAGATCTTTCATCTCCATCCTCCATCTTTTTCTATTTTCTTCTACATCATCCTGGATGATCAACACATCATCCTGGATGATATTCTTTGACCTGGCCGATCCATAAATCATCCTGGATGATCCATTCAGATCGTCTCCACTCTGATCATACTGCTGAGTACACAATTTATTGGTGATCATCCTGTACGAACAGTACGAATCAACATTATTATCCTGTATGATATACATATCGTACAGTACGATATCTATAAACTTTGATAACTGTTCGTCTGCGCTCGTACTGGACAGAGCTGTACTTGAACTGATCGTATTCTACGATTATATATCGTACTGTACGAACAGAAATGCAAAAGTTGAAACTTTTAGGGTTTTCTGAAGCGTGATATAAAAATAACTTAAAATTTTTTATAGAGGGTTGTTGGTCTATCCTCTTGCTGTGAGAGGCTTTGAGGGAGGAAGGAGATTCGTGAAGGAGAAGTTTTTCCTCGGAGAGATCCAGGGCTTGCGAGAGGAAGGTGAAGGTGAGCTTGAGCGTGAGGGAGAAGTAGTGTGAGGGGATCATACGGTGGCTCCAAGCTAGCTGCATGCTTTGCTCCTCTTGTGGCTTTGGGGAGTCTCAGGAAAGTTCTCGAGGGAAGAGTCACTTCAAGATCAACATCGCTAAGGTACTCTGCCATCTCCAGGAGGGAGAAAAAGGAGAAGGTCCGCTGCCGTCACCAAGAGGGTGACATAGAGATTGGTATTCAGCCGCACTGATGGAGGTTAAAGTGAGTATTTTAAAGGCTTCTCCACCTTGCTATGGGAGAAAAAGGAGAGTCAACTTTTACTAGTGCAAATCCCGGAGTAGAGGACTCCGGGGAGTGGACGTAGGTCAAGTGACCGAACCACTATAAAAATCTCTGGTGTGTTTTTTTCCATTTTACCGTACTTTACTTTTCATGCTCTTAATTAGTTTGATAACTTGCTTGGTGAAAAATTATAATTTGAATCTTGTATTATGAAAGTTACAATTGAATTACCAATATCGTCGTTGTGATCGTTGTACTTGCTTCCGCACTTTATTCGTTGAGTTATCCTTTAAAAATACAAAAAAAAGAAGAACTCTTGTTTAGGGTTGAATTTTTTAAAATACCAATTCACCCCCCCCCCCCTCTTGGTGCATCTCGTACTTTCACGTACTGGACGATATATCGATCGTCCTGGGCGATCTAAGCTAACCAGTTGAGATTTAGGGCGAATTTTGAGCCCTCCTATAAAAAATCTTTTTCTTTGAACAAGAAAAATATTTTACCACTTTCCTTTCTAGAGAAACCATAGAGAGAGAGAGTTTGGGAGAGAGAGAGAGGATCTTGTGAGGGAGAGTTTTTGAGGGATTCAAAAAGGTTGCTCCAAGCAAGGATCAGAGTCATCTTCTTCGTTCGTCGTCTCAGTTCTCGTCGGTGTTCTTTGTGGGAGGATCGTTCGCAAGAAGATCTGGGTTCTCTGCCTGCTTCAGGAGAAAGCGAGAGGAGGCCAGGTTCTCTGCCTACTTCAGGAGGAAGCGAAAGGGGTCCAAGGTTCTCACCGTGTCCGTGAAAAGGTATTTTTGTACAGGCTTCTCCGCCTTGCTGTGGGAGCAGAAGGAGAGTCACTTTTGGTTTTGTATAATACCCGGAGGGGAGGCTCCGGGGAGTGGACGTAGGTCAAGTTGACCGAACCACTATAAAAATCTGGTGTGTTCTTTCTCATTACTTTCTACACTTTAGTTTTCTGTAATTACCTGCTTGGGTGAAATTTTTGTTTGATCTTTTCGTTTGTGTGTTTTACTTGTTTCCGCTGCAAATCATCGAAAAGATTTTTACTGTCTCTCTCGAATTTTTAAATAACCAATTCACCCCCCCTCTTGGTTAGCCTCGGGACTAGTTCATCAGGGCTTAACATCCCTATCGAACTTTCAATATTATGGGGTAGGAATATGCTCATCACAGAGGATCAAAATTAGGAGATCATATGATTGTGTAGGACTATGTCCATCATATAGTATAGAGATTAGGAGATTATATGATGGGGTAGGAATATGCCCATCATAAAGGATCAAAACTGAGAGATCATATGATAGGGTAGGAATATGCCCATCATAGAGGATCAAAACTAGAAGATCATTTAGTGGGGTAGGAATATGGTTATCACAGAGGATTGAAACTGGGAGATCATTTGATGTGGTAGAAAAATACAAATTATAGAGGATCAAAATAGGGAGATCATATGATAGGTTAGGAATATGCCTATCATAGAGGATCAAAACTGGGAGATCATTTGATGGGGTAGGAATATACCAATTACAGAGGATCAAAATTGGCAGATCATTTGATGGGTTTGGAATATGCCCATTACAGATGAACAAAACTAGAAGATCATTTGGTGGGGAAGGAATATACTTATCATAGAGGATCAAAACTGGGAGATCATTTGATGGGGTAGGAAAATACCCATAAAAAAGGAACAGAATAGGGAGATCATATCAAGGGTAAGGAATATGCCCATCACAGAGGATCAAAACTGGGAGATCATATGACGGGGTAAGAATATACCCATTACAGAGCATCAAAGCTTGAAGATCGTATGATGGGGTTTAAATATGCTCATCATGGTGGATCAAAACTAAGAGATTTCTTGATGGGGTAGGAATATGCCCATTATAGAGGATGAAAACTAGGAGATCATTTGATGGGGTTAGAATATGCCCATCACTAAGGATCAAAACTGGCAGATCATATGATGGGGTACGAATATGCCCATTATAGAGGATTGAAACAAAATGATCGTTTGAAGGGGTAGGAATATGCCCATCACTAAGGATTAAAGCTAGGAGATCATATGTTATGGTAGGAATATACCCATCATATAGGATTGAAATTGGTAGATCATATGATGGGGTAGGAATGTGCCCATCATAGACAAATAAAATTGGGAGATCTTATGACGAGGTAGGAATATGCTCTTCACAAAGGATCAAAACTAAGAGATCATACGATGGGGTAGGAATATGACCATCATAGAGGATCAAAATTAGGAAATCGTGTGATGGTGTAGGAATATACCCATCACAAAGGATCAAAATTGGGAGATCATATGATGGGGTAGGAATATGCCCATCATAGAGGACCAAAACTAGGAGATCGTTTGATGGGGTGGGACTATGCTAATTACAGAGGAACATTACTAGGAGACAATATGATGGGGTAGGAATATTCTCATCATAGAGGATCAAAACTAGGATATCATATAATGGGGTAGGAATATGCCCATTAATGAGGATTAAAACTAGAAGATCATATGATGGGGTAGGAATATGCCCATCACCGAGGATCAAAACTGTGAGATCGTATAAAGGGGAATAAATATGCCCATTATAGAGGATCAAAACTGGAAGATCATATGATGAGGTTTGAATATACCCATTATAGAGGATGAAAAATTGGAGATCGGATGAGGGGGTAGGAATATTCCGATCGCAGAGATATAAAACTGGGAGATTGTATGATAGGGTAAGAATATACCCATCATAAAGGATCAAAACTAGGAGATCATATGATGGGGTAGAAATATGACATCACAGAAGAACAATACTGAGAGATTGTACAATGGGGTATGAACATACCCATCACAGAGGATCGTGACTAGGAGATCGTATGATGGGATAGGATTATGCCCATCATAGAGGATCAACACAAGGAGATCATATGATGGGGTAGGAATATGCCTATCACAGAGGATAAAAATTGGGAGATCATTTGATGGGGTAGGAATATGCCAATTACAGAGGATCAAAACTGGGAGATTATATGATGGTTGGAATATGCACCTCACAGGGGATTTAAACTAGGAGGTCATGTTATGGGGTATAAATATACCCATCATAGATGATCAAAACTTGTAGACCGTATGATGGGGTGGGAATATGCTAATCTTGGAGGATCAAAATTGAGAGATGTCATGATGGGGTATGAATATGCCCATCACAGAGGATCAAAATAAGGAGATAAAATGATGGAGTATAATATGCCCATTATTGAGGATAAAAACTAGCAGATTATATGACTGGGTAGGAATATGCTCATCATAGAGGATTTAAATTGGATGACAGTATGAAGTTGTAGGAATATGCCAATCATTGAGGATTAAAACTAGGAGATCATATGATATGGTAGGAATATACCGATCATAGAGTATAAAAATTAGGAGATCATTTGATGGGGTAGGAATATACCTATCATAGAGGATCAAAACTAGAAGATCATATGATGCTGTAGGAATATTCCCATAAAAGAGGATCAAAACTGGGAGATTTTATTATGGGGTAGGAATATGCCCATCATAGAGGATCCAAACTACTAGATCCTATGAGGTGGTAAGAATTTGCCCATCATAGAGGATCAAAATAGGGAGATCGTTTGATGGGGTAGGAATATGCCCACCACAGAGGATCAAAACAAGAAGGTTATATGGTAGGGTAGAAGTATGATTATCATCTAGGATCAAAACTATGAGATCATTTGATGGGGTAAAAAATGCCCATCATAGAGGATCAAAATAAATAGATGGTATGATGGGGTTGGAATATGCCCATCATAGTGGATAGAAATTAGGAGATCATATGATGGGGTAGGACTATTCCTATCATAGAGTATCGAGATTAAGTGATTGTATGATGGGGTAGGAATATGCCCATCATAGAGAATCAAAATTAGGAGATCGTGTGATGGGGTGGGAATATACCCGTCAAAGATGATCAAAATTGTAAGATTGAATGATGGGGAAGGAATATGCCTATCACAGAGTATCCAAACTGGGAGATCATATGATGGGATAGTAATATGCCCATCATAGAGGATCAAAACTAAAAGGTCATTTGATATGGTAGGAATATGCCCATCATAAAGGATCAAAACTAGTAGACCATATGGTGGGGTAGAAATATGCCCATCATAGAGGATTAAAACTAGCAGATTATATGATGGGGTAGGAATATGCACAATATGGAGGATCAAAACTGGAAGATCTTATGAAGGGGTAAGTATATGCCCATCATTGACGATCAAACCTGGGAGATCATATGATGGGGTAGGAATATACCCATCATAAAGGATCAAAATTGGGAGATCATATGATGGTGTTGGAATATGCCCATCATAGAGGATCAAAACTAGGAGATCATATGATGGGGTAGGAATTACCCATCATAAAGTATTGAAACTGGAAGATCATGTGATGGGGTAGGAAAATGCCTGCTATAAAGGATCAGAATGAGGAAATCATATGATAGGGTACAAATATGCCCATCTCTGAGGATCAAAATTGGGAGATTATGTGATGGGTTAGAAATTATTCCATCACAGAGGATCAAGAATAAACGATCATATAATGGTGTAGGAATATGCCCATCATAGAGGATTAGAACTAGGAGATCGTGTGATGGGTTAGGAATATCCGCATCATAGAGGATCAAAATTAGGAGATCATATCATGGGTTGGAATATGCCCATCACAGAGGATCAACACTGGGAGTTCATATGATGGGGTAGGACTATGCCCATCATAGAGGATTGAGATTAGGAGATCGTATGATGGGGTAGAAATACACCCATCATAGAGGATCCAAACTAAGAGATCGTATGATGGAGTAAGAATATATCGATCACTGAGGATCAAAACTAGAAGATAATTTGCTGGGGTAGGATTATGCTTAATGTAGAGGTTCAAATATGGGAGATCATTTGATAGGGTAGGAAAATACCAATCATAGAGGATCGAAACAGCTAGGTCACATGATTGGGTAGGAATATGCCCATCACAGACTATCAAAACTGGGAGATCGTATGATGGGCTAGGAAATTACCCATCATAATGGGTTGAAGCTGGGAGATCATACGATGGGTTGGGAATATGCTCATCATGGAGGATCAAAATTGGGAGATTGTATGATGGGGTAGGAATATGCCTATCATAGAGGGTCAAAACTAAGAGATCGTATGATGGGGTAGGAATATGCCCATCACTAAGGATCGAAACTGGCAGATCACATGATGGAGTAGGAATATGCCCATCATAAAGGATCAAAACTAGAAGATCATTTGAAGGGGTAGTAATATGCCCATCACTGAGGATCGAAAGTTAGATATCGTATGATGCAGTAAGAATATACCCATGATAAATGATTGAAATTGGGAGGTCATACGATGGGGTAGGAATATGCCCATCTTAGAGGAAAAAAATGGGAGATCATATGATATGGAAGGAATATGGTCATCACAGATGATCAAAACTAGGAGATCATAGATGGGGTAGGAATATGCCCATCATAGAGGATCAAAATTAGGAGATCGTCTGATGGGTTAGCAATATGCCCATCATAGAGGATCAAAATTGGGAGATCGTCTGTTAGGGTGGGAATATACCCTTCATAAAGGATTAAAATTGGAAGATCATACGATTGGGTAGGATTATGCCTATCGTAGAGGAACCTTCCTGGGAGATCATATGATAGGGTTGGAATATTCCCATCACAGAGATCAAAATTAGCCGATCATATGATGGGTTAAGAATATGCCTATCATAGAGGATTAAAACTTTGAAATCATATGATTTAGTGGGAATTTACCCATCACATAGGACCAAAACTGGGAGATCATATAATGGGGTAGCACTATACCCATCATAAAGGAATATTCTTGGGAGATCATATGATGGGATAGGAGTATTCCCATCACATGGGATCAAAACTAGGAGATCATATAATGGGGTAGGAATATACCCATCACCGAGGATCAAAATTATTAGATCGTATGAAGGGGTAAAAATATGCCCATCATAAAGGATCAAGACTAGAAGATCATATGATGGGGTAGGAATATGCCCATCAAAGAGACTCAAAATTAGGAGATCTTATGATGGGGTAAGAATATACCCATCAGAAAGGATCAAAACTAGGAGATTGTATGATGGCATAGGAATATGCCCATCATAAAGGAACAATACTAAGAGATTGTATGATAGGGTAAGAATATGCCCATCATAGAAGATCGAAACTAGGAAATCATATAATGGGGTAGGAATATGCCCGTCATAGAGTATCGAAAGTAGGATATCATTTGATGGGGTAGGAATATGCCTATCATAGAGGATCAAAATTGGAAGATCGTATGATGGGGTAGGAATACACCCATCACAGAGGATCAAAATTTGTTGATCATATGATGAGGTGGGAATATGCTCATCTTGGAGGATTAAAACTGGGTGATCTTATGATGGGGTAGGAATATCGCCATCATAAAGGATCAAAACTAGGAGATAGTATGACAATATAGGAATATGTCGAGGTTTGAAACTAGCATATCATATGATGGGGTAGGAATATGCTCACTATAGAGGATCAAAACTGGATGATCATATGAAGTGGTAGGAATATGGCCACCACTAAGGATCAAAACTAGGAGATCCTATGATGTGGTAGGAATATTCTGATCATAGAGGATCAAAACTAGGAGATCATTTGATGGGGAATGAATATGCCCATCATAGGGTATCGAAATTAGAAGATCATATGATGGGGTAGGAATATGACCATCAAAGAAGATCAAAACCAGGAGATAGTATGATGGGGTAGTAATATGCCCATCACAGAGGATTGAAACTAGGAGATCCTATGAGGGGGTAGGAATTTGCCCATCAAAGAGGAGCAAAACTGGGATATCGTATGATGGTGAAGGAATATACCAATCATAGAGGAGCAAAATTGGGAGATCATATGATAGGGTAGGAATATCCGCATCATAGAGGAACATTTTTTGGAGATTTTATGGTGGGATAGGATTATGCCTTTCATTGAGGATCAAAACTGGGAGATCGTATAATGTTGTAGGAATATACCCATTATAGAGGCTCAAAACTAGGAAGTCATTTGATAGGTAGGAATATGCCCATCATAGAGGATAGAAACTAGTAGATCATATAATGGGGCAGAAATATACCCCACAAAGAGGATCAAAATTGGTAGATCATATGATTGGGTAAGAATATACCCATCAAAGAGGATTAAAACTGAAAGATCATATGATGGGGTAGGAATATGCTCACATAGGATCTAAATTGAGAGATTATATGGTGGGGTAAGAATATGCCCATCATAGAGGTTCAAAACTAGGATGTTATTTGATAGGGTAGGAATATGCCCATTTTAGAGGATCAAATCTAGTAAATCATATAATGGGGTAGAACTATGTCAATCATAGAGGATTGAAACTAGCAGATCATATGATGGGGTAGGAATATGCCCATCATAAAGGATCAAAACTTGAAGATCGTATGAAGGGGTAGGAATATGCCCATCATTGAGGATCAAAAATAGGAGATAATATGATGGGGTAGGAATATAACAAACTTAATGGATCAAAACTGGGAGATTATATGATGGGGTAGGAATATGCCCATCACAGAGGATTAAATTTAGGAGATCATATGATGGGGGTAAGAATTTTGCCATCACAGAGTATCAAAACTAGGAGATCATGTGATGGGGTAAGAATATGCCAATTACAGAGGATCGAGATGAGGAGATCATATGATGGGGAAGGAATATGCTTATCTCAGAGGATCAAAATTAGGAGATCATGTGATGAGATAAAAATTATTCCATCACAGAGTATCAAGACTAGAAGATCATATGATGTGGTAGGAATATGCCCATCATAGAGGATTAAAACTAGGATATCATGTGATGGGGTAAGAATATGCCCATCACAGATGATCGAAATTGGGAGATCGTGTGATGGGGTAGGAATATGCCCATCATAGAGGTGTTGCAAATCTAGTTTTGATGATGACAAACATGTTTCCAGTGTGTTTTGCTTGGCTAATCTGTTTCAGGCACAAAAGACCACGAGCCACTCAAGCCAACTCAAGATCGGGTCCAAGTGTGTCAAATGTATGATTTTTCATTTTATTGAGTCAATTATAATGTAACTGATTCCCTAGCTAAGTAACCTTGCACACACACACTCAGGGGTAGAAATTGAGTGAATTAGAGTTTCTGTTCATTTTTTTGTTCAGATCGTCCTGGACGATTTTCACATCGTCTTGGACGATCCAGCCAAAATAGAAACCCTAATTAGGGCGACTAAGTTAAGAGGGTCTGATTAAGCAGATCGTCCTGGACGATCTTGGGATCGTACGGGATGATATGCCCAAATCAGAAATTCTCAGCCGCCAGATCAAGTTTGGCAAGTTCTTATTTTTAGATACTTGGTCTGATCGTCCCGGACGATACGTGTATCGTCCCGAACGATTCAGTACAATTATGCCTAATTTAATCTGGTAATTAAGGAAAGCAATTTATTTTTGGTGGATACGATCATATCGTCCTGGACGATCGCAGGATCATCCCTGACGATCTTGATCGTTTAGTGCATTTAAGTTGTACGTCCAGAACTATGTACAGGACGATTTAGGGCCTTTTTGAACTAATCGTACAGGATGATGTCCCCATCGTCCTGGACGATCAAGTCATTTTTTGGTCGTCCAGAACAGATTTCTCTGGACGACCTGAACTGTCTTCTTGATGATTTTCTTCTATTTGCACTAATCATCCCAGACGATCGCAGGATCGTACGGGACGATATGAATAATTATTTCTTCTGATCGTCCAGAAGAGCCAGATTGTCTAGGCTGAAACAGCTGAATTTGAACTGATCGTATAGGACGATCTACCGATCGTCCTGGACGATCTTGGCCGACCAGTTAAGATTTAAGGCAAATTTTAAGCCCTCCTATAAAAGAACTTTTTCTAAAAACTAGAAAAATCTTTTGCTGCCTTCCTTCCCTAAGAAACCCTAGAGAGAGAGAGAGTTGGGAGAGAGAGAGAAGATCTTGTGAGGGGGAGTTAGTGAGGGATTCACTAAGGTTGCTCCGAGCACGGATCAGAGTCATCTTCTCCGCTCGTCATCTTTCGTCTAGTCGGTGTTCGTCGTGGGAGGATCATTTGCAAGAAGATCTGGGGTTCTCTGCCCGCTTCAGGTGGAAGCAAAAGGAGTTCGAAGGTTCTCTGCCTGCTTCAGGAGGAAGCGAAAGGAGGTCGGGTTCTCTGCCTCACGGTGTGGTGAAAAGGAGGTGTTTGTACAGGCTTCTCCACCTTACTGTGGGAGCAAAAGGAGAGACACTTTTTGTTTAGTGCAATACCCGGAGGGGAGGCTCCGGGGAGTGCATGTAGGTCAAGTTGACCGAACCACTATAAAATCTGGTTTGCTTTTCTGATTCAGTTTTGCACTTTACTTTTCTGATATTAACTGCTTGGGTGAATATCTGTGGTTGATCTTTTCGATCTTGTTTATGTGTTTTCGCTGCTACGTATCGAAAAGATTTTCATTGTTATTGTAAAATTTTTAAATAACCAATTCACCCCCCCTCTTGGTTAGCCTCGGGACTAGTTCACTAGGGCTTAACATCCCTATCAAACTTTCAAGTGGTATCAGAGCGGGATTCAAAATTTAGGTTTAAAACTTTTGAATTTGATCCATGGCTAACTGTAACAATCGTAAAACTGCTGAAGGATATTCTATTACAAGACCACCGTTGTTTGATAATATTCCTTTTGATTTTTGGAAAACACGCATGTCTACTTTTCTGTAATCTATTGATTATCGCATGTGGATGTTAGTTAAGGACGGATACGAACCACCTTTTAGATTGATTAACAATGTGAAAACTGAATTGCCTTTTGCTGATTGGATATTTGATGAACGTGATTTAGCACAGTTAAATGCAAAATGCTTGAACTGTTTCTTTTGTGCTTTAAAATCTGAAGACTATATACGTGTTTCTACTTGTACAACGGGAAAGGAAATCTGGGATAGATTATGTATAACATACGAAGGTACAACTGAAGTCAAATAGTCAAGGTTAAACATCTTGTTACATGATTATGAACTTTTTCACATGAAACCTAGTGAGACTATTTCAGAAATGTACACAAGGTTCACTCAGATTGTTACCTCTTTACATGCTCTAGGTAGAGAACTTACTAACTACGAAAGAGTAAACAAAATTCTTAGATGTTTGCCTGCTTCTTATGATGCTAAGATTACTGCTATTACTGAATCTAAAGATTTAAATACTTACTCTATTGACAGCTTACTTGGATCACTCATTGCATACGAGCAAGGGGTGAACCAAAGGCAACTTGATGCAGGTGAACGCAAGAAAGAGAAGATAGTGGCACTAAAGGCCAAAGATTCAGATGCTAGCAATTTCGGGTCTGATAGCGATGATGTTGCCTTAATCACAAGGCAATTCAAAAGCTTTCTAAGGAAGAAACATAAGAACTATCGGAAGTGGAACAAGGGTAAGTCTAATAAAAATTTTAAGGGTTCATCTGAATCTGTTTGTTTTGAATGCAGGAAGCCTGGACACACTAAGGCTGATTGTCCTACACTTAAAGCTCACCCAAGCAAGGAGAAGGGTGAGGAGAAACCAAAGTTCAGAAAGGACAAAAAGCAGATTCAGAAGGCGTTCTGGGCAGACTCTGCATTCGACTCTTTTGAGACTAAAGCTGAAGAGGAGGAAACAAACTTATGTCTGATGGCTGATGATCACCCTGGTCAGTCGGACCAGGAAGAGGTATGTGAGCTGACTTACGATCAATTATTTGAAGTTTCTGAAAGAATTCATACATCCTATAAGAAACTTAAGAAAACTCATGCTAGTTTGAAATTAGATTACTTGACTTTGCAAAAAGAGCATGATTCTGTAGTTAAAGATCATTCCACACTTGATTCCAATCACATGTCCTTGCTTGATGAATTCGATGAGTTGAATAAAAAATATTCTGATTTAGTTTCTGAGCATGATTCATTGAAAACCATGCATATGGACTTAGAAAGAGCTTTTAAAGAGTTAGATACAATGGCATGTGAAGTAGAAAGTAGCAATGGAACCTTAAAATTTGAAATTGCAAGTTTAAAGAAAGAAAATGAGTTTTTAAAAGTGAAAATTAATGCTTTTGAAAAGAACAAAACACCGTCTACTTTTGAACAGTTTTATGCATCGCCACCTTTTGAAAAATATGTTGTAAGTTCATCAAAGCATGTTTTATATACATCTAGGAAGGGGCACTATCACCCACGTAGATTAGTTAACCCTTTTCCTGGTGTTAGATGCTTTTCATGTGGCATGTTTGGACATATTTCCCACACCTGCACTGTTCACCGTAGTACACATTGGGTGTGGAAACCCAAACTGCCTGTTTTACAGCACAGCACGCATGCATTGCATTCTTCTTTTCATAAGAAGGAACCCAAACCTGTTTGGGTTCCTAAGACTGACGTTTGATACTTTTGTAGGTGTGCTCTCACACAAGACCTCGTGAGAGCATGTGGTACCTGGACAGCGGATGTTCTAGACATATGACTGGAGATGCAAATCAGTTCATTTTGCTGGAGGCCAGAGCTGGAGGCAAGGTTACACTTGGAGATAACACCACCAGGAAGGTGGTAGACACATGTATAATTGGTGATTCAAAGAATTTTATGATTGATAATGTTTTGCTTGTAGATGGACTGAAACACAACTTGCTGAGCATCAGTCAACTCTGTGACAAGGGATACAGCATCAAATTCCTGCCCACTGGCTGCATTTTAAGCTTAAATGATGAAGTTGTTTTGCAGGGGCAAAGGATCAACAACGTCTACAAGCTGCATGTAAGTTACATTAAATCTGATAATTCAATTTGCTTAAAAACTGCTGCTGATGAGTCTTGGTTATGGCATAGGAGATTGTGTCATGCCAGTATGAAAACCCTTAGGAGAGTCACCCAAAAGGACTTAGTTAGAGGTGTGCCCAAGCTTAAGTTCACTAAGGATCACCTGTGTGATGCCTGTCAGTTAGGGAAGCAAGTCCAGTCCTCTTTTCACTCTATTAAGGACATTAGCACCTCTAGACCTTTAGAAGTTCTTCACATGGACCTCTTTGGACCCATTAGCACTGCCAGCTTAGGGGGGAGAGTCTATGGTTTTGTGATTGTAGATGATTATTCGAGGTTCACTTAGTTTAAGTTTTTGTCACATAAATCTGAGTCATTTGATGAGTTTAGATCTTTCTCTACTTGGATTCAGAAGAAGTTAGGATGTGAGATTATTACCATCCATAGTGATCACGGAGGGGAGTTTGAAAATGAAAGATTTGGAAGTTTTTATGAGAATCGTGGGATTAGTCACAATTTTTTAGCTCGTAGGACCCCTCAGCAGAACGGGGTAGCTGAAAGGAAGAACAGGACCTTAGTGGAAGCTGCTAGAGCCATGCTTACCGGGTATTCACTTCCAAAATACTTTTGGGCTGAAGCGGTGAACACTACCTGTTATGTGCTGAATAGGGTGAATGTGAGAGTCAAAATGAACAAGACACCTTATGAGATCATTAAGGGTAGAACTCCAAATCTGTCCCACCTCCATGTCTTTGGTTGTAAGGTTTTCATTCTGAATAACGGGAAGTCACCCTTAGGAAAATTTGACCCCAAATATGATGAAGGAGTGTTCTTAGGATATTCAAGTGTGGGGAAATCCTTTAGGGTGTTCAATAGGAGGACTTTGGTGGTGAAAGAAACAACCCATGTAGTGTTTGATGAATCTGATCCTAAGGAGTCTAGATCTGAAGTAGAAGATGAAGAGATTATTGAGGTTACCCAAGGAGTTGGAAATACAAATTTGGAGGAAAGGGTAGAACGTCAAACCGAGTTGCCTAGAGATTGGAGATATTCTTCGAGTCATCCTAAAGAACTGATCTTAGGAGACCCTTCTGAAGGTGTTAGGACTAGGCATGGACTTAGGAAGGAAGTGAACCATTCTGCCTTTATCTCAATGACTGAACCCACCAACATCAATCAAGCCTTATCGGATGAATTTTGGATTTTAGCTATGAAGGAAGAATTGAATCAATTTGTAAGGAATAATGTTTGGGAGTTAGTAGAAAGACCTAAAAATCAAAGTATTGTGGGAACCAAGTGGGTCTTTAAGAATAAGATGAATGATTCTGGTGTGGTGGGGAGAAATAAGGCAAGATTGGTGGCTAAGGGGTATAATCAGATAAAAGGGATTTATTTTGAGGAGACTTTTGCCCCTGTAGCTAGATTGAAAGCCATTATAGTGCTACTAGCCTTTGTTTGTTATAAGGGATTTAAGCTGTTTCAAATGGATGTCAAGAGTGCCTTTTTAAATAGGATAATTAAAGAAGATATTTTTGTAGAACAACCCCCAGGTTTTGAGAGTTCCCAATATCCAAGTCATGTCTATAAATTAAAAAGGCCTTATATGGATTGAAACAGGCACCGAGAGCTTGGTGTGAGAGGCTTAGCACATTCCTGTTAGAAAGAGAGTTTGTTAAGGGGAGCGTAGACACAACCCTTTTTCTGAGGAGATTAGGGGATGACTTACTCATTGTCCAGATCTATGTTGATGATATAATTTTTGGATCTTCTGATAAATATTTATGTGAAGAGTTTTCTAAAATAATGAGTAAGGAGTTTGAGATGAGTATGATGGGAGAATCATCCTACTTTTTGGGGTTTAGCATAAGGCAAACGGATGATGAAACCTTTCTCAATCAATCAAAATACACTAAGAACATTTTGAAGAAATATGAAATGGACAAAGCCAAGCCAATCAATACTCCCATGCCCTCCTCAGTTCAGTTAGATAAGGATTCAAATGGAAAATCTGTTGATCAGAAGAAGTATAGAGGGATAATAGGTTCACTGCTTTACTTTACTGCTAGCCGACCTTATATCTGAAAGTTCGAAAGGGATGTTAAGCCCTAGTGAACTAGTCCCGAGGCTAACCAAGAGGGGGGGTGAATTGGTTATTTAAAAATTTCACGATAACTACAAAAATCTTTTCGATACTTAGCAGCGGAAACAAGTAAACAATAATGAAAAGATCAACCAACGATATTCACCCAAGCAGTTTATATTGAAAAGTAAAATGCAAAACTGAATCAGAAAAGCAAACCAGATTTTATAGTGGTTCGGTCAACTTGACCTACGTCCACTCCCCGGAGCCTCCCCTCCGGGTATTGCACTAAACGAAAGTGACTCTCCTTTTGCTCCCACAGTAAGGCGGAGAAGCCTGTACAAAACACCTCCTTTTCACCACACGGTGAGGCAGAGAAACCGACCTCCTTTCGCTTCCTCCTGAAGCGGGTAGAGAACCCACGAACTCCTTTCGCTTCCTCCTGAAGCGGGCAGAGAACCCGGATCTTCTTGCGAACGATCCTCCCTCGAACAATACCGACTAGACGACAGACGACGAGCGGAGAAGACGACTCTGATCCGTGCTTGGAGCAACCTTAGTGAATCCCTCACTAACTCCCCCTCACAAGATCTCTTCTCTCTCTCCCAACTCTCTCTCTCTCTAGGATTTCTCAGGGAAGGAAGGCAGCAAAAGATTTTTCCAAATCTAGGAAAAAGTTCTTTTAAAGGAGGGCTTAAAATTTGCCCTAAATCTCAACTTGTCGGCCAAGATCGTCCAGGACGATCGGTAGATCGTCCTGTACGATCAGTTCAAATTCAGCTGTTTCAGCCTGGACGATCTGGCTCTTCTGGACGATCAGTAGAAAAAGTTGTTCATATCGTCCCGTACGATCCTGCGATCGTCCGGGACGATTAGTTCAAATTGAAGGAAATCGTCCAGAAGACAGTTCGGGTCGTCCAGAGAAATCTGTGCTGGACGACCAAAAAATGACTTGATCGTCCCGGACGATAGGGTAATCGTCCGGTACGATTAGTTCAAAAAGGCCCCAAATCGTCCTGTACATAGTTCTGGACGTACAGCTGAAATGCACAAGACGATCACGATCGTCCGGGACGATCCTGCGATCGTCCAGGACGATGTGATCGTATCAATTAAACATTAATCGCTTTCCTTAATTACCAGACTAATTTAGGCATGATTGTAGTGAATCGTCCAGGACGATACACGTATCGTCCGGGACGATCAGACCAAAATACTTAAAATAAAACTTGCCTAACTTAATCTGGCGGCTGAGACTTTCTGATTTGGGAATATCGTCCCGTACGATCAGTAGATCGTCCAGGACGATCGGCTCAATCAGTCCTTCTTAACTTAGTCGCCCTAATTAGGGTTTCTGTTTTAACTGGATCGTCCAGGATGATGTGGATATCGTCCAGGACGATCTGAACAAAATTTTAACAGAAACTCTAATTCACTCAATCTCTCTCCCTGAGTGTGTGTGTGCAAGGTTACTTAGTTAGGGAATCAGTTACATTACAATTGACTCAATAAAAGAAAAAATCATACATTTGACATACTTGGACCCGATCTTGAGTTGGCTTGAGTAGCTTGCGGTCTTTTGTGCCTGAAACTGATTAGCCAAGAAAAACACACTGGAAACATGTTTGTCATCATCAAAACCAGATTTGCAACAATCTCCTCCTTTTTGATGATGGTAAACATTTGTAAAGTAGTCTGAAAATAAAATGAAACTAAGATGAAAATAAAATGAAACTAAGAAATCAAACAAAACACATATTTTTTAAATTTTCATTTAACAGCTCAAACAATACAGAAAACATGACTCAGAAAATAGAAACAGACACGACTACAACTGACTCCCCCTTTTGACATCACAAAAAGGAGGAGGGAAAAACATAACACGGAAATAAAATATAAAATAAAACATACACAGAACAACAACAAAACAGGAAAATCAGAATTTTTCCTTGATTTTAGATTCAAAAACCAATGACAGGACGATTGACAGCGCTGAAATCCAAAAAGGTTGGAAATAATCAACTTTCGTAACTCTGACCCCGGGCACCTTATCGATGCAAACCTCTTTCAAAACAAAAATCCGATTCAGAATAAAAGACATTAGATTTGAAAAGAAATCCTTTCAAGCCTCGTTCCAGAAAAATATCTGATATAATAGTGTTACAAAGTAAAAAATCAGAAATCGGGATTTTCAAAACTCAAGCTTTTGAAAATATTAAGTGGCGCACAGATTTCTCTAAGACATTTAATAATCTGAAAGGAAAGAAAGCTTGTGTTGGGCTCATTTTGTGCCTCTTTTTCAAATTGATTGGCGCTTTGCGCATCTTTTGATTTTTGATACACTTTGTGTATCCAACTTGGCAATTTTGCATCTTTTCAGTTTTGGGCTCATTTTATGCCTCTTTTTCAAATTATCTGGCGCACTGCGCATCTTTTATAAGCTTTCTCCTTTTCATAATCATTAAAGAGTCTCAGCTGTGAGATTATCTTCCAGACATAGGAGATGACTCTCCGCAGTAAGGAAGAACGATTCACAAAACAAAACCCATACAACATATGATAAATGCAATCACTTGATTTAGAAAATCAAACTAATGACTCAAGACTTTGAAAAACACTATTGATATGAGGCAGATTACTGTAGGAAGATAAAATAATCTCTATTTCAAAAACTAACATTTTAATTTTGAAAAGGATTTTTATTCAAAATAAACTACACACCAGAAAAGGAGTTAGAGGAAGAGAAACAATTATCAATGTTTCTCCCCTTTAACAGATTCAGCGAAGTCAATCACTGCTTATCAGCTTCCAAACCAAACCAAGGTAAAAACTCTCAGTCAAAAATTCAGATCACCAGAAGTAGTGAGCGGTGATCAGATCTTGAAAAGCATAAAACAATAAGTGCAAGATATGAACTAGTGAATAAAAAAAGTATAAAATTATATCAGAGTAAATACTCAAATCAAACTAACAATAAGGCTAAAACAGAAATCAGCAAAAACATAAAATCAACTGAAAGTAAATAATCAAAGCCAAAAACTAACTAATAGAAATCAGAAATCAAAAAACTAAACCTAACTAACAGAAATCAGAATACCAATCAGAAAGATAATACATCAGCAGTCATCAGAATCAAGCATTTATATCAATCACTCCTAATCTGGTTCTCAAAATGCTGAATGAGTCAAAGGCCAGTGGTTTAGTGAATATGTCAGCCAGCTGATTTTCAGTTGCTACATGATGTAGCTCAATGTCCCCTTTTGTAACATGGTCCCTAATGAAGTGATGCCTAATGTCAATGTGTTTGGTCCTAGAATGTTGAATTGGATTCTTAGAGATACAGATGGCACTGGTATTATCACATAGAACAGAAATTGTGCCAACGGGTACTCCTAAATCCAAGACTTGTTGTTTCAACCAAAGAACTTGGGCCACACAACTTCCTAAGGCAATGTACTCAGCTTCAGCAGTGGAAAGTGCAACTGAGTTCTGTTTTCTACTGGACCAGGAGACTAACGACTGTCCTATGAATTGACAAGTCCTAGAGGTACTCTTCCTATCCACCCTACACCCCGCAAAGTCAGAGTCAGAATATCCAATGATCTCAAAAGAGGTGCTGTGCCTAGGGTACCAAATTCCTAGGTTTGGGGTCCCTAAAAGATATCTAAGAATTCTCTTAACAGCAGTCAGGTGGGACTCTTTAGGATCAGCCTGAAACCTAGCACAAAGACATACACTAAACATGATATCGGGTCGGCTAGCAGTCAGGTAAAGCAGTGAACCTATTATCCCTCTATACTTCTTCTGATCAACAGATTTTCCATTTGAATCCTTATCTAACTGAACTGAGGAGGGCATGGGAGTATTGATTGGCTTGGCTTTGTCCATTTCATATTTCTTCAAAATGTCCTTAGTGTATTTTGATTGATTGAGAAAAGTTCCATCATCTGTTTGCCTTATGCTAAACCCCAAAAAGTAGGACAATTCTCCCATCATACTCATCTCAAACTCCTTACTCATTGTTTTGGAAAACTCATCACATAAATATTTATCAGAAGATCCAAAAATTATATCATCAACATAAATCTGGACAATGAGTAAGTCATCTCCTATTCTCCTCAGAAAAAGGGTGGTGTCTACGCTCCCCTTAACAAACTCTCTTTCTAACAGGAATGTGCTAAGCCTCTCATACCAAGCTCTTGGTGCCTGTTTCAATCCATATAAGGCCTTTTTTAATTTATAGACATGACTTGGATATTGGGAACTCTCAAAACCTGGGGGTTGTTCTACAAAAACATCTTCTTTAATTACCCCATTTAAAAAGGCACTCTTGACATCCATTTGAAACAGCTTAAATCCCTTGTAACAGGCAAAGGCTAGTAGCACTCTAATGGCTTCCAATCTAGCTATAGGGGCAAAAGTTTCCTCAAAATCTATCCCTTCTATCTGATTATACCCCTTTGCCACCAATCTTGCCTTATTTCTCACCACCACACCAGAATCAATCATCTTATTCTTAAAGACCCACTTGGTTCCCACAATACTTTGGTTTCTAGGTCTTTCTACTAACTCCCAAACATCATTCCTTACAAATTGATTCAATTCTTCCTGCATAGCTAAAATCCAAAACTCATCCGACAAGGCTTGATTGATGTTGGTGGGTTCAGTCATTGAGATAAAGGCAGAATGGTTTACTTCCTTCCTAAGTCCATGCCTAGTCCTAACACCTTCAGAAGGGTCTCCTAAGATTAGTTCTTTAGGATGACTCGAAGAATATCTCCAATCTCTAGGCAATGGGGTTTGAGGTTCTACCCTTTCCTCCAAATTTGTATTTCCAACTCCTTGGGTAACCTCAACAATCTCTTCATCTTCTACTTCAGATCTAGACTCCTTAGGATCAGATTCATCAAACACTACATGGGTTGTTTCTTCCACCACCAAAGTCCTCCTATTGAACACCCTAAAGGATTTCCCCACACTTGAATATCCTAAGAACACTCCTTCATCAGATTTGGGGTCAAATTTTCCTAAGGGTGACTTCCCGTTGTTTAGAATGAAAACCTTACAGCCAAAGACACGGAGGTGGGACAGATTTGGAGTTCTACCCTTAATGATCTCATAAGGTGTCTTGTTCAGCTTGACTCTCACATTTACCCTATTCAGCACATAACAGGCAGTGTTCACCGCTTCAGCCCAAAAGTATTTAGGAAGTGAATACTCGGCAAGCATGGCTCTAGCTGCTTCCACTAAGGTCCTGTTCTTCCTTTCAGCTACCCCGTTCTGCTGAGGGGTCCTAGGAGCTGAAAAATTGTGACTAATCCCATGATTCTCACAAAAACTTCCAAATCTTTCATTTTCAAACTCCCCTCCGTGATCACTATGGATGGTAATAATCTCACATCCTAACTTCTTCTGAATCCAAGTAGAGAAAGATCTAAACTCATCAAATGACTTAGATTTGTGTGACAAAAACTTAACCCAAGTGAACCTTGAATAATCATCAACAATCACAAAACCATAGACTCTCCCCCCTAAGCTGGCAGTGCTAATGGGTCCAAAGAGGTCCATGTGAAGAACTTCTAAAGGTCTAGAGGTGCTAATGTCCTTAACAGAGTGAAAAGAGGACTGGACTTGCTTCCCCAACTGACAGGCATCACACAGGTGATCCTTAGTGAACTTAAGCTTGGGCACACCTCTAACTAAGTCCTTTTGGGTGACTCTCCTAAGGGTTTTCATACTGGCATGACACAATCTCCTATGCCATAACCAAGACTCATCAGCAGCAGTTTTTAAGCAAATTGAATTATCAGATTTAATGCTACTTACATCCAGCTTGTAGATGTTGTTGATCCTTTGCCCCTGCAAAACAACTTCATCATTTAAGCTTAAAATGCAACCAGTGGGCAGGAATTTGATGCTGTATCCCTTGTCGCAGAGTTGACTGATGCTCAGCAGGTTGTGTTTCAGTCCATCTACAAGCAAAACATTATCAATCATAAAGTTCTTTGAATCACCAATTTTACCTGTGCCTACTACCTTCCTGGTGGTGTTATCTCCAAGTGTAACCTTGCCTCCAGCTCTGGCCTCCAGCAAAATGAACTGATTTGCATCTCCAGTCATATGTCTAGAACATCCGCTGTCCAGGTACCACATGCTCTCACGAGGTCTTGTGTGAGAGCACACCTACAAAATCATCAAATGTCAGTCTTAGGAACCCAAACAGGTTTGGGTTCCATCTTATGAAAAGAAGAATGCGATGCATGCGTGCTGTGCTGTGCAACAGGCAGTTTGGGTCTCCACACCCAATGTGTACTACGGTGAACAGTACAAGTGTGTGATATGTGTCCTAACATGCCACATGAAAAACATCTAACACCAGGAAAAGGATTAACTAAACGTCGTGAGTGATAGTGCCTCTTCCTAGTAGTGTATGAAACATGCTTTGAAGAACTTGCAACAGAATTTTTAAAAGGTGGCGGTGCATAAAATTGTTCAAAAGTAGGCGGTGTTTTGTTATTTTCAAAAGAACTGATTTTCACTTTCAAAAACTCAATGTGTTTGTTTAAACTTCCAATTTCAAACGTTTTTGCACTTTCAATACTTTCTAACTCAGATGCCAAATCATTCACTTTCTTAAAAGCAAGTTCTAATTCAACATGCGCTGTTTTTAACAAGTTATGCTCAACAATTAAATCAGAATGCTTTTTATTCAGTTCATCAAACTCATCTAGTAAAGACATGTGATTGCTATCAATGGTGGAATGATCCTTAATCAACACTTCATGCTCTTTTTGCAAAGTCAGATAATCTAGTTTCAAACTAGCATGGGTTTTCTTAAGCTTCCTATATGATGTATGAATCTTTTCAGAAACTTCAAATAACTGATCGTAAGTAAGCTCACATACCTCTTCCTGGTCAGACTGACCAGGGTGATCATCAGCCATCAAACACAAGTTTGTTTCCTCCTCTTCAGCTTCAGTCTCAGAAGAGTCGGATGCAGAGTCTGCCCAGAACGCCTTCTGAATCCGCTTCTTGTCCTTTCTGAACTTTGGTTTCTCCTCACCCTTCTCCTTGCTTGGATGAGCTTTAAGTGTCGGACAATCAGCCTTAATGTGTCCGGGCTTCCTGCATTCAAAACAAACCGATTCAGATGAACCTTTAAAGTTTTTATTGAACTTACCCTTGTTCCACTTCTGATGGTTCTTATGTTTCTTCCTTAGAAAGCTTTTGAATTGCCTTGTGATTAAGGCAACATCATCGCTATCAGACCCGGAAGTGCTAGCATCTGAATCTTTGGCCTTTAGTGCCACTGTCTTCTCTTTCTTGCGTTCACCTGCATCAAGTTGCCTTTGGTTCACCCCTTGCTCGTAAGCAATGAGTGATCCAAGTAAGCTGTCAATAGAGTAAGCATTTAAATCTTTGGATTCAGTAATAGCAGTAATCTTAGCATCATAAGAAACAGGCAAACATCTAAGAATCTTGTTCACTCTTTCGTAGTTGGTAAGTTCTCTACCTAAAGCATGCAAAGAGGTAACAATCTGGGTGAACCTTGTGTACATTTCTGAAATAGTCTCACTAGGTTTCATGCGAAAAAGTTCGTAATCATGTAACAAGATGTTTAACCTAGACTGTTTGACTTCAGTTGTACCTTCATATGTTATACATAATCTATCCCAAATCTCTTTTCCCGTTGTACAAGTAGAAACACGCATATAGTCCTCAGATTTTAAAGCACAAAAGAAACAGTTCAAACATTTGGCATTTAACTGTGCTAAATCACGATCATCAAACGTCCAATCAGCAAACGGCAATTCAGTTTTCACATTGTTAACCATTCGAAAAGGTGGTTCGTATCCGTCCTTAACTAACATCCACATGCGATAATCGATAGACTGAAGAAAAGTAGACATGCGTGTTTTCCAAAATTCAAATGGAATGTTATCAAACAACGGTGGTCTAGTTATAGAATAACCTTCAGCAGTATTACGATTGTTACAGTTAGCCATTGGATCAAATTCAAAAGTTTTTAAACAGAAATTTTGAATCCCGCTGTGATACCACTTGAAAGTTCGAAAGGGATGTTAAGCCCTAGTGAACTAGTCCCGAGGCTAACCAAGAGGGGGGGTGAATTGGTTATTTAAAAATTTCACGATAACTACAAAAATCTTTTCGATACTTAGCAGCGGAAACAAGTAAACAATAATGAAAAGATCAACCAACGATATTCACCCAAGCAGTTTATATTGAAAAGTAAAATGCAAAACTGAATCAGAAAAGCAAACCAGATTTTATAGTGGTTCGGTCAACTTGACCTACGTCCACTCCCCGGAGCCTCCCCTCCGGGTATTGCACTAAACGAAAGTGACTCTCCTTTTGCTCCCACAGCCAGGCGGAGAAGCCTGTACAAAACACCTCCTTTTCACCACACGGTGAGGCAGAGAACCCGACCTCCTTTCGCTTCCTCCTGAAGCGGGCAGAGAACCCACGAACTCCTTTCGCTTCCTCCTGAAGCGGGCAGAGAACCCGGATCTTCTTGCGAACGATCCTCCCACGAAGAACACCGACTAGACGACAGACGATGAGCGGAGAAGACGACTCTGATCCGTGCTTGGAGCAACCTTAGTGAATCCCTCACTAACTCCCCCTCACAAGATCTCTTCTCTCTCTCCCAACTCTCTCTCTCTCTAGGATTTCTCAGGGAAGGAAGGCAGCAAAAGATTTTTCCAAATCTAGGAAAAAGTTCTTTTAAAGGAGGGCTTAAAATTTGCCCTAAATCTCAACTTGTCGGCCAAGATCGTCCAGGACGATCGGTAGATAGTCCTGTACGATCAGTTCAAATTCAGCTGTTTCAGCCTGGACGATCTGGCTCTTCTGGACGATCAGTAGAAAAAGTTGTTCATATCGTCCCGTACGATCCTGCGATCGTCCGGGACGATTAGTTCAAATTGAAGGAAATCGTCCAGAAGACAGTTCGGGTCGTCCAGAGAAATCTGTGCTGGACGACCAAAAAATGACTTGATCGTCCCGGACGATAGGGTAATCGTCCGGTACGATTAGTTCAAAAAGGCCCCAAATCGTCCTGTACATAGTTCTGGACGTACAGCTGAAATGCACAAGACGATCACGATCGTCCGGGACGATCCTGCGATCGTCCAGGACGATGTGATCGTATCAATTAAACATTAATCGCTTTCCTTAATTACCAGACTAATTTAGGCATGATTGTAGTGAATCGTCCAGGACGATACACGTATCGTCCGGGACGATCAGACCAAAATACTTAAAATAAAACTTGCCTAACTTAATCTGGCGGCTGAGACTTTCTGATTTGGGAATATCATCCCGTACGATCCGTAGATCGTCCAGGACGATCGGCTCAATCAGTCCTTCTTAACTTAGTCGCCCTAATTAGGGTTTCTGTTTTAACTGGATCGTCCAGGACGATGTGGATATCGTCCAGGACGATCTGAACAAAATTTTAACAGAAACTCTAATTCACTCAATCTCTCTCCCTGAGTGTGTGTGTGCAAGGTTACTTAGCTAGGGAATCAGTTACATTACAATTGACTCAATAAAAAAAAAATCATACATTTGACACACTTGGACCCGATCTTGAGTTGGCTTAAGTAGCTTGCGGTCTTTTGTGCCTGAAACTGATTAGCCAAGAAAAACACACTGGAAACATGTTTGTCATCATCAAAACCAGATTTGCAACAATATCATGTTTAGTGTCTGTCTTTGTGCTAGGTTTCAGGCTGATGCTAAAGAGCCCCACCTGACTGCTGTTAAGAGAATTCTTAGATATCTTTTAGGGACCCCAAACCTAGGAATTTGGTACCCTAGGCACAGCACCTCTCTTGAGATCACTGGATATTTTAATTCTGACTTTGCGGGGTGTAGGGTGGATAGGAAGAGTACTTCTGGGACTTATCAATTCATAGGACAGTCGTTAGTCTCCTGGTCCAGTTGAAAATAGAACTAAGTTTCACTTTCCACTGCTGAAGCTGAGTACATTGCCTTAGGAAGTTGTGTGGCCCAAGTTCTTTGGTTGAAGCAACAAGTCTTGGATTTAGGAGTACTTGTTGGCACAATTTCTGTTCTGTATGATAATACTAGTGCCATCTGTATCTCTAAGAATCCAATCCAACATTCTAGGACCAAACACATTGATATTGGGCATCACTTCATTAGGGACCATGTTACAAAAGGGGACATTGAGCTACATCACGTAGCAACTAAAAATTAGCTGGCTGAGATATTCACTAAACCACTGGCCTTTGACTCATTCAGCATTTTGAGAACCAGATTAGGAGTGATTGATATAAATGCTTGATTCTGATGACTGCTGATTTATGATTGTTGTGATTGGTATTCTGACTTCTGTTAGTTAGTTTTTGGTATTCTGATTTCTAATTTCTGTTAGTTAGTTTTGGTATTCTGATTTCTAATTTCTGTTAGATAGTTTTGGTATGATTATTTGCTTTCAGTTGATTTTATTTCTTCTGCTGATTTCTGTGTTAGCCTTACTGTTAGTTTGATTTGAGTATTTACTTTGCTGTGATTTTTTACCTATTTTTTATTTTTTGGTTCATATCTTGCACTTACTGTTTTATGCTTTTCAAGATCTGATCACCGCTCACTACTTCTGATGATCTGAATTTTTGACTGGGAGTTTTTACCTTATTTTGGTTTGGAAGCTGGTAAGCAGTGATTGATTCCACTGAATCTGTTAAACGAAAGAAACAGTGATGATTGTTTCTCTTCCTCTAACTCCTTTACTGGTGTATAGTTTCTTTTGAATAAAAATCCTCTTCAAAATTAAAATGTTAGTTTTTGAAATAGAGATTATTTTATCTTCCTACAGTAATCTGCCTCATATCAATAGTGGTTTTCAAAGTCTTGAGTCCTTAGTTTGATTTTCTAAACCAATTGATTGCATTTATCATATGTTGTATGGCTTTTGTTTTGTGTACCGTTCTTCCTTACTGTGGAGAGTCATCTCCTATGTCTGGAAGATAATCTCACAACTGAGACTCTTCAATGATTATGAAAAGGAGAAAGCCTATAAAAGATACGCAGTGCGCCAGATAATTTGAAAAAGAGGCATAAAATGAGCCCAAAACTGAAAAGATGCGAATTTGCCAAATTGGATACACATAGTGTATCAAAAATCAAAAGATGCGTAAAGCACCAACAATTTGAAAAAGAGGCACAAAATGAGCCCAAACTAAGCTTTCTTCCCTTTCAGATTGTTAAATGTCTTAGAGAAATCTGTGCGCCACTTAATATTTTCAAAAGCTTGAGTTTTGAAAATCCCGATTTCTGATTTTTTACTTTGTAACACTATTATATCAGATATTTTTCTTGAATGAGGCTTGAAAGGATCTCTTTTCAAATCTAATGTCTTTTCTTCTGAATCGAATTTTTGTTTTGAAAGAGGTTTGCATCGATAAGGTGCCCGGGGTCGGAGTTATGAAAGTTGATTATTTCCAACCTTTTCTGAATTTCAGCGCTGTCAATCGTCCTGTCATTGGTTTTTGAATCTAAAATCAAGAAAAAAATTCTGATTTTCTCGAGCAGCTTGATAAAAAAAAATGCTTTTATGTGTTTTCGCAGTAAGTTTTTTTCATTTTTTGTGTTATTTTGATTTCATGGTTGTGTTTTTGGGATCCTGATCGATCATCCTCATCCTTCATCTTTTTCTGTTTTCTTCACATCATCCTTGAAGATCCACTTCGTCCTGGACAATACAAACATCATCCTGGATGATTCGTTCAAAATCGTCCCCACACTGCTCCTGCTGCTAAAAATTCAAATTATTGGTGATCGTCCTGGACGATCCTTACATCATCCTGGACAATATGATCCATATCTTTCTGATCTAATCAAACGGCTGACATTGCACCAATTATTATCCATCGTCCTGGACGATCCACGTGTCAGCCGCTGGACGATTGGAATTCGGCCCGTCCGACATATTTATTACATATCGTCCCGGACGATCCACCTAATCGTCCTGGATGATACTTTTCGTCAACAGTCGTCCAGCCTGACTCCTCGGGACAATCGCCTGTGTCTGATCGTCCTGGAAGATCGGATCGCCTTTTTGACCAATCGTCCAGGACGTCATAAATGACCAAATCGTCCCGAACGATCTCGCGATCGTACGGGACGGTTAGTCCGTTTTCTATATAAACAGTAGTTTTCTTCATATTTTTCACACCATTTTTCTTCCACTCTCCTTCTACTTTCTTCCTCTTTGGGTTCCTAATGGTTGGTGGCAAAAGGTCTCGTCAAAAGGGGGCCAGTTCATCCCGGGGACATGTCGATCCTCTCTTCCTGAATGCTGCCGATCAGGCGGCTTTCGAATGCTATCGTAATGTGGGGATCACGCACTCTAAGATTATAAATCCCCGCACTCTCATTTATCCCATTTTAGATCTGTTCGCACACACCTCCCTCACCTTCATTATGACCTTAGCCTTTCCCTTCAATCTTGAACTCCTTCAAATCTTCTTTGCCAACTTGCGCATTTCCACGGACTATTCCGCTCTTCGATCCTACGTAAATTAATGCCCCGTGGAACTCATGACCCACGATTTTCATAATATTCTCAACCTGTCTGTCTCTGGCGACAAAATTCACACGCTTATCACTGATCCTGACTATGATTGGAGTGTCGCCAATCACTTCCTTCGTAATACCAACGCACCCTATCATGACAACGCTTGCACTTCCCTTCTCAAGGATGCCCAGACCATTCAGCACGTCCTTCGTTCCTCCGTCATTCCAAAGGCGGGGGATCGAATTCACATTACCCCGCTCCTGTCCTTGACCACCTACTACATCATGGCCCGTCGAGAATTTAATGCCTCTGATCTGATTATCCGATACATAGAACACCTAACCACCATTAGAGATCCGGGCCACAGGCGTCGCCCAAATCTAGCTTTAGGTCATCTTATTCATTATGCCTTAGAGACAAAATATGACCTTTAGTATCCTGTCCCTCCTGATGTCCCTCCTTCCTTCTTCACAAACAACTCATTCCACGTCCTACACAGCACCCGACTACATCCGGAGCCCGCCCCGGATGTTGAGGAAGAAGAGGAAGAGGCCGTTCCAGTTCCTGCTGCACCAGAGGCACCTGCACCCCTTCGCATTGCCTCTCCCTTTGACCACCTGGTGCAGCGCTTCGATCAGTGGGAGGCAAGATTTGACTCCTACGTGGTTGCCCAGGAGCAGCGGCACGCTGAGGACATCCAGCGCTTCACTAACTATGCTGCGGAGCAGCAACAACAGTATGACCAGGACATCGCCTGGATTGGAGCCCACTTTCAGTCCATTCACCATTACTTCAACCCTCCACCACCACCTCCTCCTTCCGATCAGGATCCACCTCAGTTTTAGTTTCCTGTTTTGTAGTTGTTCTATTTTATGTTTTATTTCTGTGTTCTATTTTTCCCTCCTCCTTTTTGTGATGTCAATAGGGGGAGTCAGTTGTAGTCGTGTCTGTTTCTATTTTATGAGTCATGTTTCCTGTATTGTTTTAGTTGTTAAATGAAAATTTGAAAAAATGTTTGTGTTTTGATCTCCTAGTTTACTTTTATTTTTAAACTACTCTACAAATGTTTGCCATCATCAAAAAGGGGGAGATTGTTGCAAATCTGGTTTTGATGATGACAAACATGTTTCTAGTGTGTTTTGCTTGGCTAATCTGTTTCAGGCACAAAAGGCCGCGAGCCACTCAAGCCAATTGAAGATCGGGTCCAAGTGTGTCAAATATATGATTTTTCTTTTTATTGAGTCAATTGTAATGTAACACATTCCCTAGCTAAGTAACCTTGCAAACACACACTCAAGGGGAGAGATTGAGTGAATTAGAGTTTCTGTTCATTTTTTTGTTCAGATCGTCCTGGATGATTTTCACATCGTCCTGGACGATCTAGCCAAAATAGAAACCCTAATTAGGGTGACTAAGTTAAGAGTGTCTGATTAAGCAGATCGTCCTAGACGATCTCAGGATCGTACGGGATGATATGCCTAAATCAGAAATTCTCAGCCGCCAGATCAAGTTAGGCAAGTTCTTATTTTTAGATACTTGGTCTGATCGTCCCGGACGATACGTGTATCGTCCCGGATGATTTAGTACAATCATGCCTAATTTAATCTGGTAATTAAGAAAATCAATTTATTTTTGGTGGATACGATCATATCGTCCTGGACGATCGCAGGATCGTCCCGGACGATCTTGATCGTTTAGTGCATTTAAGCTGTACGTCCAAAACTATGTACAGGATGATTTAGGGCCTTTTTGAACTAATCGTACAGGACGATGTCCCCATCGTCTTGGACGATCAAGTCATTTTTTGATCGTCCAGCACAGATTTCTCTGGACGACCCAAACTATCTTCTAGATGATTTTCCTTGATTTGCACTAATCGTCCCGGACGATCGCAGGATCATACGGGACGATATGAACAATTTTTTCTACTGATCGTCCAGAAGAGCCAGATCGTCTAGGCTGAAACAGCTGAATTTGAACTGATCGTACAGGACGATCTACCGATCGTCCTGGACGATCTTGGTCGACCAGTTGAAATTTAGGGCTAATTTTAAGCCCTCCTATAAAAGAATTTTTTCTAAAAGTAGAAAAATCTTTTGCTGCCTTTCTTCCCTGAGAAACCCTAGAGAGAGAGAGAGAGAGAGTTGGGAGAGAGAGAGAAGATCTTGTGAGGTGGAGTTAGTGAGGGATTCACTAAGGTTGCTCCGAGCACGGATCAGAGTCGTCTTCTCCGCTCGTCGTCTTTCGTCTAGTCGGTGTTCGTCGTAGGAGGATCATTCACAAGTAGATCCGGGGTTCTCTGCCCGCTTCAGGTGGAAGCAAAAGGAGTTCGAAGGTTCTCTGCCTGCTTCAGGAGGAAGTGAAAGGAGGTCGGGTTCTCTGCCTCACCATGTGGTGAAAAGGAGGTGTTTGTATAGGCTTCTCCGCCTTGCTGTGGGAGCAAAAGGAGAGACACGTTTTATTCAGTGCAATACCCGGAGGGGAGGCTCCGGGGAGTGGACGTAGGTCAAGTTGACCGAACCACTATAAGATCAGGTTTGCTTTTCTGATTCAGTTTTGCACTTTACTTTTCTGATATTAACTGCTTGGGTGAATATCTTTGGTTGATCTTTTCGTTCTTGTTTATGTATTTCCGCTGCTACGTATCAAAAAGATTTTCGTTGTTATCGTGAAATTTTTAAATAACCAATTCACCCCCCCTCTTGGTTAGCCTCTGGACTAGTTCACTAGGGCTTAACATCACTATCGAACTTTCAAGAGGATCAAAAGTGGGAGATCATATCATGGGGTAGGAATATGCCCATCACAGAGGATCAAAATTGGGAGATCATATGATGGGATAAGAATATGCCCATCATAGAGGATCAAAATTAGGAGATTGTATAATACGGTAGGATTATGCCCATCACAGAGGATCAAAATAAGAAGATCCTTTGGTGGGGTAGGAATATGCTTATCGTAGAGGATCTAATCTGGGAGATTATTTGACTGGGAAGGAAAATGCCCATCATAGAGGATCCGAACAAGGAGATCATTAGATGGTGTAAGAATATGCACATCACAGAGGATAAAATTGGGAGATCATATGATGTGGTCAGAATATACCCATCATGTAGGATTTAAGCTGGGAGATCGTATGATGGGGTGGTAATATACTCATCATAGAGGATCAAAATTGGGAGATTTTATGATGGGGTAGGAATATGCCCATCATAGAGGGTCAAAACAAGGAGATGGTATGATGGGTTAGCAATATGCCCATCACTAAGGATCAAAACTGGTAGATCACTTGATGTGGTAGGAATATGCCCATCATAGAAGATTGAAACAAGAATATCGCTTGAAGGGGTAGGAATATGCCAATCACTTAGGATCAAAACTTGGAGATCATATGATGGGGTAGGAACATATCCATCATAGGGATTGAAATTGGGAGATCATATGATTGGGTTGGAATATGCCCATCACAGAGGATCGAAACTAGGAGATCATACAATGGGGTAGGAATTAAAAGTTCGATAGGGATGTTAAGCCCTAATGAACTAGTCCCGAGGCTAACCAAGAGGGGGGGTGAATTGGTTATTTAAAAATTTGAGAGCGACAGTAATAAATCTTTTCGATGCTTTGTAGCGGAAACAAGTAAAACACACAAACGAAAAGATCAAACATAAATTTCACCCAAGAAGATAATCACAGAAAACTAAAGTATAAAAAGTAATCAGAAAGAACACACCAGATTTTTATAGTGGTTCGATCAACTTGACCTACGTCCACTCGTCGGAGCCTCCCCTACGGGTATTGCACTAAACCAAAAGTGACTCTCCTTCTGCTCCCACAGCAAGGCGGAGAAGCCTATACAAAAACTCCTTTTCACCGATACGGTGAGGTAGAGAACATAACCTCCTTTTGCTTCCTCCTAAAGCAGGCAGAGAACCTCGAACTCCTTACGCTTCCTCCTGAAGCAGGCAGAGAACCTGACCTCCTTTCGCTTCCTCCTGAAGCAGGCAGAGAACCCAGATCTTCTTGTGAATGATCCTCCCACAAAGAACACCGACGAGAACTGAGATGAAGAACAGAGAAGACGACTCTGATCCTTGTTTGGAGCAACCTTTGTGAATCCCTCACAAACTCCCCCTCACAAGATCCTCTCTCTCTCCCAAACTCTCTCTCTCTCTCTAGGGTTTGTTTGTAAGGGAACGTGGCAAAAGATTTTTCTTGTTCAAAGAAAAAGATATTTTATAGGAGGGCTCAAAATTTACACTAAATCTCAACTGGTCCACCTAGATCATCCAGGAATATTGATATATCATCCTGTATGATCAGTTCAAAATCAGAGTTTTAGCCTGGACGATATGGCTCTTCTGGACGATCAATGGAAAAAGTTATTCTGATCGTTCAGGATGATTAGTGCAAATTCAGGAATTTCGTCCAGAAGACCGCTCGGGTCATCAAGAGAAACTTGTGTTGGATGACCTAAAAATGACTTGATCTTCCAGGACGATAATGGTATCGTCCTGTATGATTAGTTCTAAAAGTGCCAAAATCACCCTGAGCACCGCTCGGGATGTACAGCTGAAACACACTAGACGATCATGATCATCCAGGACGATCCTACGATCACCGAGGATGATATGATAGTATCAATCAAATATTAATTGCTTTCCTTAATTACGAGAGTAATTTAGGCATAATTATACTAGATCGTCCAAGATGATACATGTATCGTCCGGGACGATCAGACCAAATATCTTAAAATAAAAACTTGCCTAACTTGATCTGGCGGCTGAGAATTTCTGATTTAAGCCTATCATCCCGTACGATGTGATTAACTTCTAGGATGATTGGCTTAATCAGACAGACTTAACTTAGTGGCCCTAATTAGGGTTTTTATTTTTACTTGATCATCCAGGATGAAGTGAATATTATTCAGGATGATCTGAATAAAAATTTGAATAGAAACTCTAATTCACTCAAGCTCTCCCTTTGAGTGTGTGTGTGCAAGGTTACTTAGCTAGGGGATCAATTACATTATAATTAAATCAAGAAAAATAAAAATCTGTACATTAAACCTGAATTACAATACAGAATGACTCGTTCTTGAACTGGCTTTAATTGCTTTTGATCTTTTGTACATGAAATAGATTAGCCAAGCAAAATAGAATACAAACATGTTTATCAACATCAAAACTAGATTTGTAATAATCTCCCCCTTTTTGATGATGACAAATATTTGTGCAGTAGTTTAAAATAAAAAAACTAGGAGTCAACTAACGCACATCAAAAAATAAATTTCATTGAACACTTAAAGCAGTACAGGAAATTAACTACAAATAACATAAATATTGCAAGACAAGATCAATGCATAAACCAAAAACAAACTACTACTGACTCCCCCTTTTGACATCACAAAAATGAGGAGGACAAGAAGAAAAATAGAAACAACAGTACAAATAGTAAGAGAATAAATACAAAACACAAAACAACTTTTTTTTTTGAATCAATCTACTCAAATAAATCAAAATTTTCCCTTGATTTTAAATCCAAAAACCAATAAGAAGATAATTGACAGTGCTGAAATCCAGAAAAAAGTTGGAAAAATCAACTTTCATAACTCCCACCTCGGGCACCTTATAGATGCAAATCTCTTTCAAGACAAAAATCCAATTTAGAAGAAAAGAAATTAGATTCGAAAAGAGATCCTTTCAAGCCTCATTCCTGAAAAATACCTGATATAATAGTGTTGCAAAGATATAAATCAGAAATCAAGATTTTCATACTCAAGTTTTTGAAAATATGAAGTGGCGCACGGATTTTTTTAAGACATTTAGCGATCAGAAAGGGAAGAAAGCTTGATTTGGGCTCATTTTGAGCCTCTTTTTCAATTTGTTTGGCGCTTTGCGCATCTTTTAATTTTTGATAAACTTTGTGTATCTTTTAGTTTGGCGACACTTCGCATCTTTTCAGCTTTGGGCTCATTTTGTGCCTCTTTTTCAATTTATTTGGCGCACTGCGCATCTTTTGTAAGCTTTCTCCCTCTCAAAATCATTAAAGGACCTCAGCTGTAAATTTACCTTCCAAACATAGGAGACGCTCTCGACAATAAGGAAGAGTAATTCACAAAATAAAAACCATATATCGTATGATAAGTGTAATCACTTGGTTTAGAAAATCATAATAATGACTCAAGACTTTGAAAAACATTATTTATATAAGGTAAATTACTGTAGGAAGATAAAATAAATCTCTATTTCAAAAACTAATATTTTAATTTTGAAGAAGATTTTTATCTAAAAGAAACAATACACCAGTAAAGGAGTTAGAGGAAGAGAAATAATCATCAATGTTTCTTCCCTTAAACAGATCCAGTGGAATCAATCACTGCTTACTAGCTTCCAAATAAAAATAAGGTAAAACTCTCAGTTAGAAATCCAGTTTACCAGAAGTAGTGAGCAGAGATCAAATTTTAAAAAGCATAAAACAGTAAATAAAAGAGATGAACCAGTAAATTAAAATAGGTAGAAAATTGCATCAAAATAAATACTCAATTCAAACTAACACCAAGACTAAAATAGAGATCAGCAGAAAAATAAAAAATAATAGAAAACAGATAATCAAATCAAATAGCTAACTAACAAAAAAAGAATAAAGAACAGATAAATCAGAAATCAGCAATCTTCAAAATCAAGCATTTATATCAATCACTCCTAATCTGGTCCTCAACATGCTGAATGAGTCAAAGGCCAGTGGTTTAGTAAATATGTTAGCCAGCTGATTTTCAGTTGCTACATGATTTAGCTCAATGTCCCCTTTTATAACATGGTCCCTAATGAAGTGATGCCTTATATCAATGTGTTTTATCCTAGAATGTTGGATTGGATTCTTAGAGATGCAGATGGCACTAAAATTATCACACAGAACAGAAATTATGCCAACAGGTAAACCTAAATCCATGACTTGTTGCTTTAACTAAAGAACTTAGGCCACACAACTTCCTAAGGCAATGTACTCAGCTTCAGCAGTGGATAGTGCAACTGAGTTCTATTTTCTACTGGACTAAGAGACTAAAGATTATCCTATGAATTGATAAGTTTCAGAAGTGCTATTTCTATCCACCCTACACCCTACAAAGTCAGAATCAGAATATCCAATAATCTCAAAAGAGGTGCTGTGCCTAGGGTACCAGATTCCTAGGTTTGGGGTCCCTAAAAGATATCTAAGAATTCTCTTAACAGTAGTCAGGTGAGACTCTTTAGGATCAGCCTGAAATCTAGCACAAAGATAAACACTGAATATGATATTAGGTCGGCTAGCAGTCAGGTAAAGTAGTGATCCAATAATTTCTCAATACTTCTTCTGATCAACAGATTTTCCACTAGAATCCTTATCTAACTGAACAGAGGAGCTCATGGGAGTGTTGAATGGCTTGGCTTTGTCCATCTCATATTTCTTCAAAATGTCCTTAGTGCATTTAGATTGATTTAGAAAGATTTCATCATCCATTTGCCTTATGCTAAACCCTAAAAGGTAGGATAATTCTCCCATCATACTCATCTCAAACTCCTTACTCATTTTTTTAGAAAACTCATCACATAAATATTTATCAGAAGATCTAAAAATTACATCATCAACATAGATCTGGATAATGAGTAAGTCATCTCCTATTCTCCTCAGAAAAAGGGTGGTGTCTACGCTCTCCTTAACAATCTCTCTTTCTAACAGAAATGTGCTAAGCCTCTCATACCAAGCTCTGGGTGCCTGTTTCAATCCATATAAGGCCTTTTTTAATTTGTAAACATGATTTGGATATTGGGAACTCTCAAAACCTGGGGGTTATTCTACAAAAACATCCTCTTTTATTACCCCATTTAAAAAGCCACTCTTGGCATCCATTTGAAACAGCTTAAATCCCTAATAACAAGCAAAGGCTAATAGCACTCTAATGGCTTCCAATCTAGCTACAGGGGCAAAGGTCTCCTCAAAATCAATCCCTTCAATCTGATTATACCCCTTAGCCACCAATCTTGCCTTATTCCTAACCACCACACTAGAATCATTCATTTTATTCTTAAAGACCCACTTGGTTCCCATAATACTTTGATTTCTAGGTCATTCTACTAACTCCCAAACATCATTCCTTACAAATTGATTCAATTCTTCTTGCATATCTAAGATCCAAAACTCATCAGAAAGGGCTTGATTAATGTTGGTGGGTTCAGTTATTCAGATAAAGGCAGAGTGGTTTACTTCCTTCCTAAGTCCATACCTAGTCCTAACACCTTTAGAAGGGTCTCCTAAGATCAGTTCTTTAGGATGAATCGAAGAATATCTTAAATCTCTAAGTAATGTGATTTGAGGTTCTACCCTTTCCTCCAGATTTGATTTTTCAACCCCTTGGGTAATCTCCTCAACCTCTTCTTCTTCCTCAACTCTAGTCACCTTAGGATCAGATTCATCTAACACCACAGGAGTTATCTCTTCCAGCACCAAAGTCTTCTTATTGAACACCTTAAAGGATTTCCCCACACTAGAATAGCCTAAGAACACTCCTTTATCAGATTTGGGTTTAAACTTTCCTAAGGATAATTTCCTGTTATTTAGAATGAAAACCTTACAGCCAAAGACATGGAGGTGGGACAGGTTTGGAGTTCTACCCTTAATGATCTCATAAGGTGTTTTGTTCATCTTTGATCTAACATTCACCCTATTCAGCACATAACAGGCAGTGTTCATCATTTCAGCCTAAAAGTATTTTTGAAGTGAATACTCAGCAAGCATGGCTCTAGCAGCTTCCACTAAGGTCTTGTTCTTCCTTTCAGCTACCCCGTTTTGTTGAGGGGTCCTAGGAGCTGAAAAATTATGACTATGAATAGTCAAGATCTTACATAAATATTTATGACTATGAATAGTCCTTGCTCCCCATAGTCAAGATCACTATGAATAGTCAAGATTTTACAACTTAACTTCCTCTGAATCCAAGTGCAAAATGACTTAAACTCATCAAATGACTCAGATTTGTGTAACAGAAATTTAATCCATGTGAACCTCGAGTAGTCATCTACAATCACAAACCCATAGACTCTCCCCCCTAAGATGGCAGTGTTAATGGGCCCAAAGAGGTCCATGTGAAGAACTTCTAACAGTCTAGAGGTGCTAATGTCCTTAATAGAGTGAAAGGAGGACTGGACTTGCTCCCTAATTGACAGGCATCACACAGGTGGTCCTTAGTGAATGTAAGCTTTGGGACACCTCTAACTAAGTCCTTTTGGGTAACTCTCCTAAGCATTTTCATACTGGCATGACACAATCTCCTAAGCCACAACCAAGACTCATCAGCAGCAGTTTTTAAGCAAATTGAATTTTTAGCTTTAATGCACTTTACATCTAGCTTGTAGACATTGTTGATCCTTTGTCCCTGCAAAATAACTTTATCATTTAAGCTTAAAATGCAGCAAGTGGGCAGGAATTTGATGTTGTATCCTTTATCACAGAGTTGACTGATGCTCAGTAAGTTGTGTTTTAATCCATCTATAAGTAAAACATTGTCAATCATAGAACTCTTTGAATCACCAATTATACCTGAACCTACCACCCTCTTGGTGGTGTTATCTCCAAGGGTAACCTTGCCTCCAGCCCTGGCCTCCAGCGAAATGAACTGATTTGCATCTCCAGTCATGTGTCTAGAATTTCCGCTATCTAGGTACCACATGCTCTCACGAGGTCTTGTGTGAAAGAACACCTACAAAATCATCAAACGTCAGATTTTGGAACCCAAACAAGTTTGGGTTCCTTCTTATGAAAAGAAGAATGTAATGCATGTGTGTTGTGCTATGAAACAGGCAATTTGGGCCTCCACACCCAATGTGTACTATGGTGAACAGTGTAGATGTGAGAAATATGTCCTAGCATGCACAGGAAAAACATCTAACACCAGGAAAAGGGTTAACTAATCTACATGGATGATAGTGCCTCTTCCTAGGTTTGAATAAAACATGCTCTAATGATTTTGAACCAGATTCTACAAAAGGTGGAGGTGCATAAAACTATGCAAAAGTAAGAGGTCTTTGATTTTTCTCAAAAGCACTGATTTTAACTTTCATAAATTCATTTTCTTTGTTAAGACTTGCAATTTCAAATTTCAGAGCACCATTGCTACTCTCCACTTCACATGCCAGATTGTCTAATTCTTTAAAAGCTTTCTATAAATCAACATGCGTGGTTTTTAGTAAATCATGCTTAGTAGTCAGATCAGAATATTTTTTGTTCAATTCATCAAACTCATCAAGTAAAGACATGTGATTGTAATTAAGTGTGGAATGATCTTTAACTATCGAATCATGCTCTTTTTGTAAATTCAGAAGTTCTAGTTTCAGGCTAGCATGAGTTTTTTTAAGCTTCCTATACGATGCATGAATTTTTTTAGATATTTCAAATAATTGATCATAAGTAAGCTCACATACCTCTTCCTGGTCAGACTAACCAGAATGATCATCAGCCATCGGACACAAATTTATTTCCTCCTCTTCAGCTTCAGTCTCAGAGGAGTCGGATGCAGAATCTGCCTAGAACACCTTCTTAATCTGCTTCTTGTCCTTTCTGAACTTATATTTCTCCTCACCCTTCTCCTTGCTTGGGTGAGCTTTAAGTATAGGACAATCAGCCTTAATGTGTCTAGGCTTCTTGCATTCAAAACAAATAGTATCCGATGAACCTTTAAAAATTTTGCTGGACTTACCCTTGTTCCACTTCTGAAATTTCTTATGTTTCTTCCTTAGAAAGCTTTTGAATTGCCTAGTGATTAAGGCAACTTCATCGCTATCAGACCCAGAAGAACTAGAATCACTCTCGTTGGCCTTCAGTGTCACTATTTTCTCCTTTTTCTTCTCACCTGCATCAAGATGTCTTTGGTTCACCCCTTGCTCTTAAGCAATAAGTGACCCAAGTAAGCTATTAATAGAGTAATTATTCAAATCTTTAGATTCAGAGATTGCAGTTATCTTAGCATCTTAAGAAGAAGGAAAACATCTAAGAATTTTGTTCACTCTTTCATAGTTTGTAAGCTCTGTACCTAAGGCATGCAAAAAGGTGACAATTTGAGTGAATCTCATATACATTTCAGAAATGGTTTCAGTAGGTTTCATGCGAAAAAGTTCATAGTCATGAAGCAAAATATTTAACCTAGACTGTTTGACTTCAGTTGCACCTTCATAAGTTATGCATAATCTATCCCAAATCTCTTTTCCAGTTAAACAAGTTGAAACATGCATATAATCCTCAGATTTTAAAGAATAAAAAAAATAGTTCAAGCATTTGGCATTCAATTATGCTAAATCAAGATGATCAAAAGTCTAGTCAACAAAGGGCAGTTCAGTTTTCACATTATTAATCATTCTAAAAGGTGGTTCGTATCCATCCTTGACAAGCATCCACATACGATAATCAATTGATTGAAGAAAAGTGGACATGCGTGTTTTCCAAAAGTCAAAAGGAATGTTTTCAAAAAATGGCGTTCGTGTAATTGAATAACCTTAAGCAGTATTATGATTACCAAAGTTAGCCATGGACCAAATTCAAAAGTTTTTCAAAACTAGATTTTATGAATCACGCGTTGATACCACTTGAAAGTTCGATAGGGATGTTAAGCCCTGATGAACTAGTCCCGAGGCTAACCAAGAGGGGGGGGGGGGTGAATTGGTTATTTAAAAATTTGAGAGTGACAGTAAAAAATCTTTTCGATGATTTGCAGCAAAAATAAGTAAAACACACAAATGAATAGATCAAACATAAATTTCACCCAAGAAGATAATCATAGAAAACTAAAGTGCAGAAAGTAATCAGAAAGAACACACCAAATTTTTATAGTGGTTCAATCAACTTGACCTACGTCCACTCCCCGGAGCCTCCCCTCCGGGTATTGCACTAAACCAAAAGTGACTCTCCTTCTGCTCCCACAGCAAGGCGGAGAAGCCAGTACAAAATTTATTTTCACCGACACGGAGAGACAGAGAACCTAACCTCCTTTCGCTTCCTCCTGAAACAAGCAGAGAACCTCGGACTCCTTTCGCTTCCTCCTGAAGCAGACAGAGAACCTGACCTCCTTTTGCTTCCTCCTAAAGCGGGCAGAGAACCTGGATCTTCTTGCGAATGATCCTCCCATAAAGAAGACCGACGAGAACAGAGACGACGAACGGATAAGATGACTCTGATCCTTGCTTGGAGCAACCTTTGTGAATCCCTCAAAAACTCCCCCTCACAAGATCTTCTCTCTCTCTCCCAAACTCTCTCTCTAGGGTTTCTCTGTAAAGGAAACTGGCAAAAGATTTTTCTTGTTCAAAGAAAAAGATCTTTTTTAGGAGGGCTCAAAATTTACCCTGAATCTCAACTGGTCGGCCTAGATCGTCCAGGACGATCGATATATCATCCTGTACAATCAGTTCAAAATTAACTGTTTCATCCTTGACGATCTGTCTCTTTTGGACGATCAGTGGAAAAAGTTGTTCTAATCGTCCAGTACGATCCTGTGATCGTCCGGGACGATTCGTGCAAATTCAGGAATTTCATCCAGAAGATCGCTCGGGTCGTCTAGAGAAACTTGTGTTGGACGACCTAAAAATGACTTGATTGTCTAGGACGATAAGGGTATCGTCCTGTACGATTAGTTCTAAAAGTGCCAAAATTGTCCTGAGCACCGCTCGGGACGTACAGCTGAAACACACTAGACGATCATGATCGTCCAGGATGATCCTGCGATCGTCCAGGATGATGTGATCGTATCAATCAAATATTAATTGCTTTCCTTAATTACCAGAGTATTTTAGGCATGATTGTACTGGATCATCCTGGATGATGTGATTATCATCCAGGATGATCGGCTTAATCAGACAGACTTAACTTGGTCGCCCTAATTAGGGTTTCAATTTTTACTTGATCGTCCATGATGATGTGAATATCGTCTAGGACGATGTGAATATCGTCCAGGACGATCTGAACAAAAACTTGAATAGAAACTCTAATTCACTCAAGCTCTCCCCCTGAGTGTGTGTGTGCAAGGTTACTTATCTAGGGGATCAGTTACATTATAATTGACTCAAGAAAAATAAGAATCAGTACATTGGACCTGAATTATAATACAGATTGACTCGTTCTTGAACTGGCTTGAATTACTTTTGATCTTTTGTACCTGAAATAGATTAGCCAAGTAGAACAGAATACAAACATGTTTTCCATCATCAAAACCAGATTTGTAACAGGAATATGCCCATCATAAAGGATCAAAATTAGGAAATTATGTCATGGGTTAGGAATATGCCCATCACAGAGGATCAAAACTGGGACATCATAGGTTGGGGTAGGAATATGCCCATCATAGAAGATCAAATCTGGGAGATCGTATGATGGGGTAGGAGTATGCCCATCACAGAGGAACATTACTGGAAGATCATTTGATGAGGCAGGAATATTCTCATCACAGAGAATTAAAACTAGGAGATCATATGATGGGGTAGGAATATGCCCATCATAGAGGATCAAAACATAGAGATCATATGATGGGATAGGAATATGCCCATCCTCGAGGATATAATCTGTGAGATCATATGAAGGGGTAAAAATATGCCCATCATAGAGGATCAAGGCTGGAAGATCATATTATGGGGAAAGAATATGCCCATCATAGAGGATAAAAACTAGGAGATCGTGAGAGGGGGTAAGACTATGCCTAACATAGAGACACAAAATTGGGAGATCGTATGATGGGGTAAGAATACACCGATCACAATGGATAGAAAATGGGATTTCATATGATGGGGTAGGAATATAGCCATAACAGAGGAATAATACTGGGAGATCGTACAATGGGGTAGGAATATGCCTATCATAGAGGATCGAAACTAGGAGATCATCTGATGGTGAAGGAATAGGAATATCACAGAGGTTCAAAATTGGGAGATCGTATGATGCGGTAGGAATATGTCCATCATAGAGGATCAAAACTGGGAGATCATATGATAGGGTAGAAATATGCCCATCATAGAGGATCTAAATTGGGAGATCATGTGATGGGGTAGGAATATACCCATCACAGAGGATCAAAATTTGTAGATCATATAATGGGGTGGGAATATACTCATCTTGGAGGATCAAAACTGTGAGATCTTATATTGGGGTAGGAATATGCCCATCACAAAGGATCTAAACTAGGAGATAGTACGATGGGGTTGGAATATGCTCATTATTAAGAATTAAAACTAGATAATCTCATGATGTGGTAGGAATTTGCTCATCATAGAGGATCAAAACTGGATGATCATATGAAGTGGTAGGAATATGCCCATCATTGAGGATCAAAACTAGGAGATCGTATGATGGGGTTGGACTATGCCGATTATAGAGGATCAAAACTCAGTGATCATATGATGGGGTAGGATTATACCCATTACAGAGGAACAAAATTGGGAGAATGCCAAAATCATAATCATTTTTTTTCATTCAAACATCTATATTCTCTTTCCTCATCGCATCTGGCTTCTAGCGTTCAAGTTTCTAGGTTCTTTTTCATGAGCACCCTTATTTGATCTTGTTGTTTCACTGCTCACAATTGATTCTACTGACCTTTCATCAAAATTTATTGGCCTAAGGCCTCTGGCCTTTAGGTTTTATTTCTTTGTCTCTTTGGATGGCGGATATTCCATCGTCTTCCATTCCCTCTTCTTAGGTTTTACAACCTACTGCCAATCTTGAAGCTATGGTAGGAAGTTTATGAATTTAAAATATTACAGGGGCAAGCATCGTCTTAGCTGCTATTTCAAAAAGGGAAATTCCTTTAATTGGGAGAGAATGTGTTCCATCAATTGGGATGCTGAAAGCTTCATTCAATGGGGTTTGGGTGCAGGAGACATTTTTATTTGGTAAGATAATTGGTTAGGTTCTGCTTCCATTTATAATTTACTTAATACTCACTTTATTAGTACTTCTAAAGTTTTAGATTTTATTCATAATAGGAGTTGGAATGTGCATTACCTTGTAGAGCAGGTACGTGATTTTGTCATTTATCTTATTTTTAAAATCCCCCTCCAACTTGATAAGATTGATTGTATTCTATTTAACAAATCGAATGATGGTACTTTTTCTATCAAGGATGTTTTGCATGCTATTAGGGATGCTAAACCTAAAAATCATATTTTTTCTACTATTTGGTAGAAAGGTATTCCCATCTATTTTTCTATTCTTATTTGCAGAATTTTCAATAATTACATACATGCTGATACTATTCTTAGCATGAAGGGTTTTTTTATTGTTTCTAAATGTCAGCATTGTTATCACATGGAAACTTTGAATCAAGTTTATGCTAATGGGTCTATTGCTCTGAAAGTTTGGACTTATTTTGGTAATGGCTTTAATAACCTTTTTTTGTAAAGATTACAACAATATTAAAAATATTTTTATTGATTGGTTTATTTCTCCGAAGAACCATATCCGTAACATTTTACTTGTTATCATTTGTTAGTTTCTGTGGAAGAGTAGGAATGAGTCGAAGCACGAGAACATACATATGAATGCTAATAGCATTATCATCAAGGTTAAAGATAAGATTAAACAATTATATTTGGCTAACTTGATTAATACTACCTCATTTATCGATTGCCATCCTCTTGCTTTGCTTTTTGGTATCAATTTTATGTATACTACTAACTTTTGTAAAGATACTATCGTAAAATGTATTAAGCCTCCTATAGGTTTTTTCAAATTTAATGTGGATGGGTCTTTTAAATCAGACAAAGCTGGTTGTGGTAGGCTAATTCATGATCATAATGGCTAGGTTCTTGTTGCTTTTGCTGGCCTGTCGATTGCCAGTAATGCCATATTGGCCGAGCTTCATGCTTTAAGTTATGGTGTGCAATTATGTTCCTCTTTAGGGATCGTTAACCTTCGGATTGAAGTGGATGCTATGGTGGTTATGCATTACATTATCGGCAAAGTTAAAGTTAAGCCCTCTTATTTTTATACCATAAGAGCTATTAAACAATGCCTTACGAGTATCAATTTTTCTATCACTCACATCTATAGAGAAGCCAATTCTGCTGCTGATTTTTTAGCAAATTTTGTTGCAATTTGCTGGATTTTTGAGAGTTTGGCATATCTCAGCTGGATCGTTTGGGTTTATCGTATGTCAGAAGTAGATAAGAGCTTCTATAGTTTTTGTTGAGGTTGTTTTGTCAGTTTTTGGATTTTCAGTTCTAATTGGGTTTTTAGGAGATCTGGTGTGGTTCACTCTAAGTAGGATCATTTTATTTTTTAGCCGATTAAAACTTATCTTAATTTTGCTTGAAGGCTTTTTGGTATTATGGTTATTGTTATGTTTATTTCTCTGGACAATTTCTTACTTGTTTTTGTTGCTTTGTCTTGTTGGAGCTTTCATTTGGATACCTGGTTATTAAGTGGGTGGAATAGATGCAATGACTTCATTCTTTCTAGCACTATGCATTTCTTCTCGGATTCCTATCTTGGCTGGGTTTACATTCGGCAGGTCTGTTGGACCTGGTAGCATTGCCTTCCAAAGTGGTTGCTTAGATGGTTTTGCCTTTGCATTTTGGTTGTCTAAATGTCTAATGCTTAGAATGTGATTATCATCGCGCATAGATTGCCCGAACTCTATCAAAACTGTTACAACTTTAATTGTTTCATTTTGTCTAATGCGGTTACTTTGAAAGGGAGTAGAAAGGAGTTCTGCACTGATTATATTAAGATCATCTTGCTCCTAATAATTGGGGTTTGAATTGGTTTCATATGTTATCCAATTACAATATTCATGTAATCTTTTTTCTATTTATATTATGGATTGATGTTTGCAGTTATCTTAGTATGCAGGTGCAGTGGAACAGGGTTTTGTGGATGTCATTCTGATTTTTGCTAGAAGAGGGCATTGATCTTCAATCATTTTTACTTCCTTTTTTATGTGTTGCCTTCTTGCAACCCTAGATTATTACTAGGTCATTTTGTATATCTTAGTAGTGGGAACCTTACGCTCGTAGGATTTATTTTGTATTTTGTTGTAGCTCTTCTAAGCATTAGTGAGCTAAAGGTCGCCCTTAAGGACCTTGTAACCCCTTTTTTTAATTAACGTGTCGGCCCCTCTGTGGGTTTCCCCCAAAAAAAAGGGAGATTATTTGATGGTGTAGGAATATGCCCGTCATAGAGGATTGAAACTAGGAGATCATATGATGGGGTAGGATTATTCCCATCACAGAGGATAAAAACTAGAAGATTGTGTGATTGGGTAGGAATTTGCCCATTATAGAGGGTCAAAACTAGGAGTTCATGTGATGGGGTAGGAATATGCCCATCACAAAGGATCAAAATTAGGAGATCGTATGATGGGGTAAGAATATGTCCATCACAGAGGAACATTACTAGGTGATCATATGACGGGGTAGGAATATGCCCAACATAGAGGATCAAAACTAGGAGATCATATGATGTGGTTGTAATATGCCCATCACAGAGGATCGAAACTAGGAGATCATAAGATGGGGTAGGAATATGCTCATCACTGAGGATCAAAACTGGAAAATTGTGTGAAGGTGTAGGAATATGCCCATCATAGGGTATCAAGACTGGAAGTTCATATGATGGGATAGGATTATGCCTATCACAGAGGATCAAAATTGGGAGATTGATGACGGGGTAGGAATATACCCATCCCAGAGGATAGAAACTGGGAGATCGTATGACGAGGTAGGATTACGCCCATCACAGAGGAACATTACTGAGAGATTGCATAATCGAATAGGAATATGCCCATCACAGAGGATTAAAACTAGGAGATCATATGATGGGTTAGGAATATGCCCATCACAGAGGATCAAAACTAGGAGATCGTATAATGGGGTTGGAATATGCCCATCACGGAGGATCAAGAGTGGGAGATCGTATCATGGGATAGGAATAAGCCCATCAAAGAGGATCAAAACTGGAAGATCATATGATGGGGTTGGACTATGCCCATCCTAGAGGATAGAAATTAGAAGATCGTATCATGGGGGTCGGAATATGCCCAACATTAAGGATCAAAACTACGAGATTGTATAAAGGGGTAGGAATATGCCCATTACAGAGGATCAAAACTAGAAGATCATATGATGGTGTTGGAATATGCCCATCATAGAGGATCAAAATTGGGAGGTTATATGATGGAGTAGGAATATGCCCATCACACAAGATCCAAACTGGCAAATCATATGATAGGGTAGGAATATGCCCCTCACAGAGGATTGAATTAGGGAGATCATATGATGGGCTAGGAATATTCCGATCATAGAGGATCAAAACTGAGAGATCGTATGATGGGGTAGGAATATGCCCATTATAGAGGATCAAAACTGGGAGATCGTATGATGGGGTAGGAATTTGCTGATCACAAAGGATCGAAACTGGGAGATCATATGATGTGGTTATACAAGATCGAAACTAGGAGATCGTATGAAGGGGTAGGAATATGCCCATAAAAAAAGATTGATATTAGAAGATCACATGATGGGGTAGCAACATATCGATCACAGAGGAAAATACTGGGAGATCATATGATGGGGTAGGAATATGCCCATCACAGAGGATCAAAACTCAGAGATCATTTGATGGGGTAGAAATATGCCCATCAAAGAGGATCAAAATTGAGAGATTGTATGATGGGGTAGGAATATGCCCATCACTGAGGATCAAAACTGGGAGATCATATGATGGGGTAGGAATATGCCCATTATCGAGGATCAAGATTGGAAGATCATGTAATTGGGTTGGAATATGCCCATCATGGAGGGTTAAAATTGGGAGATCAAATGATGGGGTAAGAATATACCCATCATAGAGGATCAAAACTGGGAGATCGTAAGATGGGGTAAGAATATAACCATCTTTGAGGATCGAAACTGGCAGATCATTTAACTAGGTAGGAATATGCCCATCATAGAGGATCCAAACAAAAAGATCATTTGAAGGGTAGGGATTTTTCCATCACTGAGGATTAAAACTTAAAGATCATATAATGGGGAAGGAATATACCCGTCACAGGGGATCTAAATTCGGAGATCATATGATGAGCTCAGAATATGCCACTCACTGAGGAACAAAAATGGGAGATCCTGTAATGGGGTAGGAATGTGCTAATTTTAGTGGATCAAAATTGGGAGATCGTATGATGGGGTTGGAATATACCGATCAAAGAGGATCAAAAGTGGGAGGTCGAATGATGGGGTTGGAATATGCCCAACAGAAAGGATCCAAACTAGCAGATCATATGATGGGGTAGAAATATGCCATCACAAAGGATAAAAATTGGGAGATCGTATAATGGGATAGGAATATAACCATCGCAGAGTATCAAAACTAGGAGAATATATGATGGGGTAGGAATATACCCATCACAGAGGATCAAGACTGGAGATCATTTGATGGGGTAGGAGTATGCCCATCACAGAGGACCAAAACTGGAAGATCGTATGATGGGGTAGGAATATACCCATCATAGAGGAATGAAACTTAGAAATCATAAGATGGGGTAGGAATATGCCATCACAGAGGAACATTACTAAGAGATCGTATAATGGGGTAGGAATATGCCCATCATCGAGAATCAAAACATGGATATCTACGAAAGGGAAAAAATATGTCAATTACAGAGGATCAAGACTGGAAGAACATATGATGGGGTTGGAATATGTCCATCACAGAGGATCAAAACTAGTAGATCGTATGATAGGGTAGGAATATACCCATCATAGAGGAAAATTACTAAAAGATCATATGTTGGCGTAGGAATATGCCTATCACAGAAGATTAAAACTAGGAGATCATATGATGGGGTAGGTATATGCCCATCTCAGAAGATCAAAACTAGGAGATCGTATGGTGGGGTACGAATATACCCCTCAAAGAGGTTCGAAACTAGGAGATCATATGATGGGGTAGGAATATGCCCATCACAGAGGATCAAAACTAGGAGATCATCTGATAGGGTAGGAATATGCCCATTACAGAAGATCAGAATTGGGAGATTTCAAGATGGGGTAGGAATAAGCCCTTCACTTAGGATCAAAATAAGGAGATCATATGATGGGGTAGGAATCTACCCATCACAGAGGATTGAAACTAGGAGATCGTATGAAGGGGTAGGAATATGTCAATCACAGAGGATCCAAATGGTGAGATCGTATGATCGTGTATGAATATGCCCATCAAAAAGGATCAAAACTTTGAGATCGTATGATGGAGTAGGCATTTGCACATCAAAGGATCCAAACTGGTAGATCATATGATGTGCTAGGAATATACCGATAATAGAGGATCAAAATTGGAAAATCATAAGATAGGGTACGAATATGCCCTTCGTAGAGGAACAAAAATGGTAGATCGTATAATGGAGAAGGAATATGCCCATTAAAGAGGATCAAAACTAGGAGATCATATTACGAGGCAGGAATATACCCATCATAAATGATCAAAACTAGGAGATCGTACGATGGGGTAGGAATATACCCATCATAGATGATCAAAATTGGCAAATTATATGATGCGGTCAGTATATGCCCATGATAGAGGATAAAAACTAGGAGATCGTATGATGGGGTCGGAATATGCCCATCATAGAGGATCGAGACTTGAAGATCGCACGATGGGGTATGAATATGCCAATCACAGAGGATCAAAACTACGAGATCGTGTGATGGCATAGAAATATGCCCATCATAGAGCTTCAAAACTAGAAGATCATTTGATGGGGTAGGAATATGTCAATCAAGAGGATCATAATTGGGAGATCGTATGATGGGGTGAGAATATGACCATCATATAGGGTTAAATCAGGGAGATCATATGATGGGTTAGGATTATGCTCGTCATATAGGAACAAAATTGGGAGAATATATGATGGGGTAGGAATATGCCAATCATAGTGGATAAAGACTAGGAGATCATTTGAAGGGCTAGGAATTTACCCATCACAAAGGATCGAAACTAGGTTATCATATGATGGGGTAAGAATATGCCCATCACAAAGGATCAAAATATGGAGATCATTTGATGGGGTTCAAAAATGCCCATCAAAGAGTATCAAGACTGGGAGGTCGTATGATGGGGTAGGAATATGGCTATTATAAAGGATCTAATTTAGCAGATCCTATGATGGGGCATAAATATGCCCATCACAGAGGATCAAAATTTCGAGATCATATGATACGGTAGGAATATGCCTATCACAGAGGATTAAAATTAGGAGAATTTATTATGAGGAAGGAATATGCTTATCAAAGAGGATCAAAATATCAGATCGTATGATGGGGTGGGAATATACCCATCAAAAAGAATAAAAAATGGGAAATGGTGTAATGGGGTAGAATATTCCCATCATAGAGGATCAAAACTTGGAGAACTTATGATGGGGTACGAATATGCCCATCATAGAGGATCAAAACTGGGAGATCATATGATAGGGTAGGAATACACCCATTACAGAGGATCAAAATTGGCATGTCGTATGATGGCGTTGGAATTTGCCCATCATTGAGGATTGAAACTAAGAGTTGATATGTTGGGTTAGGATGAACCCATCATAGAGGATCAAAAATGCGAGATCATATGATGGGGTTGGAATATGCCCATCATAGACAAAGAAAAAAATGGGAAATCCTGTAATGGGGTAGGAATATGCCCATCACAGAGGAGCAAAACTAGGAGATCGTATGATAGGGTAGGAATATACCCATCATAGAGGATCAACACTCGGAGATCACATGTTGGGGTAAAAATATGCCAATCACAAGATATCAAAATTGGAAGATCATATAATAAGGTAAGAATCTGGCCATCAAAGAGGATCAAAACTGGGAGATCATATGTTGGGTAGGAATATGGCCATTACAAAGGATCCAAACTCGTAGATCATATGATGGCGTAAGAATATACCCATCATAGAGGATTAAAACTAGGAGATCATTTGATGGAAAAGGAATGTGACCGTCATAGAGGAACATAAATAGGAGATCATATAATAGGGTAGGAATATGCCCGTTATAGAGGATCAAAACTTGGAGATCGCATGATGGGGTATGAATATACCCATCATAGAGGATCAAAACTGGGAGATCGCATGATTGGGTAGGAATATGCCCATCACAAAGTAACAAAACTATGAGATCATATGGTTGGGTAGGAATATGCCCATCATAGAGGATCAAAACTAGGATTTCATTTGATGGGGTATAAATATGCCCATCATAAAGGATCAAAACTAGGAGATCGTATGATGGGGTAGGAATATGCCAATCTCAAATGATCAATATTGGGAGATTATATGATGGGGTAGTAATATTCCCATCAAAGAAGATCAAAGTTGGGAGATTATGTGATGGGGTAGGAATATGCCCATCTCAAAGAATCTAAGCTGGTAGATCATATGATGGGATATGAATATGCCTATCATAGAGGATTAAAACTTGGAGATCATATGATGGGATAGGAATATACTCATCATAGTGGATCAAAATTGAGAGATTATGTGATGGGGTAGGAATATGCTCACCACAGAGGATCGAAACTGGGAGATTGTATGAACGGGTAGGTTTATGCTCGTTAAAGAGGATCAAAATAGGGAGTTTGTATGATGGGGTAAAAATATATCCATCCCAAAGGATCAAACTGGGAGAGCTTATAATGGGGTGGAAATATGCTCATCATAGATAATCAAAATTTGGAGATCTTATGATAGGGAAGGAATATGCCCACCATAGAGGATCAAAACTAGAAGATTTTATGATTAAGTAGCAATATGCCAATCAAAGAAGATCAAAACTAGGAGATCATATGGTGGGGTAAGAATATGCCCATCACAAAGGATCAAAATTGGGAGATCGTAAGATGGGGTAAGAATATGACCATCTTTTAGGATCAAAAATGGGAGATTATGTGATGGGGTAGGAATATGCCCATCACAAAGGATCAAAACTGGGAGATCATAAAATGTTGTAGGAATATGCTCATCATAGAAATCAAAATTGGGAGATCGTGTGATGGGTTATGAATATGCCCATCATAAAGAATCAAGACTAAAAGATCAGATGATGCGGTAGAAATATGCCCATCATAGAGGGTCAAATTTTGATGATCATATGATGGGGTAGGAATATACCTATCATAGAGGATCAAAACTTGAAGATCATATGATGGGGTAGGAATATGCCCATCATAGAGGATCAAATTTGGGAGACCATAAGATGGGGTAGGAATATAATCATCACTGAGGATCAAAACTAGCAGATCACATGATATGGTAGGAATATGCCCATCATAGAGTATCGAAACTAGAAGACCATATGATAAGGTAAAAATATGCCCATCAGAGAAGAACAAAAATTGGAGATCATATAATTGGGTAGGATTATATGTCCATCATAGAGGAGAAAAACTTGAAGAACATAAGATGGGTTAGGAATATGCCCAACACTGAGGATCAAAATTGGCAAATTTTATGATGGGGCCAAAAAATGCCCTCATAGAGGATCAAAACTAGAAGATCATAAGAAGTGGTAGGAATATGCCCATCATTGAGGATCATAAGTACGAGATCATGTGACGTGATAAGAATTTACCCATTACAGAGGATAAAAATTAGGAGATCGTATGATGGGGTAGGAATATGACGATCACATAAGAATAAAAATGGGAGATCGTATAATGGGGTAGGAATATGCCCATCATAGAGGATCAAAACTAGGAGATTATATGATGGGGTAGGAATAAGCCCATCATAGGGGATCAAAACTAGGAGATCGTATGATGGGGTAGGAATATGCCCATCATAAAGGATCAAAACTAGGAGTTCATATGATGGGAAAGGAATATGCCCATCACTAAGGATCGAAACTGGCAGATCATATGATGGGGTTGGAATATGCCTATTACATAGGATGAAAACTAGGAGATCGTATGATAGGGTAGGAATATGCCCATCACAGAGGATCAAGACTAGAAGATTATATGATGGGTAGGAATATGCCCACTACAGAGGAATAAATCTGGGAGATTATATGATGGGGTAGTAATATGCCCATCATAGAGGATCAAAACTAGGAGCTCCTATGATGGGGTAGAAATATGCCCATCATAGAGGACCAAAACTAGGAGATCATATTATGGGGTAGGAATATGGCCATCTTAGAGGATCAAAACTAGGAGATCGTATGATGGGGTAGGAATATTCCAATCATAGAGGATTGAAAACAGTGAGATCATATAATGGGGTAGGAATATGCCCACCAAAGAGGATCAAAACTTGGAGATCATGTGATGGGGTAGGAATATGCCCATCATAAAGGTTCAAAATTAGGAGAACGTGTGATGGGGAAAAAATAGACCCATCACAAATGATCTAGACTGGAAGATCATATGATATGGTAGGAATATGTCCATCATAGATGATCAAAACTGGAAGATCATTTGATGGTGTAGGAATATGCCAATCACAGAGGATCAAAACTAGGAGATCATATGATGGGGTAGGAATTTGCCGATCACAGAGGATCAAAATTGGGAGAATGTGTGATCCTTTTTGATGGGTAAATTCCTAACGCATCATATTATCATAGAGGATAAAAAACTAGGAGATCATATGATGGGGAAGGAATATGCTCATCACTAAGGATCAAAACTGGCAGATCATATGATGGGGCTGAAATATGCCCATAACAGAGGATCAAATCTAGGAGTTCATATGATAAGGTAGGAAAATGCCCATCACAGAGGATCAAAACTAGAAGATCATATGATGGGGTAGGAATATTCCAATTACAGAGAATAAATCATAAAGACTATATGATGGGGTAGGAATATGCCCATCATAGAGGATCAAAACTAGGAGCTCATATGATGGGGTTGGAATATGCCCATCATAGGGATCAAAACTAGGAGATTGTATGATGGGGTAGGAATATGCCCATCACAGAGGATCAAAATAGGGAGATCGTATGATGGGGTAGGAATATTCACATTAATGAAAATAAAAACTGGAGATCGTATGATGTGGTAGGAATATACCCATCTAAAAAGATTGAAACTGGGAGATCATATGATGGGGAGGGAATATGCCCATCATAGAGGATAAAAATCGGGGTATGAATATGCCCATCATTGAGGATCAAAATTGGGAGTTTGCATGATAAGGTAGGAATATGCCCATCACAAAGAAGCAAAATTGGGAGATTTTGTTAGGGGGTAGGAATGTGCCCATCATAGAGGATCAAGAATAGAAGTTTATATGATGGGGTAAGAATATGCCCCACATAGAGGGTTGAAACTAGGAGATCATATGATGGGGTAGGAATATACCCATCATTGAGGATCAAAACTGGGAGATCGTATGATAGAGTAGAAATAAGCCTATCAGAGAGGATCCAAACTGCGTGATAATAAGATGGGGTAGGAATTTGACAATCACTTAGGATCAAAACTAGAAGATCATATGATATGGTAGGAATATGCCCATTAAATAGGATTAAAACTGAAAGATCATATAAAGGGGTAGGAATATACCCATCACTAAGGATTAAAACTAAGAGATCGTATGATGGGATAGGAATATTCCCATCATAGAGGATCAAAATTGGGAGATCGTATGATGGCGTTGGAATTTACCCATCATAGAGTATCAAATTTGGGAGATCGTATGATGAGGTAGGAATATCCCTTCAGAGGGGATCGAAACTAGGACTTTATGTATTGGGGTAGGAATATGCCCATCACAAAGAATCAAAAACTTGGGGATTATGTGATGGGTAAGGAATATGCCCATAATTGAGGATCAAGACTGGAAGAACATATAATGGGGCCAAAATATGTGCATCATAGAGCGTCAAAAATGAGAGATCGTATGATGGGGTAGGAATTTGCCCATCATAGAGGATCAAAATTGGGAGAACGTGTGATCCTCTGTGATGGGTAAATTCCTATCACATTATACGATCACAGAGGATAAAAAACTAGGAGATCATATGATGGGGAAGGAATATGTCCATCACTAAGGATCAAAACTGGCAGATCATATGATGGGGTTGAAATATGCCTATTATAGAGGATCAAAACTAGGAGATCATATGATAGGGTAGGAATATGAAAGTTCGATAGGGATGTTAAGCCCTAGTGAACTAGTCCCAAGGCTAACCAAGAGGGGGGGGGTGAATTGGTTATTTAAAAATTTCACGACAATAATGAAAAATCTTTTCGATACTTAGTAGCGAAAATAATTAAACAAGAACGAAAAGATCAATCTCAGATATACACCCACGTAGTTAATATCAAAAAGTGAAGTGCAGAACTGAATCAGAAAAGCAAACCAGATTTTATAGTGGTTCGGTCAACTTGACCTACGTCCACTCCCTGGAGCCTCCCCTCCGGGAATTGCACTAAACAAAAAGTGCCTCTCCTTTTGCTCCCATAGCAAGGCGGAGAAGCCTGTACAAACACCTCCTTTTCACCACACGGTGAGGCATAGAACCAGACCTCCTTTTGCTTCCTCCTGAAGCAGGTAGAGAACCTTTGAATTCCTTTTGCTTCCACCTGAAGCGGGCAGAGAACCCCGGATCTTCTTGCGAACGATCCTCCCTCACTAACTCCCCCCTCATAATATCCTCTCTCTCTCCCAACTCTCTCTCTCTCTCTAGAGTTTCTCAGGGAAGGAAGGTGGCAAAAAAAGATTTTATAGGAGGGATTAAAATTTGCACTAAATCTCAACTGGTCGACCAAGATCGTCCAGGACGATCGGAATATCGTCCTGTACGATTAGTTCAAATTCAGCTGTTTTAGCCTGGACGATCTGGCTCTTCTAGACTATCAGTAGAAAAAATTGATCATATCATCCCGTACGATCCTGCGATCGTCCGGGATGATTAGTGCAAATTGAGGAATATCGTCCAGAAGACAGTTCAGGTCGTCCAGAGAAACTTGTGCTGGACGATCAAAAAATGACTTGATCGTCCAGGACGATACGGGTATCGTCATGTACGATTAGTTCAAAAAGTGCCCAAATCGCCCTGAACACAGTTCGGGACGTACAGCTGAAATGCACTAGACGATCATGATCGTCCGGGACGATCCTGCGATCGTCCAGGATGATATGATCGTATCAATTAAATATTAATTACTTTCGTTAATTACCAGACTAATTTAGGTATGATTGTACTGAATCATCCAGGATGATACACGTATCGTCCGGGACGATCAGACCAAATAACTTAAAATAAAAACTTGCCTAACTAAATCTGGCGGCTGAGAATTTCTGATTTGAGCATATCATCCCGTACGATCCAAAGATCATCCAGGATGATCTGCTTAATCAGACTCATTTAACTTGGTCGCCCTAATTAGGGTTTCTGTGATATTCACATCATCCAGGATGATGTGAATATCATCCAGGACGATCTGAATAAAAAATGAACAGAAACTCTAATTCACTCAAGCTCTCCCACTGAGTGTGTGTGTGTAAGGTTACTTAGCTCGGGGATCAGTTACATTACAATTGACTCAATAAAAAGAAAAATCATACATTTAACACACTTGGACCCGATCTTGAGTTGGCTTGATTTGCTCGTGATCATTTGTGCCTGAAACGGTTAGCCAAGCAAAACACACTGGAAACATGTTTGTCATCATCAAAACTAGATTTTTAACAATCTCCCCCTTTTTTATGATGACAAATATTTATACAATAGGTTGAAAATAAAGATAAACAGGAGATCGAAAAATAGATATATTTTTTCCAAATTTTTATTTAATAATTAAGCTAATACTGAAAACATAACACATAACAGAAACTGAAACGACTACAATTGACTCCCCCTTTTGACATCACAAAAAGGAGGGTAAAACAGAACACGAAAATATAAGTACAAAATATAAAAGAGAACAACTACAAAATAGAAAACTAAAACAGAGGCGGATCCTGATCGGAAGAAGGAGGTGGTGATGGTGGGTTGAAGTAATGGTGAATGGCCTGAAAGTGGGCTCAAATCCAGGCAATATCCTGGTCATGCTGTTGTTGCTGCTGCGCAGCATAGTCAGTGAAGCGATGGATGTCCTCGGCGTGTCGCTGCTCCTGGGCAACCACATAGGAGTCAAATCTTTCCTCCCACTGATCAAAGCGCTGCACCAGGTGGTCAAAAAGAGAGGCAATACAAGGGGAGCAGGTGCCTCTGGTGTAGCAGGAATTGGAATGGCCTCTTCCTCCTCTTCCTCAACATTCGGGGCGGGCTCCGGATGTAGTCGGGTGTTGTGTAGAACATGGAAGGCATTGTTGGTGAGGAAGGAAGGAGGAACATCTGGAGCTGTGGGATATTGTAGGTCATATTTGGTTTCGAGGGCATAGGCAATGATGTGTCCTAAGGCTAGATTTGGACGACGGCGATGACCTGGATCCCGAATGGTGGTGAGGTACTCGAGGTACCGGATAATAAGGTCAGTGGCATTAAATTCCCTATTGGCCAGGATGTAGTAGGTGGTCAAGGACAGGAGTGGGTTGATGTGAATTCGATCCCCTGCCTTTGGAATGACGGAGGAACGAAGAACATGTTGAATAGTCCGGGTGTCCTTAAGAAGTGTGGAGCAGGCATTGTCATGATAAGGGGCATTTGTATTTCGAAGGAAATGATTGGCGACACTCCAGTCAAAGTCTGGGTCGGTGATAAGGGTGTGGAGTTTGTCGCCGGTGACGGAAAGTTGGAGAATGTTATGAAAGTCCTGGTAGGTAAGTTCAACGGGGCGCTGATTTACATAAGAGCAGAGGGTGGAATAACCAGCCAAAATCCGCAAGTTTGCAAAGAAAATGCGAAGAAATTCCGAGCTAAAGGGAAATGCGAGAGTCATGATGAAGGTGAGGGAGGTGTGTGCGAAGAGGTCAAGGACAGGATAAGTGGGAGTGCAGGGATTTACAATTTTCGATGGTGTGATCCCACTTCGCAATATCGCTTGTATGCAGCCTGATCGGCTGCATTGGGAAGCGAGGATCAGCAGGTCCCCGGGAGGAACTGGCACCCTTTTGACAGGACCGTTTGCCACCAGCCATTAGGAATCAAGAGTGTAAGGAACTAGAAGGACAGTGGAAGAAGGAGTGTGAAAAACTTGAAGAAAACTACTGTTTATATAGAAAAAGGCCTGATTTTCCCGTACGATCGTGACATCATCTGGGACGATATGGGTATTTATGACGTCCTGGACGATTGGTCAAAAAGGTGGTCCGATCGTCCAGGACGATCAGAGATCATCCAGGACAATTAGACACAGGCGATCGTCCTGAGGACTCAGGCTGGATGACCATTGAAGAAAAGTATCGTCCAGGACGATTAGGTGGATCTTCCGGGATCGTCCAGGACGATATGCAATAAATATATCGGACGGGCCGAATTCCAATCGTCCAGTGGTTGACACGTGGATCGTCCAGGACGATGAGGTGGATCATCCAGGACGATGGACAATAATTGGTGTAATATCAGCCGTTTGATTAAATCAGGAAGATATGGATCATATCGTCCAGGACGATCACCAATAATTAGAGTTCTTTCAGCAGTAGGAGTAGTGTGGGGACAATTTTGAATGAATCGTCCAGGACGATCTCAGCAGCAGGAGTAGTGTGGGGACAATTTTGAATGAATCGTCCAGGATGATGTTTGGATCATCCAGGACAAAGAGGATCATCCAGGACGATCGGTGTATCGTCCAGGACGATCGGTGTATCGTCTAGGACGATCGGTGAAGAAAATAGAAAAAGATGGATGATGAAGATGATCAATCAGGATCCCAAAAATATAACCATGAAATCAAAATAAGACAAACACGAACAAAACTTACAATAAAAACACATAAAAGCAATGTTTTATTTTTTATTTTTTTATTTTTTGATCAAGCTGCTCGAGTAAATCAGAATTTTTCCTTGACTTTAGATTAAAAAACCAATAAGAAGATGATTGACAGCGCTGAAATCCAGAAAATGTTGGAAAAATTAACTTTCGTAACTCCGACCCTGGGCACCTTATCGATGCAAACCTCTTTCAAAACAAAAATACGATTCAGAAGAAAAGACATTAGATTTGAAAAGAGATCCTTTCAAGCCTCGTTCCAGAAAAATATCTGATATAATAGTGTTACAAAGTAAGGAATCAGAAATCAGGATTTCCAAACTCAAGCTTTTGAAAATATTAAGTGGCTCACAGATTTTTCTAAGACATTTAACAATCTGAAAGGGCAGAAAGCTTGGTTTGGGCTCATTTTGTGCCTCTTTTTCAAATTGGTTGGCGCTTTGTGCATCTTTTCATTTTTGATACACTTTGTGTATCCAATTTGGCAATTTTGCATCTTTTCAGTTTTGAGCTCATTTTATGCCTCTTTTTCAAAATATTTGGCGCACTGTGCATCTTTTGTAAGCTTTCTCCTTTTCATAATCATTAAAGAGTCTCAGCTGTGAGATTATCTTCCAGACATAGGAGATGACTCTCCACAGTAAGGAAGAATGATTCACAAAATAAAAACCATACAGCATATGATAAATGCAATCACTTGGTTTAGAAAATCAAACTAATGACTCAAGACTTTGAAAAACACTATTGATATGAGGCAGATTACTGTAGGAAGATAAAATAAACTCTATTTCAAAAACTAACATTTTAATTTTGAAGAGGATTTTTATCCAAAAGAAACTATACACCAGTAAAAGAGTTAGAGGAAGAGAAACAATCATCAATGTTTCTTCCCTTTAACAGATTCAGTGGAATCAATCACTACTTACCAGCTTCTAAACCAAAACAAGGTAAAAAACTCCCAGTCAGAAATTCAGATTATCAGAAGTAGTGAGCAGTGATCAGATTTTGAAAAGCATAAAACAGTAAGTGCAAGATATAAACTAGTGAATAAAAACAGGTAGAAAATTACATCAAAGTAAATACTCAAATCAAACTAACAGTAAGGCTAAAATAGAAATCAGCAGAAGAAATAAAATCAACTGAAAGTAAATAATCAAACCAAAAACTAACTAATAGAAAACAAAATACCAATCAGAACCATAAGAAATCAACAGTCATCAGAATCAAGCATTTATATCAATCACTCCTAATCTGGTTCTCAAAATACTAAATGAGTCAAAGGCCAGTGGTTTAGAGAATATGTCAGCTAGCTGATTTTCAGTTGCTACATGATGTTGCTCAATGTCCCCTTTTGTAACATGGTCCCTAATAAAGTGATGCCTTATATCAATGTGTTTGGTCCTAGAATGTTGGATTGGATTCTTAGAGATACAGATGGCACTATTATTATCACACATAATAGAAATTATGCCAACAAGTACCCCTAAATCTAAGACTTGTTGCTTCAACCAAAGAACTTGGGCCACACAACTCCCTAAGGCAATATACTCAGCTTCAGCAGTAGAAAGTGTAACTGAGTTCTGTTTTCTACTGGACCAAGAGACTAACGACTGTCCTATAAATTGATAAGTCCTAGAAGTTCCCTTTCTATCCACTCTACAGCCCGCAAAGTTAGAATCAGAATATCCAATGACCTCAAAAGAGGTGTTGTGCCTAGGGTACCAGATTCCTAGGTTTGGGGTCCCTAAAAGATATCTAAGAATTCTCTTAATAGCAGTCAGGTGGGACTCTTTAGGATCAGCCTGAAACCTAGCACAAAGACAGACACTAAACATGATATCAGGTCGGTTAGCAGTCAGGTAAAGCAGTGATCATATTATCCCTCTATACTTCTTCTGGTCAACAGATTTTCCACTTGAATCCTTATCTAACTGAACTGAGGAGGTCATGGGGGTATTGATTGGCTTGGCTTTGTCCATTTCATATTTCTTCAAAATGTCCTTAGTGTATTTTGATTAATTGAGAAATATTCCATCATCCGTTTGCCTTATGCTAAACCCCAAAAAGTAGGACAATTCTCCCATCATACTCATCTCAAACTCCTTACTCATTATTTTAGAAAACTCATCACATAAATATTTATCAGAAGATCCAAAAATTATATCATCAACATAGATCTGGACAATGAGTAAGTCATCTCCTAATCTCCTCAGAAAAAGAGTGGTGTCTACGCTCCCCTTAACAAACTCTCTTTCTAACAGGAATGTGCTAAGCCCCTCATACCAAGCTTTGGGTTCATGTTTCAATCCATATAAGGCCTTTTTTAATTTATAGACATGATTTGGATATTGGGAACTCTCAAAACTTGGGGGTTGTTCTACAAAAACATCTTCTTTAATTACCCCATTTAAAAAGGCACTCTTGACATCCATTTGAAACAGCTTAAATCCCTTATAACAGGCAAAGGCTAGTAGCACTCTAATGGCTTCCAATCTAGCTACAGGGGCAAAAATCTCCTCACAATCAATCCCTTCTATCTGATTATACCCCTTAGCCACCAATCTTGCCTTATTTCTCACCACCACACCAGAATCATTCATCTTATTCTTAAAGACCCACTTGGTTCCCATAATACTTTGATTTTTAGGTCTTTCTACTAACTCCCAAACATCATTCCTTACAAATTGATTCAATTCTTCCTGCATAGCTAAAATCCAAAACTCATCCGACAAGGCTTGATTTATGTTGGTGGGTTCAGTCATTGAGATAAAGGCAGAATGGTTTACTTCCTTCCTAAGTCCATGCCTAGTCCTAACACCTTTAGAAAGGTCTCCTAAGATCGGTTCTTTAGGATGACTCGAAGAATATCTCCAATCTCTAGGCAACGGGGTTTGAGGTTCTACCCTTTCCTCCAAATTTATATTTCTAACTCCTTGGGTAACCTCAACAATCTCTTCATCTTCTACTTCAGATCTAGACTCCTTAGGATCAGATTCATCAAACACTACATGGGTTGTTTCTTCCACCACCAAAGTCCTCCTATTGAACACCCTAAAGGATTTCCCCACACTTGAATATCCTAAGAACACTCCTTCATCAGATTTGGGGTCAAATTTTCCTAAGGGTGATTTCCCGTTGTTTAGAATGAAAACTTTACAGCCAAAGACATGGAGATGGGACAGATTTGGAGTTCTACCCTTAATGATCTCGTAAGGTGTCTTATTCAGCTTGACTCTCACATTCACCCTATTCAGCACATAACAGGCAGTGTTCACCGCTTTAATCCAAAAGTATTTTGGAAGTGAATACTCAGTAAGCATGGCTCTAGCGGCTTCCACTAAGGTCCTGTTCTTCCTTTCAGCTACCCCGTTCTGCTGAGGGGTCCTAGGAGCTAAAAAATTGTGACTAATCCCATGATCCTCACAAAAACTTCCAAATCTTTCATTTTCAAACTCCCCTCCGTGATCACTATGGATGGTAATAATCTTACTTCTGAATCCAAGTAGAGAAAGATCTAAACTCATTAAATGACTCAGATTTATGTGACAAAAATTTTACCCAAGTGAACCTCGAATAATCATCTATAATCAAAAACCCATAGACTCTCCCCCCTAAGCTGGCAGTGCTAATGGGTCCAAAGAGGTCCATGTGAAGAACTTCTTAAGGTCTAGTGGTGCTAATGTCCTTAACAGAGTGAAAAGAGGACTGGACTTACTTCCCCAACTGACAGGCATCACACAGGTGATCCTTAGTGAACTTAAGCTTGGGCACACCTCTAACTAAGTCCTTTTGGGTGACTCTCCTAAGGGTTTTCATACTGGCATGACACAATCTCCTATGCCATAACCAAGACTCATGAGTAGCAGTTTTTAAGCAAATTGAATTATCAGATTTAATGCAACTTACATCCAGCTTGTAGACATTGTTGATCCTTTGCCCCTGCAAAACAACTTCATCATTTAAGCTTAAAATACAGCCAGTGGGCAGGAATTTGATGCTGTATCACTTGTCACAAAGTTGACTGATGCTTAGCAAGTTGTGTTTCAGTCCATCTACAAGCAAAACATTATCAATCATAAAATTCTTTGAATCACCAATTATACCTGAGCCTACTACCTTCCTGGTGGTGTTATCTCCAAGTGTAACCTTGCCTCCAGCTCTGTCCTCCAGAGAAATGAACTGGTTTGCATCTCCAGTCATGTGTCAAGAACATCCGCTGTCCAGGTACCACATGCTCTCACGAGGTCTTGTGTGAGAGCACACCTACAAAAATATCAAACGTCAGTCTTAGGAACCCAAACAGTTTGGGTTCCTTCTTATGAAAAGAAGAATGTAATGCATGCGTGCTGTGCTGTGAAACAGGCAGTTTGGGTTTCCATACCCAATGTGTACTACGGTGAACAGTGTAGGTGTGGGAAATGTGTCCTAACATGCCACATGAAAAACATTTAACACCAGGAAAAGGGTTAACTAATCTATGTGGGTGATAGTGCCTCTTCCTAGATGTATATGAAACATGCTTTGATGAACTTGCAACAGATTTTTGAAAAGGTGGCAAGGCATAAAACTGTTCAAAAGTAGGCGGTATTTTGTTCTTTTCAAAAGCACTGATTTTCACTTTCAAAAACTCAATATGTTTATTTAAACTTGAAATTTCATAAGTTCTTGCACTTTCATTACTTTTTAAATCACATGCCATATCATTCACTTTCTTAAAAGTAACTCCTAATTCAATATGCGATATTTTTAACAAATCATGCTCAACAGTTAAATCAAAATATTTTTTGTTCAACTCATTGAATTCATCAAGCAAGGACATGTGACTGGAATCAAGTGTGGAATGATCTTTAACTACAGAATCATGCTCTTTTTGCAAAGTCAAATAATCTAATTTTAGACTAGCATGAGCTTTCTTAAGCTTCCTATACGATGTATGAATTTTTTTAGAAACTTCAAATAATTGATCGTAAGTAAGCTCATATACCTCTTCCTGGTCTGACTGACCAGGGTGATCATCAGCCATCAGACACAAGTTTGTTTCCTCCTCTTCAGCTTCAGTCTCAGAAGAGTCGGATGCAGAGTCTGCCCAGAACGCCTTCTGAATCCTCTTCTTGTCCTTTCTGAACTTTGGTTTCTCCTCACCTTTCTCCTTGCTTGGGTGAGCCTTGAGCGTAGGACAATCCGCCTTTATGTGTCCAGGCTTTCTGCATTCAAAACAAACAGATTCAAATGAACCTTTAAAGTTTCTACTGGTCTTACCTTTTTTCCGCTTTTGAAAATTCTTATTCTTTTTTCTTATAAAGCTCTTGAATTGCCTTGTGATTAAGGCAACGTCATCGCTATCAAACCCGAAAGTGCTAGCATCTGAATCTTTGGCCTTTAGTGCCACTATCTTCTCTTTCTTGCGTTCACCTGCATCAAGTTGCCTTTGGTTCACCCCTTGCTCGTAAGCAATGAGTGATCCAAGTAAGCTATCAATAGAGTAAGTATTTAAATCTTTAGATTCAGCGATAGCAGTAATCTTAGCATCATAAGAAGCAGGCAAATATCTAAGAATTTTGTTCACTCTATCGTAGTTAGTAAGTTCTCTACCTAAAGCATGCAAAGAGGTAACAATCTGAGTGAACCTTGTGTACATTTCTGAAATAGTCTCACTAGGTTTCATGCAAAAAAGTTCATAATCATGTAACAAGATGTATAACCTAGACTGTTTGGCTTCAGTTGTACCTTCGAATGTTATACATAATCTATCTCAGATTTCTTTTCCCGTTGTACAAGTAGAAACACGCAGATAGCCTTCAGATTTTAAAGCATAAAAGAAACAGTTCAGCATTTTGCATTTAACTGTGCTAAATCACGATCATCAAACATCCAATCAGCAAAAGGTAATTCAGTTTTCACATTGTTAATTAATCTAAAAGGTGGTTCATATCCATCCTTAACTAACACCCACATGCGATAGTCAATTGATTGAAGAAAGGTAGACATGCGTGTTTTCCAAAAATCAAAAGGAATATTATCAAACAACGGTGGTCTTATAATAGAATAACCTTCAGCAGTATTACGATTGTTACAATTAGCCATGGATCAAATTGAAAAGTTTTTAAACCTAAATTTTTAATCCCGCTTTGATACCACTTGAAAGTTCGATAGGGATGTTAAGCCCTAGTGAACTAGTCCCGAGGCTAACCAAGAGAGGGGGTGAACTGGTTATTTAAAAATTTCATGATAACAATGAAAAATGTTTTCGATAATTAGTAGCGGAAATAATTAAATAAGAACAAAAAGATCAATCTCAGATATTCACCCACGCAGTTAATACTCAAAAGTAAAGTGCAGAACTGAATTAGAAAAGCAAACCAGATTTTATAGTGGTTCGGTCAACTTGACCTACGTCCACTCCCTAGAGCCTCCCCTCCAGGTATTGCACTAAACAAAAAGTGTCTCTCATTTTGCTCCAACAGCAAGGCGGAGAAGCCTGTACAAACACCTCCTTTTCACCACACGGAGAGGCAGAGAACCCGACCTCCTTTTCCTTCCTCCTGAAGCAGGTAGAGAACCTTCGAACTCCTTTTGCTTCCACCTGAAGCGGACAGAGAACCCCGATCTTCTTGCGAACGATCCTCCCACGACGAACACCGACTAGACGAAAGACGACGAGCGGAGAAGATGACTCTGATTCCGTGCTTAGAGCAACCTTAGTGAATCCCTCTCTAGCTCCCCCTCACAAGATCCTCTCTCTCTCCTCCCAACTCTCTCTCTCTAGGGTTTCTCACGGAGGGAAGGTGGCAAAAAAAGATTTCTCTTGTTTCAAGAAAAAGTTCTTTTATAGGAGGGCTTAAAATTTCCCCTAAATCTCAACTGGTCTGCCAAGATCGTCAAGGATGATCGAAATATCGTCCTGTACGATCAGTTCAAATTCAACTATTTCAGCCTGGACGATTTGGCTCTTCTGGACGATCAGTAGAAAAAATTGATCATATCATCCCGTACGATCCTACGATCATCCGGGACGATTAGTGCAAATCGAGGAATATCGTCTAGAAGACAGTTCGGGTCGTCCAGAGAAACTTATACTGGACGACCAAAAAATGACTTGATTGTCCAGGACGATACGGTATCGTCCTGTACGATTAGTTTAAAAAGTGCCCAAATCGTCCTGAACACAGTTCGGGACGTATAGCTGAAATGCACTAGATGATCATGATCGCTTGGGACGATCCTGCGATCGTCCAGGACGATATGATCGTATCAATTAAATATTAATTGCTTTCCTTAATTACCAGAGTAATTTAGGCATGATTGTACTGAATCATCCAGGACTATACACGTATCGTCCGGGATGATCAGACCAAATAACTTAAAATAAAAACTTGCCTAACTTAATTTGGCGGCTGAGAATTTCTGATTTGAGCATATCGTCCAGTACGATCCAAAGATCATCCAGGACGATCTGCTTAATCAGACTCACTTAACTTGGTCACCCTAATTAGGGTTTCTGTTTTTACTGGATCGTCCAGGACAATGTGAATATCGTCTAGGACGAACTGAACAAAAAATGAACAAAAACTCTAATTCACTCAAGCTCTCCCCCTGAGTGTGTGTATGCAAGGTTACTTAGCTCGGGGATCAGTTACATTACAATTGACTCAATAAAAAGAAAATTCATACATTTGACACACATGGACCCGATCTTGAGTTGGCTTGATTTGCTCGTGATCTTTTGTGTCTGAAACAGGTTAGCCAAGCAAAACACACTGGAAAGATGTTTGTCATCATCAAAACTAGATTTGCAACAGAATATGCCCATCATAGAGGATCAAAACTAGAAGATCATATGATGCGTTAGAAATATGCCCATTATAGAGGAACAAATCTGGAAGATTTTTTGATGGGGTAGGAATATGCCCATCATAGAGGATCAAAACTAGGAGCTCATATGATGGGGTAGGAATATGTCCATAATAGAGGATCAAAACTAGGAGATTGTATGATGGGGTAAGAATTGGCCCATCATAGAGGATCAAAATAAGGAGATCGTATGATGGGGTAGGAATATACCCATCAATGAAAATAAAAATTGTAGATCATATGATGGGGTAGGAATATACCCATTACAAAAGATTGAAACTGGGAGATCATATGATGAGGTGGGAGTATGCCCATCATAGAGGATAAAAATTGGGGTACGAATATACCCATCATTGAGGATCAAAATTGGGAGTTTGCATGATAAGGTAGGAATATGCCCATCACAAAGAAGCATAATTAGGAGATTATGTGATGGGGTAGGAATATGCCCATCATTGAGGATCAAGACTAGAAGATGATATGATGGGGTAAGAATATGCCCCACATAGAGGTTTGAAACTAGGAGATCATATGACGGGGTAGGAACATACCCATCATAGAATCAAAACTGGGAGATTATATAATAGGGTAGAAATATGTCGATCACAGAGGATCAAAATTGCACGATCGTAAGATGGGGTAAGAATTTCACAATCACTGAGGATCGAAACTAGCAGATTATATGATATCGTAGGAATATGCCCATTAAATTGGATTAAAATGGAAAGATCATACAAAGGGGTAGGAATATACCCATCACTAAGGATTAAAACTAGGAGATCGTATGATGGGATAGGAATATTCCCATTATAGAGGATCAAAATTGGGAGATCGTATGATGGGGTAGGAATTTACCCATCATAGAGTATCAAATTTGGGAGATCACATGATGAGGTAGGAATATCCCTTCAGAGAGGATCAAAACTAGGACTTCACATATTAGGGTAGAAATATGCCCATCACAGAGGATCAAGACTGGAAAAACATATATTGTGGATAGAATATGTGCATCATAGAGAGTCAAAACTCAGAGATCGTATGATGGGGTAGGAATATACCCATTATAGAGGATAAAAACTAGCAGATCATATGATAGGGTTCGAATATGCCCATCACAGAGAATCAAAACTAGGAGATCATAAAATGAGGTGGGAATATGACCATCAATAAGGATCAAAAATAGCAAATCATATAATATGGTAGGAATTTGCCCATCTTTGTGTATCAAAACTGGAAAATCGTATTAAAAGGTAGAAATATGTCCATCATTGAGGATCAAAAATAAGAGATCATATGATGGGGTAGGAATATACCCATCATAGAGGATTAAAACTGGGAGTTCATATAATGGGATAGGAATTTTCCCATCTTAGAGGATAGAAATTGCGAGATCGCATGATGGGGTATAAATATGCCCTTCATAGATGATCGAAATTGAGAGATCATATGATGGGGTAGGAATGTGCCCACCAAAGAGGATGAAACCTAGGAGATCGTATTATGGGGTAGGAATATGCTCATTATAAAGGATCCAACTGGTAGATCATATGATGGGGCAAGAATATGCCCATCACAGAGGATCAAAACTGGGACATTATATGATGGGGTTGGAATATGCCCATCACAGAGGAATAAAAATGGGAGATAGTATAATAGGGTAGGAATATGCTTATCACAAAGGATCAAAACTAGGAAATCATAAGATAGGGTAGGAATTTGCCCATCCTGGAGGATCAAAACTAGGAAATGGTATGATGGGGTAGGAATATGCCCATCATAGAGGATCAAAACTGGGAGATCGTATGATGGGGTAGGAATTTATACATCACAGAGGTTTAGAATTAGGAGTCGTATGTAAGTAAAATAACTACCTGTCTGATCGTTATGGATCAGCGGGGTAGAAGGTGAAAGGATCCCATCTCCTCTTGATCCTTTTAGAATAGCAGATAGGGGTGACCCAATAGTCGGCCTAACCTCAGCAAAGTAAGTAAGCCATGAAATTTGATGTCTACTTAGTCTTTGATAGGACAATCAGGGTAAAAAGGGTGGTGAGAAATGCCCTCCTAGAGACTCTATCGGGGCTTTCTTAACCAGGTAAGTAAGTAAACCAACCACCTTGCCTGATCGCGGTGGATTAGCGGGTAGAAGGTGAAAGGATCCCGTCTCCTCCTGATCCTTTCAAAATAGTGGATAGGGGTGACCCAAAACTCTGCCTGACATCACCAAGTAAATAAGTCATGAAATATGATGCCTGCTTAGTCCTTGATAGGATAATCAGTATAAAAAAAGGCTGGTAAGGAATACCCTCCCAGGGACTCTATCAGGGCTCACTCACCTAGGTAAGTAAGTAAACCAACTACCTGTCTGATTATTTCAAAACAGCAAGATAGAAGGTGAAAATCACCTCAACACCAACCTGACACAGCTCTGTATAGGGGTGTGTGGGAAAAGGAAGGAAAGTAGAAGAATTCCAAGAAAAGAGTCACGTATGGGACCTTGAGCTAGCATCTTGGTTACCGTGTGGTAGAGGACAAATTATCGTCGACACGAGTATCCGAATGCTGGCAGGAATTCTTAGGCGACATTAAAATTATATGAAAGGAAAGGGGAAGCACTAGGCTAATGCCTCGAGGAATAATAGGAAGAGGTACGCCCTTAGCAGAGTGTAAGAGGGGCAATCACCTCCCCGGTGAGGAATAACCAAAGTGGCGAGGCGGTATGCTCGCCACCGAAGATAGTGACATCAAATAGGATCAATAATTATGAAAAGGTCATAGTGGTGACACCCACGCAAACTGGTGGGACTTTGGGGGAGTGGACACGATGTAAACGTGTATGTAGAACTACTTTAACAGCCGAGAGTTCGGTAGGAATGAAAAATTTAGTTGCTAGGAGAAACTAGGGAAATGATCTTTCACTCGAAAATTAAAACTCTCAAAGACATGATGTTAACCTCCAGGATGAGGTGTATCACATCACTAACAAAGACTCTTGTGATCATGAAGGAGTATAATAAAATGAGTGTAGATTCATCCTTGAAGCGATCACTTAGACGCTTTGAAGGAGAGAAAAAGAAAAGCTTGGGGAATTTGAGCTAGTATTGAGTATTATTGGACTCTACCTATGACAAGGGCAACCAATTTTGCTCTGCTATGAGCTTCCCTCTTTTTTTTTATTAATGTATATTCTTTATTTTTACATATTTTTTTATCTGTTCGCAATCATAGACTAAGTATATCCCGTACTATCGAAGGTAACACGTGGTATAGGGAATGTTTACCATATCCACGAGTTACTCCTTGTATGAGATAACCTCTAATTATTAGGAGACAAAGAGGGAGATAGGATTGGCTTTGATAACCAAGGCCATATTCACCACATGAATAAAACTATGGAGAGGGAGAGTGAACAGGATGTTGCAAAGAGTGAAAAACTGGCTTTGTTAACCTAGGCCACATTCAACTAACATTACTGAACTGGGGAGTATAATCGCAACAGACTTGATATGTGAGTGAAACTCATATTAGGATAGTGGATCAACATTACCATTTCTGACTAAAATAGATTGGCATGGACCTAGTATCGCTTCCCCTAAGGGATCTAAGCTAATGGTTTTGGTATCCAAGACCTCACTTGGTGTGACAAGTGAAACTAGGGAAGAAAAGGTCTCCACACGGTGCAGACAAACTAAAAGATCTTATGAACTAACACCAATATAACCGGTGCATACACACACAAGTACAAATATCCCTATGGCATACTAGAATATCACCCTTAGGGATACCTTTATATACTTTGTAATAAACATCGTGTTGTAGAGGACAAATCGTCAGGGCCATACAGACTGCCAAAAAGTAAGAGGAAACCTTTTTAGGGATACATATATAGAGCAATGTTGACAGGGGGGAGGGAGGTCCCCCCCTACGATGTGCAAAACTTAGGCAAGTACTTTTTCAAGTAATGCCCGTTGATGATAGGCATTAGGTGAATGCCATTTGCATCAACGAGCAGGTAGGCACCACCTTCATAAACTTTCTCTATAGTGAAGGGGCCATCCAAAACAGGCTCGAACTTACCACCTCGGCGACGGCATGAAATGATAGGCCTACGTAGAATAAGAACTAGATCACCAACCCAAAAAGCATGGGGTCGAATAAGGCGATGATGTGATCAGGACATACTGGCCTGATATAGTTTGAGGTTCTGATAAGCTTGCAAATGAAGCTCTTTTAAACCATCAAGCTCTTCCAAACATAGTCGGGCATTATCCTCATGAGAAAGATTGTGGCTGACTGCCACACGTAGTGAGGGGAGCTCGACCTTAAGTGGGAGGACTGCTTCAACCCTAAAAGCCAGAGCATAAGGAGTAGACTGAGTAGGAGTACGATATGTAGTCCTATAAGCCCATAATGCCTCGAGTAGTCTATCGTGCCACTCTCGCTTATTTGCAACAAGGATTTTCCTTATCAATTGCATGAGAGTCTTATTAAATGCCTCCGCCAAGCTATTAGCTTTAGGATAGTATATCGAAGAGTATCACCAATTAATATTATGTTGGCAGACAAATCTAACAATTTTAGTGCTTCTAAATGTCAGGTCGTTATCAAAAATAATATGGTGGGGAATACCATCATGGTACACGATGTGATCGTGGAAGAAATGCATCACATCTTCTGATTTGACTTCCTTGAGGGGTATAGCTTCTGCCCACATAGATAAGTAATCAGTGGCAGCTAAAATGAATATATGACCTTTAGAGGAAGGAGGGTCGATAGGACGCACTACATTTATGCCCCAGCCCTTAAATAGCCAAGACGATACAATAGGGTGCAGCGGATTAGGGGGTTGGTGGATCACTGTGCTATGGATATGGCACTGGTGGCACCTTCTAGCGTGCTCCATGTAATCACAAATCAGAGTCAGCCAATAGCAACCAAGGCATTTAATTCTGCCCTTCATTTAGGTACGGACTGATGGGCACCGTAGAGACCTTCGTGTATCTCACCCATGACCTTACGAGCCTCATCGTTATTGAGGCAACATAGCCACATTTGGTCAAGAGAGCATCGATACAAGGTGTCGTTCACATAAGTGAATGATAGAGCTGTCTTTATAATCTGAGCAATGAGAGATTTATCATCAGGAAGCCGGCCATATTTCAAGTACTTTATAAGGGTATTCTCCAATCTAACTTTTCCTCAATCAAGAACACTGTGAGGGTCTGATCAGGAAAGGAAAAGTCTGCGGGGCACAGGGCGTGACGACACTGGACAATAATAGACAATGGGTTGCCAGTTGGGTCAGCCAGTTCTTTTGTTAACTTGGCTAGTGCATCTACCTTTTCATTTGTAGATCTAGCGATCTTAGCCAGGGTTACTTTGGAATTAAGCACAAGAGCTAATTGCTTTGTTATGATAGGGCAAGGGCTCAGGATTAAGCACTTTGTAGACTCCTGCTACTTGATTTATAATTAGTTGGGAGTCTCCAAAGATTTTTACCCGCATGATATTCATCTGCATGGTCAACTCTAGTCCCACAATTAGAGCTTCATACTCAACTTCATTATTAGTATGAGATTCTGAAAGACTGTAAGAATACCTCAGAGTGTGACCCTCAAGGGATACAAAAATGAGGCCCAAACCTATCCTAACTGTAGGAGTTTCATTTGGATTTAAGGCTTTAACGGATGATGCACCGTCAAAGTAGAACTCCTAAGTAGGGGACTACTGCTCATCTACACTCAGGATTAATTCATCGGGTAGCTCATCATTGAGTGGGGAATCTGCAGGGATCGAGCGAGCGGCAAGAAAATTAGCTAGAGCCTGTCCTTTGACTGCCTGCTAAGGGACAAAAGTAATATAAAACTGTAGTAGGATCATAGACCATCGTGCCAAATGACCTAAGAGGGTTAGACAGGTCATCAGATACTATAAGGGGTTTACTCAAGAGAACAGGATAACTTTATGCGGGAGCATGTAATATCTAAGCTTTTGCACTGTAAAGATTAAAGCCAGACATTGCTTCTCCATCGCTGGGTATTTTAGCTCTACAGGTATCAATCATCTGCTAAGGTAGTATAAGGCATTTTCCTTGCCTCCTTCATTCTCTTGAGCCAACACTGCACCCAAAGATTCATCCAGGGCCGTAGTGTAGAGAATTAACGATCTCGCTAAGATTGGTGCAGCTAGAACAGGAGGGTTTATCAGGTAATGCTTTATACTCTCAAAGGCCTCCTAATAGCGCTCATCCAAGTGGAAACAGGCATCCTTCTTTGCTAAGGCAGCAAAAGAATGGAACATACCAGAAAGATTGGAGATAAATCTCTGCAGGAAGGTAAGTTTTCCCTTAAAAGACCTTAACTGGGTAAGGCTCTTAGGAGGCTTCAAATCCACTATGGCTTTGATCATGGAATAATCGATCTCAATGCCTCAGTAGCAGATTATAAACCCTAGAACTTTCCTGCACTGACTCCAAATACACATTTCAAAGAATTCATTTTTAAATCATACTTGTTGAAGCACTAAAAAATTATTCGTAGATCTCAAAGGTGATATCCACCGACCTTGTTTTTTACCACTAAATCATCCACATAGCATTCAACTTTCTCGTGTATCATCTCATCGAAGATAATAATTATAGCTTATTGATAGGTGGCCCGGGCATTCTTGAGATCGAAGGGCATCACCTTATAGCAAAATACACCTATGGGTGTCCGAAAAGCAGCAAATTTCTCCTCCTTGGGGTCCATCTTTATCTGATTGTAACCAGATGAACCATCCATGAAGGAGAAAATGCTATGGGATGATGCTATATCCACCATAAGCTCGGGTATAGGAAGAGGAAAATCATCCTTAGGGCATGCTTTGTTTAAATCATGGAAGTTAATACAGACAGGAATCTATCCATTCTTCTTTCGGACTAGAACAATGATGGCGAGCCAAGTAGGGTACTTCTCTTCTCGAATGAAACCAACTTTTATAAGCTTCGTAGTCTCTGCGATCACCTATTGTTCAATCTCTAACCTCATCCCGTGAGGTGATTACTTAAAAGGGACTACATCGGGCTTGATACTAAGTTTGTGGACCGCTACCTCTGGATTTAAACCAGGCATCTTGGTATAGTTCCAGGCAAAACAGTCTCTAAACTTTGAGAGTAGCTTGATGTATTCTTGATCCTTTGAGTTAGATAATAAGACACTATGGAAAATAGGTTTAGGATCTGACTCGATGCCTAAGTTGACCTCACAAAGTTCATCAATGGCATAAGTGGTTCCATCTTCAAACTCCTAGGGAGCATCAAGTACTATGTCCTCATCATCATCCGGGTCTTCTTTATTTGTAAGAGAAATGATCGAATATGAGTGAGAGACAGAACAGATATATGCATGAGTGGATTGACCCTTCTCAACATAATTTAAGACTTGCTGGGTTTGAGGTACGTCAGTGTACAAGACATTGGATTATTATAGAGCTCACTCATCTGACCAAGTCGAAGGAACGACTCCCCACTCTACGTAGCCTTCCATAATGGGAGAAATGTATTGAGGGATATTTAAGATCTCCTCACCCATAGAGGTCTCCATAGGACCCTAACTCTCAGGACCCTGTGGGGCACCTACACTATGGGATAAGGAGGTACACTCACTAGATCGCAGTGGCACGAATGATTTGTACAACGGAGGTACAAAAGATTTGTTAGTTTATGGTGAGCCAAGAACACTAGTGAAAGGAGTAATAACAGATCCTTGATGAGGTTTTTCAACTCTTATCCCACACATCTGATGGGAGGAAGATTATTGTTAGTGGTCGGATCTCAGAAGTCTCCTTCCTCATCTGAGCTACTATCAACAATCAAACCACCCTCAGGTATCAAATACATACGAAAGGTAGAGAATGAACAATAGTCAACCGAACTCAAGGATGGAGAAGGGATTGGATGATGAGTGATGTTGATCATCTCATCATAAGAAGAGTCAGTCTCGATAATCAGAGAAGAAGTGTATAAATATGAGGGAGGTGGAATTCGAGTGTCAATGGGGCGAGTAGATTCTCTACCTCTACTTCTGCCTTATCCTCCCCTACCTCAACTAGGGGAAACATCATTCCTAACTGTGAACTGAAAATGAGATCTAATAAAATCCACAGTAGATACATCTGCCTAAATACCAACATGTGACGAATCTTGTACTAGTGGCTGTATAGGACCTTGTGCAGGTGACTGCGTAGGATCCTACACAATACTAGCAAGTATCACTGGTGACTGGACAGGAGGAGGTATATCAGTCTTTCGAGGCATGTAATGCTCAGTATCATCATAAATAGAGACCTCGTGCACAGCAAAGGGCTGAGTATCCTGGCGTGCACAGTAAAGGGCTGAGTATCCCTAAGAATGTAATACTCTACATTATTCCTCATATACTTCATACATTGGTGTAAGGTAGAGGGTACCATTCCATACTCATGAATCCAAGGCCTTCCTAAGAGAGCCCTGTATAAAGTATCAGCCTCGATAATATGAAACTTTATCTCAGTAAGGAAATTTCCAAACTTCAAAGACACGGTGATAGACCCTAGAGCACGCTATCCTTAGTCAATGAAGCCTTTCAACATAATTTTATTTGAGGTTAACTGCAAATGACCAAGGGAGAGGCTCTTTAAAGTGTCATAGCTTAGGATGTTGACTGAAGCTCCTTGGTCAATAAGGACGCTTTTCAACTTATAACCATTGACTTAGGCAGTGACATATAAAGGATGATTATGATCAGAGGTTCCTAAGAGGAGATCTTGATCTAAAAAGGTAATACTTGGTATCTCTCTCAAATAACATGCACCCCCAACAGATTCAGGCGTAAAGAAGGCTTGATAAGACTCTGGTTTGAGCTGTGCTTTTAATAGGGGCTCTCTCAAGATGAAAGACATCATTAACGTGTCATAGACACCTAAAAGGGAAGGAATTTTCTTTAGATGAGCCAACACATTGTAGTCAACCTCCAGCTGAGGGCCTTTCCCATTCTCCTTAGACTGATCTTGGGAGGAAGGGATAGGATCATCCTACTGGGTAACAATATTTTTATCTTTCTCTTTTGTATTCTTAGCCATTATAGGTGGAAGAACATTCCTTAAACATAGGTAAACTTCCTGTATTGAGTCATCTTCAACAGGAGATTCACTTGGTTCAGTGGTGATGGCTTACATTAGCTCTAAGGAGAGTGACTGGAGTGAGTTCTCAGATTCATCTTCTAAGTCCATATGACAACCACCATTTGGAATTGTAAAGATAGGTTCTTCATCGCACTCAAACTCATCATCACATGCAGGGTCATTCACATTATAAGAACTATGTAAAACATTAAGAGAGTGAGTGCTAGAAGAAATAAAAGTAATGTAGAAGGAGCATAACACCAAAAATAGCCAGAATCACCTTCTTTCATTATTTCATTATCAGTTGAAGGGAGAACAAAATCTTTAGCGTAAGTGCTGGAAGGTGTCCCATCTTCCCTTCGATAGTTACAATAATCTTTTCTCTGTCATATATTTTATTACATAAGGTAGAAAAAGAAACATGCTCAATAGCATTACAATGGGAGAAGAAGGAGAAAAAGGTGCTGGCAAAGTAATTAGGGCGACAACTGTCGAATTGGCCTGGGAAGGCCTCCTCTCAACTGCCTCTGAACTCTGAACTGCTTGCTTAGTCATCTGCTTTGCCTTTCGAGAGAGAGCTAACTGTAACTCTCCCTCATAACCTCTGGGTGATTTACTACTGCTGCTCTGACTATGACTGTGGCTAGAACCAGAAATCATCTGAACTATATAGGTACTCTTACCCTGGGGCTGCACCAAGTCACTATCATGTAAGTGGATCTACCCACTAGCCATGAGTTTCTAAACTCTATCCTTGAACACATAGCAGTCTTCTATAACATGCCCGATATATCTATGAAATAGATAATAGAGTGGGTGGTCTATCTGTCCCTCTCCCTCGACTCTACTGTTTGTCGGGAATGTTAAGATTTTCTTCTTAACATGGAATTTGAAGATCTACTTTACAGTTTCCCTTTTAAAGGGATATTCTTTACTGAGCCTCTACCAAAGGTATTGCTGACTCTCCAGAATTCTAAGGGAGGGTCTAGGCTGCACTGCTGACTAGTCAAGTGTGTGAGACTACTAAGGTGGTGCTGAACTGACTAAGGGCCTCTTGCCCTTATTTGATGGCTCATAGGTAATGTGTACCTCCCCTCTCCTAGGTGGAGGTGCCCTTGAAGACTCCTGTCGCTGAGGTCTACGTGAAGGTTGACTCTCAATCTTAGGAGGGACTGCATCAGGTATGCTGTCCTACAAGCTAATCACCTTTATCCATAATTTTTGGAAGGTTTTGATGCTGAAACTTTTTAGATAAGGTGCTATGGGATCATATATATTCTTTAACAAGATTTCTACTGCATGCTGCTCCTATAATTGAGGCTCACACTATAAACTGAGGTTCCTCCATCAGACTATGTAATCCAGTAGAGTCTCATGAGGATGCTGTCTGGCCACAACTAACTCTCCAACTGTGACCTGGTGCTCTAAACTGATAAACCACTGCACAAATAACTACTCTAACTCTGTAAAGATGCGTACAAAATCATTGGGGAGGTCAGCGTACCAAGCAATGATAACCCCAACTAAATTGCTAATAAAAAGCCTCAATATCAGTGCATTATTCCCTCTTATGTTGCTGCAGATAGCTTGGTACTCGGCGATGTGCTTCCTTGGGTTCCCAAACCCATCAAAAACTCTAAACCTAGGAGGGAGAAAACTAGGGGGGTAAGGCTCCTGCTCGTACTCAACTGCGTAAGGTCTTCCCCTGTTAACTACCTCTCTAGACTTCCTAGAGGAAATGGCCTCATCGACCTTCTAGCCAATCAGATCCTGAATCGGTCCTACTGACAACTGAATAGACTGACTCTGAACTTTGGTGCTGAAAGAAAATGTTGTAGGTGCCACTGGAACTGCTCTCTGGGCCGTGTCAACTCCTACAAGCTCTGGTGCTACTACAGGTGGTACTACTGGCTCATCCCTGGATATAGTAGGAGTACCCACGCCTGTAACTTGGGGCATGGCCCCCAAGGCTGTCAATTGAACGGTCATCTTAGCTATAGCTCTAGCCATCTCTGCCATCTAAGTCGGAAGGTTTTAAACTATAGATTATGTATTAACTGACCTAGGAGATCCACCGACCTCAAGTTCTCCCTATTCATCATCATCATCAGGCTCTCTCTGCTCATCTGAAAGGCCTCATCTAGTAACTACACACACTCGGTGCACTGGTACATCTCCACCTTACTCATCGAGTGTGTCATCCTTGGAGAAAGTCTTATCAAAGGCTTCTTTGTGCGAGCCCATAGGAGAAGAGATCCTATGGGGACTACGAGAAGGAACTAACTCTACGAGAACTGGTGAGCTAACGGGTGTAACCACATCATCCACATCTACCACTATATCACAAACTATCAGAACTGCCTCTAATTCAAAAGGAACAACTGTCTCTAACTGCCCAACTGCCTGTGCTGGCTACACTATCTCGATAGGGGAGTCTGTCTGTCATCGTCTCCAGACCCATTTGCTACAACGGGACCCAGTGGGAGCAACTAACTGCTGAGGGGCTACCACAACTGAACCAAGCTGAGGTCTGGTAAGCTCTAATTATCGTATCCATCCATGATGATGTGGGCGTTATCCAACAGTGGGAGAAACTATCTTGGGTCTAACTGAACGAACTGAACCAACTGGCTGCTGTGGTGGCTATCCTCTCTGCCACTTGTACCTCTACCTCAAGGTCAGTCTCTGTATCTTAACAGTCACCTGAGAAATCTTATAGAGTAACCTCTCTCTACCGACAGGTCCTCTACCTCAAGCTAGGCGGGCGATACTCTGAATCCTCCAGGCGAGGGCTCAAGCAGTATCATCCCTAGGGGACCCTAGCTCGAGGTAGAGTAGTAGCAACAGGAGGGGCCTCCATGATGCGAGCAACATCCTCCTCATCACCACTATGTGTCAGTGGAGAGAAGCATCCTCCTTGAACCACTTCTATCTTAAGAGTGACTATCACCTTCAGGGTGGGTGTAACTAAAACTGGTTGTGGCACTCGCTACTTGGGGACCACTCTCCTCTAAATAGACTCCTACTAAGCCACTGCCTCTGCCATCCATTATCTTTCTACCTCATACATAGCTAACCGTAGTCTTCTATTTCTATTCCTCCTGGCCCTTCTCCCAAGGCCAGTGGTGGAGGACGAAGGAACATCTGAACCCACTGCCTGAGGGGAAGAGGGAACGGGAACTACAGGAAGTGTCGGGGTCTACTCGACGGTCTCTAGATGAGACAACCGAGCAAAAACTAAAACCCAAAAAGAGGAAGGTGAAGGAGCTTCGGTCTGGGCACCTCCCTTCCTAGAGGAAGAAGGAGGGGGAACCCGAACACGAGCTTCCTCTATCGGAACAACAGGAGCAACTACTGCCTGTCGATGCTGAGGGGCCAGGGTAGCCTGACCATCAGAAAGAATAGGGGCTAGCCACCTTACCGCTGGGTGAGTAGGCAGAACGGGGAGTGGTCTAGGCACTGGCTACCTAACCATGGGGTGCACTGGCTGCACACTAGCAAGAGTGGGATGAGCAAGTGCCTAGGCCAGTCGCCAAGCAAGAGGATGTCCGAAAGGGTGCATGGCTGCACGACCTCTCCTCTGGGGAGGGGAGAAGGTAGCAGCCTCAGCAGGGGTCAGCCCGCCAAGAGTGATGAAGGCTGAGTCAGTGAAGGAACTTTGGGAGTGTCACCCGTACGTCAGAACCAAAGCTGAAAGTCATAGATGGAATGAAGTAAGCTATGGCACGTATGCCAAGAAAAAGAGTAATAAAAGTTGAATTGATTAGTACATGAAGAAAACCATAAGAGAGGGAAGAATGGATAAAGGATGAAATGGCCTAGAAGGCCGAAAGGAAAGGAGGAAGACTATGGAGAAACCTAATCAAGGAGAAGGAATGATCCTAACTAAGGAAGGACCCTAACTAAGAGTAGAACGAACCTAATCTAGGGAGTACCAATCCCGGGGTACACATAATAAAGAATAACATAAAATCCGAAGATGGAGAGAGAAACCTGTCCCACCATGGTCGCCAGAAACCTGTGGACCTCCGAAAGGGAAAGCACCGCTGCCCCGTGAGGGGAGATAATATGTGCCAATTAGAAGGTAGATTAGATCATGCATATGATCAGCCATTGAGGATAGCAGATCTTGCCAGCACACCTCGATGGGTGACAATATATACGACCTAATCAGAACAATGGGTTTCCCCCACCTGATACATCAGCTCGAGTTAGGTTTATTTGATAGTGGAATTTAGTTTCCCATGGGCGTAAGCCCCTGTGGTTAATTACATCTCAGGCTGGGGCCTGAGAAGACTCTTGATTAAGGACTCTATATTATGCTTCCCAAATTGTGTTTGCCACAGGGGGAAGAGACTAGGAAATCCTACTTAAAGAAAAAGGAGGGCTCAACTTAGCTTAGTCAACACACACGACTCAGATCAGCATCCAGAAGGACCACGATAGTGAGAAGAAATTGGGGAAAAGAAAATCATGCACTCGAAGCATATAGGAGAGAAGGATGAAGATGGCATCATCTATGTGACGCAGATCTGTAGGATTTATAGCCTCTAAAGTATAGAGAACTTACCCACCAATAAGGCATCCTATAAGACATTGAATGAAGTAGCCTTAAACCCTAAGTATAAAGTGGGTTTAATGTTTTATGCACAACACTAACACCCGTGTCCTAACTAATGCAATGCAAAACCTGGATTTACCCCAGCCTAGATTGGGCAGCCAGCTAACCGCCTAGTCGCTTCAAAACCATGAGTCCAATCATTTTTATGAAAGATGGGTGGGTAGGTTATAGTTTTTTGGAATTTGAGGCTAACATCTGGAGAGATTCCTAAGTGGTCTCGGACTTATGTAGGGTGAATGCTCCTAGGGCTAATGCAATTAAAATTTTAATTTAGTTAGTTTCAAGTGCAATGCATGCTAGTTAAAGTATTCAAATCAGGTATGCATGGAATTTTAAAAAGGCTTATAAAAATAATTTTAGAAAAGACTAGACTTCCCCAGATCTAGCACTTCATTCACATAGGTCAGATTATTTGGACTCTACCCGCAGGCGGGGAAGTGTCTTATAGCAAGGAGAAAGAAGAATGCATTAATATGCATGCGACCCCAGACGATTCCAGCTATTCCCTAGGTTGTTATGATTTTTATGTTTTTTAATTCCTAAAATTTTAAATTTAAATTATGAGTATAAAATATTTTGGTCCTTAAAGAGCCTAACGTCGAATCCAGGCTAAAACAAAGCGGCACACAAATGCCAAGAAACTAGAAAAAGCATGCAAATCCTAATTGCAATCAATAATCACATTTCAACTCATCAGATACCAAACAAATTAAATAAAAATTCATAGGACAACTGCCCTTTATTACAATCCAGGGTCTGCAAAAATTAACGTGGCCAAGCACGACTGCCAACAACACGAATTTCTAATCCTAGAACAGACTCAAATAACTTTGAGTGGGATACTCTTTATCTTCAAGTTCTTGATCTTCTCTTCCTTGGGCTCCTTGATCTTCTTCTCTTCAGATCATCCTTAGATTGGTTGTAGCTGGATACCCAATATGAAGATGAAAACTCACACCCAAAGGAGAGGCTATTCTTTCACCTTGGGTAGTAGAATGATCCAAATTTGGACTCCCCAAGTAGAAAAGGACTATCCTCATAATGGGTCTCCTTTCCTCTCTAGGAATCCAACCTTTGGACCCGTGTATCCCCACTCAAAGTATATATTTTCACAACTCATCACCATATTATAATTGATTTACGTTAATGAAAGTAGGAAAATCTAGACTCTCCTGCATGGTTATCCTAATAAAAAAAATCATCCCAAGCAGTTAATATCACATCCCAAGCAGTTATAAAAACATGTGAGGAAAAGATTTATACCAGCCAAACTTGGCCATGCTCTTAATTATTTTGAGGGCTAAGCAATTCTGGAGCACCTATAGCAATTTATAATCATGATTTTTATTTATTTAGCCCTCATTTATTTAGGGGGGCTGAGTAATTTTTGAAGCGCCTGCATAAAATAATGTAACTATTTAAATAATGATTATTGACCTCCCTTTATTGAGCACTACATGGGCATGACCACCTGCAGAAAATATCATTAGTATCAAAATCGATCCTAACCTTTGGATAATCTATCATGCAATCACATCAAATTCTAGAGTACAGTAAAAGTAAATAAACACACCAACAATTCGATTACATCATACAATAAAAACCCAGAAAACTTTGCACACAACAAAAAAGTAAACATCGGCCTAGCCTTAGTTAGGAACTGGTGCCCTAGCAAACCATTCTATGTGTGTGCAAGAGGTTGTATAGTTGAGGTAGATCCTAAACTGGGTAGTTAGTTGAAGTTATCTAGTGTTCATATTTGTTAAAGGTCCCAAGAAGAGGTTTTAGATTTGAGTTTGAATATCAATGTATTAAAGATTAAATTAGGTATATTTGTATGGTTAGGTAATTACTACCTTTGTTTCATACCAATGCCATGAAGTTTGTTTCACCTTCCTTGGGGCTAAGCTAATAGCCTTGTAGGCCTGGGTTACCCAGTAGCAATTCAGGTTGATTTACATTAATTTAGTTGGTTAGGAATTGAGAGATGTAATAGTAATTGATTCATTATCAGTTTAGGGTATTAACTTAAAGCTTAGGGTAATGTTTTATGAATTTTAATTTGAGTCAAAGAGTTTTTAGAAGGTCCGGGGTCACCTTATCTTCTAGATCAAAGTGGTCAAAAATTGACTTTGATTAAAGATGGTTTATGAATATTTAGTATTATTATAAAATAATAGACCTTAACCCGATCAGTTAGATTGTAAGCATGCCCAATTTGGACTCTTCTATCCAAAGTTATGAATTTCTGAAGTTTTAGACTTATTTTGACTTAAATTTGATCGGATTATTGACTTTTTGGTTTAAGGTGATTTCTAGAATCCTAATATTTTTTAATAAATACATGATTTGAATGCCATTTAGTTTGCCTAATTTGGAATATTCTAGAATTAGTGATGAATTTTTGAAGTTTGGGTTATTTAATGAATTATCAAAATTATTTAATTAAGGGGCTATTTTAGGAATTTTGATCCAAATCAGTTCCAAACTACTTGGAATCACCTCCAAAGGTCAGGAATGTCCCAAAGAAGTGTTCCTAAATGTTTAGGAAAAATTTGGAATTTTTAATAATTTCTAATTATTTAATTTAATTAAAATGTAATTTCAGTCAAAATTAAATTAAAGTTCAGATCAAATTCTAATGAAGGGGATTTTAATTTTTTGAGATTAAGGACTCAATTCTCAAGAGTTTGATATATTATGGGTAAGTTTTTGATTTAAAATGGATTTATTATAATTTTCTGAAGTTATCGGGTCCTAATTAAGTGACCAATTATGATTTGTTAATTAAGGGGTTTAATGAGTCCTAAAAATTCCTAGAAAATTCTGAGGAGCTTGGTAGTTCACTATGTTTATGTGTTTTCAGTTTTAAGTAATTCAGGTTTCTATCATAACTCCTAAAATTTTTCTAAGTTCATTAGAAGGGTCCTTAATTATTATCCTCAAAGTGTCGCTACGTTAAATATTTTTTAAATCAATGTCTTAACTAACCCTGGGTATAACATAAGATAAATGCAGCAGAACATAAGCACACCATGTCTTTAGATCTAGGAGAGCCTAAACTAAGTGCTTGTGCATCCTACATATGCAAGGACTACGAAACACTAAGTAAAATGGGACTATTGAAGTGATTAGTGAATGATTGGGATACAATCACCCACTAATCCTCCCCACATCAATGATGTTCATAAGTTTAGCCTATGTTTAAAATTCCAAAGAGTGGATCTCTCATAACATAGGATTTTAAATATTTATATAATTTTAAAATGATTTTAAAATACATAAATATAAAATATATATATATACATATATATAATTATGCAGGTTTAAAAATAAGGTAATTGAAAATAGTTCAATGTGTAGGCATAAAAGATCCACTTGTCACCCAAAGCGAGGTTTCAAAATATTTTATATTTTAAAAGTAATTCTTAATTTTAAAATACTTAAATTTTAATTAAATAATTAAATAATTAAGTAATGCAGAAATCTGTTAGGAAAATAAATTTTGGTTCCTAAAAATATTTCTTAAATTAAAATTCATTTTTTTCTGAGAAGAACGAGGTCTGTGCATAAAAATCTGATTTATAATGAAGGAGTTATGAATTATTGAAATTTAATCCATTTAAAGGGTATTTTAAAATAATTTAAAAGAATTAATGTTTGAAATTATTTAATAAATTAAAATAGGTTAATGATTAAAGCTTCTTAGTTTTAAAATAAATAAATAATAGAGAATATAGTAATAATAATAATAATAATAATAATAATAATAATAATAATAATAAAAATAATAATAATAATAATAATAATAATAATAAAAGTAATAATAATAATATAATAATAAAACTAATAATAATAATAATGGTAGTAATATTTAATATATTAAAGAAAAAAAAAATAATTATTATAATTTTAAATAATAATAATAATAAAAAGTAATAATGATAATAAAATAAATAATAATAATAATAAAAATAATAATTTTAAAGTAATAAAAATAAGGATAACAGATTATAAAAATAAGTTATAATAATAATAATAATAATAAAAATAATAAAAATAAAAATAATAATAATAATAATAAATATAATAATATTAATAGAAATAATAATCCTTATAGTAATAGTAATAATCAAGAAAAATAATATTTTTATTTTTATCTTTTAAAAAATAATTTTAAATTAATTTCTAGAATTTTTAAATAACCCCCGGCAGGCAGCGGCGGTCAGACCCGTGGCAGCCCCGGATTGGGCAGTTCAAACCGCGACAATGATTGGGGGCATCGAGAGATGGAGGCGGTTGGGTGGCCACGCGGTGGAGCAGGATAGGTTCCGCAGTCTCGAGGCAATCATTGCAGATGATTGCGCCGCCGCGTAAACATCTCCACTGATTCGTGACGGCGCGGCTTGATCCATATGATACTAATCCACGTATGCGGGGGCGGAGAGCCGTTGGATCGAGCGTGTTTCAAGATCAATAGCTACGATCTCACCGGACGAGCCACAGGACAACCGGATCGACCGCGCGGTTTGAACAGAACCGCAGAGAGGCAGGATCTACGCCGTTGATCCACGGATCAATGGCTCAGATCTTGCGTAGTTAGAACCTGGCGAGACCGAACCCTAGAACGAGTTTTTCCTCTCGTTCTCGTGATTGGATAGACCAAATCAGTTGAAATTTTAAGCACATACTATAGATATGAACAAAATTTGTGTAGAGGTGTTAGTTTTCTCTAAAATGCGATGTACAAAAGTCTATTTAGATCTAAGTGTTATGACCTAATATAAGGGTTTTTAGAGGATTACACCGTTGGATCTTCGAGATCATGATACTGTTAAGCTTGTGGACTGTCCTCGTATGTTTCTTTAGTTGAAACCATGATCCTACGAGCTTAGGATTGAACGAATCGAAGCCTTGGACAGAATTTGGCTTCGGTGGTCGGAAACTCAGCACCGCCAGCTTTGGCCGTCAGTCCCTGGCATGAAAAAGGTGGAGGGGGTCAAGGGCAGCTCTCACCTAAAATCTTAGGTGCTAAAGAGGTCTAGGGAGGGAATAGAATACAATACCCCCAATAGAAACCCTAATAAGCCAATATATACTCCTTAACCTATAAGGGACTGTTAGGATTAGCTCTAGGGCTTGATTAGGAGGTAATTAGAGCCCTTGGGATATGGTTTTAGTGGAGGCTCAATAGGGAAGGTTTTAAATGGCTTAATGGGACTTAAATAGACCTAAACGGTAAAATTGACCCATTAAGACTTGGGTTGACCTGGTCAACCCAGTCAATTAGGTCCAAAGAAGTGAGGGATATGAGCCTTGGAAGGGTTTGAATTTGATTTGACCCATTAAAGGCTTAAAGGTTGACCGATAGCATGGGTCTAGGCCCAATGGGTTGGGTTTGACCCATTGAACCCAAGGGAGGAGTGGGATTGAGCCAAGGAAGGTTTAAATAGATTTGAAGTTGATTTGGGCCTATATAGGCCTAAAGGGTCAACCTAAGTTGAGCTGGTCAGCCAGGTTGACCCAAGGCATGGGTCTGGGCCCATTTGAAGGTCAACACCCATCACAGAGGATCAAAACTACGAGATCGTATGATGGAGTAGGAATATGCCCATCAAAGAGGATTAAAATGAGGGACCGTATGATGGGGTAGGAATATACCCATCACAAAGGATTAAAATTTGGAGATCGTATGAAGGGGTAAGAATATGCCTAACATTGAGGATCAAAATTGGGAGATCTTTCGATGGGGTAAGAATATGCCCTTTATAAATGATGAAAATTGGGAGATCATATGATGGGGTAGGAATATTCCCATCATAAAAGATCAAAATTTGAATATTGTATGAAGGGGTATAAATATGCCCATCATTGAGGATCGAAACTTGGAGTTCATAAGATGGGGTAGGATTATACCCATCATAAAGAATCAAAATTGGAAGATCTTATGAACGGGTAAGAATATACCCATTACTGAGGATCGAAACTAGGAGATCATATGATGTGGTCGGAGTATACCAATCAAAAAGGATTGAAGCTGGGAGATTGTATAATGGGGTTGGAATATGCCCATCTCTGAGGAAAAAAATTTTTAGATCATATGATAGGGTAGGAATATGCCCATCCCAAAGGATTGAATATAGGAGATCATATGATGGGATAGGAATATGCCCATCATAGAGGATAAAAACTAGGAGATCCTATGTTGGGGTAGGAGTATGCCCATCACAAAGGATCAAAACTGGGAGATCGAATGATTGGTTAGGAATATGCCCATCATAGTGGATCAGAACAGGGATATGGTTTGATTGGGTAAGAATATACCCATCATTGAGGATCAAAATTGCAAGATCGTTTGATTGGGTAGGAATATGCCCATAGCAGTGGATCAAAACTGGGAGATCGTATGATGGGGTAGGAATATGCCCATCACTAAGGATCACAACTATCACATCAAATGAAGGGGTAAAAATATGCCCATTATAGAGGATCAAAATTGGGAGACCTTATAAAGTTGTAGGAATATGTCCGTCACTGAGGATTGAAACTAGGAGATTGTATAAAGGGGTAGGAATATACCCGACACAGAGGATCAAAATTGGGAGATCATATATTGGGGTATGAATATGCCCATCACAGAGGAACAAAAAAGGGAGATCATATAATGGGGTAGGAATATGCCCATGACAGAGGATCAAAAATTGGAGATCATATGATGGGGTAGGAAAACGTCCGTCACAGAGGATCAAAACTAGGATATATATGATGGGGTAGGAATATGCCCATCAAAGAGGATCAAAATTGAGCGATCATATGATGGGGTAGGACTATGCCCATCACAAAGGATCAAAACTAGGAGATCATATGATAGGGTAGGAATATACCGATCATAAAGGATACAGACTGGAAGATCATATGTTGGAGTAGAAATATGCCCATCACAGAGGACCAAAATTAGGAGATCATTTAATGGGTTAGGAATATACCCATCATAGAGGAATGTTATTGGGAGATTGTATGGTGGGGTAGGAATATTCCCATTATAGAGGATCAAAATTGGGAGATCGTATGATGGGGTAGGATTATGCCCATCACAGAGGATCAAAATAAGAAGAATGATTGAAGGAGCATGATCATGTCCATCACTGAGGATCGAAACTAGAGTTCATATGATGGGGTAGGAATATACCCATCACTGTGGATCAAAACTGGAAGATCATACGAAGGGATAGGGATATGCCCATCACTGAGGATCAAAACTAGGAGATCGTATGATAAACAAGGAATATACCCATCACAAAGGATTGAAATAAGGAGTTTGTATAATGGGGTAGAAATATTCCCAATACTGAGGAATAAAAAATGGATATCATAAGGTTGGGTAGGAATATGCACATCATAGATGATAAAAACTAGGAGTTCTTATGATGGGGTAGGAATATGCCCATCATTAAGGATTAAAAGTAGGAGATCGTATGACGGGGTAGGAATATGCCCATCACAGAGGATCGAAACTAGGAGATCTTTTGAAGGAGTAGGAATATACCAATTATAGAGCAGTATAATGGGGTAGGAATATGCCCATCACTAAGGGGGTAGGAATTTTCACATCATAGAGGATCAAAACTTGTAGATCGTAAGATGGGGTTGGAGTATACCCATCACTAAGGACCAAAATTGATAGATCATATGATGGGGTAAGAATACGCCCATCATAGAGGATCAAAAATAGAAGATCATATGTTGTTGTAGGAATATGCCCATCAGAGAGGAACGAAACTAGGAGATCGTGTGATGAGGTAGGAATATACCCATCACAGGGGTTTGAAACTAGGAGATCGTATGCTGGGGTAGGAATATGCCCATCACAAAGGAACAAAAATGGGAGATCGTATAATGGGGTAGGAATATACCCATCACAGAAGATCAAAAGTTGGACATCATATGATGGGGTGAGAATAAGTCCATCACAGAGGACCAAAAGTAGGATATGTATGATGGTACAGGAATATGAACATCACAGAGGATCAAAACTGGGAGATCGTATGATGGGGTAAGAATATGCCCATTATAAAGGATCAAAATTAGGAGATCATATGATGGGGTAGGAATATGCCCTTCACGGACGATCAAAACTAGGAGATCATTTGATAGGTAGAAATTTCCCATCATAGAGGAACAAAATCAGGAGATCTTATGATGGGCTAGGAATATGCCCATCATAGAGGATTAAAATTGGGAGATTGTATGATGGGGTAGGAATATGCCCATCAAAGAAGATCAAAATTAGGAGATCATATGATGGGGTCGGAATATGCCCATCTCAAAAAACCTAAGCTTGAAGATGATATGTTGGGGTAGGAATATGTCCATCACATATGATTAAAATTCAGAGATTATATAGGAATATGCAAATCATATAGGATCAAAATTGGGAGAATATATGATAGGGTAGGAATATGTCCATCATAGAGGATCAAAACTAGGAGATTGTATGATGGGGTAGGAATATACCCATCAAAGAGGATAAAAAATGTAGGACCGTATGATGGGGTAGGAATATACCCATCACAAAGTATCAAAATTTCAAGATCGTATGATGGGGTGGAAATATGCCCATCATAAAAGATCAAAATTGGGAGATCTTATGATGGGGTAGGAATATGCCCTTCACAGAGGATAAAAACTAGGAGATCTTATGATGGGGTAGGAATATGCCCTTCACAAAGGATCAAAACTAGGAGATCGAATGATGGGGTAGGAATATGCCCATCATAGCGATCAAAACTAGGAGATCGTTTAATGGGGTAGGAATATACCCATCAAAGAGGATCAAAACTGCAAGATCGTTTTATTGGGTAGGAATATGCCAATCACAATGGATCAAAACTTAGAGATCATATGATGGGGTAGGAATATGCCCATCTCGAAGGATCAAAACTGGCAAATCATATGAAGGGATATGATTATGCCCATCATAGAGAATTAGAACTAGAAGATATTATGAAGTTGTAGGAATATGCCCATCACTGAGGAACAAAACTAGGAGATGATATGATGGGGTAGAAATATGCCAATCATAGAGGATTGAAATTGGGAGATCGTACGATGGGGTAGGAATATGCCCATCAAAGAGATAAAAACTAGCAGATCATATGATGGGGTTGGAATATGCCCATCACAAAGGATCAAAATTAGGAGATCATTTGATGGGGAAGAATATGCCCATCATAGAGGATCAAAACTGGGAGATAGTATCATGGGTAGGAATATGCCCATCATAGATGTTCAAAGCTAGAAGATCATTTGAAGGGGTAGGAATATGTCGATAAATAAGGATCGAAAGTAGGAGATTGTATGATGTGGTAGGAATATACCCATTAAAGAGAATCAAAATTGGGAGATCATGTGATGGGGTAGGAACATGCCAATTATAGAGGATTAAGGCTGGATGATTATAAGATGGGGTAGGAATATGCCCATTATAGAGGCTCAAAATTGGGAGAATGTACGGTTATGTGGGAATCTTCCCATCATACAAGATCAAAACTGGAAGATCATTTGATGGGGTAGGAATATGCCTATCATAGAGGATGAAAATTGGGAGATCATAATATGATGTATAAATATTCCCATCACTAAGGATCAAAACTGGTAGATCATATGATGGGGTGGGAATTTGCCCATTATTGAGGATGAAAACAGGAAGATTGTATGTAGGGTAGGAATATACCCATTTATGAGGATCAAAACAAGGAGATTATTTAATGAGGTAGGAATATGCCCATGATAGAGGATTGAAATTAGGAGATCGTATGATGGGGTAGGAATATGCCCATCACAAAGGATCAAAACTAGTAGATCAAATGATGGGGTAGGAATCTGCCCATCATAAGGGATCCAAACTGGAGATCATATGTTGGGGTTAGAATATGCCCATCATGCAGGATCAGGACTGGAAGATCATTTGATGGGGTAGAAATATTCCCATCACAGATGAATCAAAACTGGGAGATCGTATGATGGGGCAGGAATATACCCACCACCGAGGAACATTCTTCAAAGATTATATAATGAGGTAGGAATATACCCATTATAGAGAATCAAAATAGGGATATCATATAATGGGGTAGGAATATGCCCATCATAGAGATTCAAAACTAGGAGATTATGTGATGCGATAGAAATATTATAATAACAAAGGATAAAAACTAGGATATCATATGATGGGGTAGGAATATTCCCATCACAGAGAACCAAAATTGGGAGATCATATGATGGGGTAAGAATATGCCTATCATAGAGGATAAAATTGGGAGATCACATGATGGGGTATGAATATGACCATCATAGAGGATTGAAACTAGGAGATCATATGATGGGGTAAAAATATGCCCATCAAAAAGAATCAAAATTGGGAGATCATATGATGGGGAAGGAATATACCCTTAAAAAGGATCAAAACTAGGATACTGTATAACGGGGTAGGATTATGCCCATTATAGAGGATCAAAACTGAGAGATCTTGTGATGGAGTAGGAATATGCCCATCACAGAGGATCAAAACTGGGAGATCATTTCATGGGGTAGGAATATGCCCTTCACAGAGGAACAAAATTGGAAGACCGTATGAAGGGGTAGGGTTATGCCCAACAATGAGGATCAAAACTGAGAGATTATATGATAAGATAGGAATATACCAATCACATAGAATCAAAACTAGGACATCTTGTGATGGGGAAGGAACATGCCCATCATAGAGGATCGAGACTGGAAGTTTATATGATGGGGTAGGAATATGCCCATCATAGAGGGTCAAAATTGGGAGATCATATGATGGTGTGGGAATCTACCCATCATAGAGGATCAAAACTGTGAGATCATATGATGGGGTACGAATATGCCCATCATAGAGGATCAAAACTGGGAGATCATAATATGGGGTTTGAATATGCCCATCACTATGGATCAAAATTAGTAGATTATATGATGGGGTCAGAATATGCCTATCCTAAAGGATCAAAATAGGAAGATCATATGAAGGGGTAGGAATATGACCATCTTTGAGGATCAAAACTAGGAGATCATTTGATGAGGTAGAAATATGCCCATCATAGAGGATTAAAAATGGGAGATCGTATGATGGGGTAAGAATATGCCGGTAAAAGAGGATCAAAACTGGGAGATCATTTGATGGGGTACGAATATGCCCATCAGAAAGGGTCCAAACTGGCAGATCATATGATGGGGTAGGAATATGCCCATCATAGAGGATCATACAATTTATTTGTGTATATACTAACATTTCAGGAATAGCATGCACCGTCCAACAAAGATTCCAAGCTTAAGAATGGGTAGAATAGGCTATGATGTGATGATATTTGTAATTTTCATTGATGTACTTTTTAATTTCGAGAGTCAAGTCCTGTAAGGGTGTATGCTTGCTTGTGACCATGTACACACACACTCAGGGAGTGAGATTTAGTCAAAACTAGTAGTTTAACTTTTGAACAAATCATATTGGAGAATCCAGGATGATTTGTTCAATATGATCTGTTCATTGAACAAATCATCCTAGATGATATTTATATCATTGTGGATGATCCATTACGATCTCAAAACCCTAGCCACCATGATAATTTATTCAAGGATTTAAGATTCAAATTTTGTTCTAATCACCCTGCACGATCTAGATCCTCCTGGATAATCTATAAAAATCTTACCTAAATTAATCATGTGGTTACTCAATAAAATATGTTTAATTTGATTTTCTGATCATCCTAGATGATCTGTATATCGTACTAGATGATTTATGCAAAATTTGTACTAATCATCTTGGAGAATTTTGAGATCGTCCAGGGCTATCAGGTCAAATTCTGCACATCATCCTGGATGATCTTTGGCAGTAAAATTGAGTTTATAGGGTTTTCTGAAGCTGTCATTTTTAGCACATCATCCTGGATGATCATACGATTGTCCAGGATGATCTTTTCCACCATAATTAATTTGGAAGGGTTTTTAAAACCCTTTATTTAAGGCTTGTCAAAGACTTTAAAAGTGTCTTTGGCAGCCATTGAGGCTACATTTATTTTGGAGAAAACTTAAAGAGAGAGCTTGGAAGGGAGAGTGGAAAGGGTGGAGTTTGAGAGGGAGAAGAGCCTTGGAAGGGGGATTTTCGAGGGAGTGTGAGGGGGTTCACACGGTTGCTACGGCAAGCTTGCACCTAAGTACCATCGAATTTAAGGGTCATCTCAAGGGAAGTTTTGGGAAGAAGAAGATCTCTTTGGTGTCAAAGGACCCGGCTACTCTACTGCACCAGGGAAGGTGGAAGTGATTTTGTAAGTGCTTCTCTGCCTAGCTGTGGGGGGCTAAAGAAGAGTCACTAAAGGTGTAGTGCAATACTTAGAGGGTGCCTCCAGGGAGTGGACGTCGGTCAAGTTGGACCGAACCACAAGAATCTTGTGTGTTCTTTCTGATTATTTTTTATACTTTCTTTTACTGCGATTAACTGCTTGGGTGAAATCTCTCATTAATCTTTTTATTATTGATTTAATTCATTTACACTGCAAGATATAAAAAGATATTTCTTTTTATTAAAGAAGTTTTTAAATATACAATTCATCCCTCCGCTTGGTTAGCCTCGGGACTAGTTCATAAGGGCTTAACACCCCTAACGAACTTTCAAGTGGTATCAAAGCGGGATTCATAAAATCAAATTTTGGAAAACTTTTGAATTTTGATCAATGGCTAATTTTGGAAATTGTAATATTGTGGAAGGATATTCAATCACCTGGCCACCTTTATTTAAAAATATTACTTTTGATTTTTAAAAAATTCACATGTCTACTTTCTTGTAATCAATTAATTATCTAAAGTGGCATATGATTCGAACTGGCTATTCTGTACCATCACGTGTTATAGATGAAGTTAAAATTGACATTTCTTTTTTTGAAAGGAGTACAACAAAACAAATTTATGCTCAATTGAATGCCAAATATTTGAATTATTTTTTCTGTGCTTTGAATTCTGATAATTATATGTTAGTATCCGCATGCACTACTAGCAAAGAAATTTGGGATAAATTATGAACTACTTATGAAGGTACTTATGAAATCAAGTAATCTAGATTAAATATTTTAATGCATAACTATGAACTTTTTAGCATGAAACCTTACAAGATGATCTTGGACTTGTATCTAGATTTACTCAAATTATGACATCATTACATGTATTAGGAAAAGAACTTTCAAACTTTGAAAAAGTTAATAAAACCCTACGTTCTCTACTTGATAAATTTGATGCCAAAGTCGTTGCAATTTTTGAATCTAAAAATTTAAATGAATATTCTATTGATAGTCTGATTGGCTCACTCATTGCCTACGAGCAAAGTCTGGGTCAATGACTTTTTGATGCAGGTGAAACTATAAAGCCTGAAAGCTAAAGATACTAGAACAAGCAGCCTAGTAGATGATTAAAGTGAAGAGTTAGCATCAATAACAACCAAATTGAAAAGTCTACTAAAGGACAAGCATCAACATCAACAAAAGTTGAACAAAGGTAAAAAAGTTAAGAATGCTAAGATTTCTTCTTATGTTATTTGCTTTGGATGTAGGAAACCTAGATATATGAAAAATCAGTGCCCAAACATAAAAACCCTTCCTGAAAAGCAGAAGGAAAAAGCTAAGCAAATTGTAATAAGGGCAAATAATACAAAATAAAAAATCTCCTTGGCAGACCTAGCTTCTAAATCATAACACCAGGAGCGAGATGATGTGAATTAATATTTTTCTTGTGTGTTTATGTTTATATTTTTACTTTTTTGTTATTATTTATTCATTATAATTTTATTTTTATCTTAGGTGTTATTTTTTTATGTTTTATTTCTCTTTTTCTTATTTTTTTTGTTTTTCTTGTAAAATTTTAAAATTAGTTGCTACGTTGTCTCTGTAGTTTCTCTGATCAACACACATATATCACCTTCTATTTTATTTATATTTTAGAAAATCAAAATTATTTTTCAAAGATCATGTTTTTTAAAGATGGAAAATTTATGTTCTATTTTTCAAAAAATTCTATGTAAGTTATAGTTGATTTCTCTAAAATCAGGGAAAGGAAGAAAACTCATGATTTTGTCTCTCTATCTCATTTCTTTATATAAGGCTATTTCACTTTTGATTCAAAATCTATTTCATATTATAAATTGGTTTTTAAGATTGAATCGCTTTCATCTCCCTACATTTTGTCTATCTCATAAGTATCTTTTGCAAGTTAATGAACCTATTTCAAAGATTATCTTAATCAGGTTGTTCGTCTTTATCATAAGAATAGGGTTTCTTGATTTTAAAGATTTAGAATGGAGGCAAATTACAAAAATTAAAAGAGGCACAAAATGAGCCCAAAGCTGAAAATGTGCGCAATGTCGCCAAATTGAAAAGATACACAAAGTGTATCAAAAATCAAAAGATGCGCAAAGAGCGTCAAAATGAAAAGAGGCACAAAATGAGCCCACAAAAAGTTTGCTTCCATTCTTGTAAATCTCGAAAGTTTAGAAAACTCATGTCTTTTTGATAAATTAATTACTTGAGTTTGAAAATTATGATTTATGATTCATTACTTTGCATTAATCTTCTATTAGATATATTTCATGAAAGGATTTTTGAAAAGAATTTTGTTTCCTTATCTAATTTGTTCATTGATTTAGATATTGGCTTAAAAAGTTCTACTGCCTTTTTAAAACCTAAGCATGGATTAACAATTTCTGAATTTCTAACATTTCTGGGTTATGAGTAGTCAATACATGCCATACTAAGCGTTTGAGTAAAATCAAGAGATAACTTTCTCATTACAAGAAAATTCTTGATATTTCAAAATAATTTTTTTTAAAAAAATTTCACCAGATCGGGGACCATTTTCATTCTTTTAGTCTTTTTCTTGTGTTATTTTTTGTTGCTCCTCTTCTTTTTGATAATGTCAAAGGGGGAGAACGTACTGTTGTATTTGTGAAGTTTATTTGTATTGTATATGTGTTTTTTTTATTTAAAAAAAATAAAAAAAATTGTGTTTCTCCCTATTTTTAAAAGTCTTTTCTTAGTGAGGGGGTGATTAAGAGAAAATACTTTTTGTTTGCAAATTCAATCAGTAATATTTGCCATCATAAAAAAGGGGGAGATTATTGCGACTCGAGCTCGTAAGTTTTTGTTTTGATGATAACAAACATTATGACCACATCTAGTATCTGTAATATATATTTGTTTATGCATATACTAACATTTTAGGAACAGCATGCAACATCCAACAAATATTCCAGGCTCAAGAATGGGTAGAATAGGCTATGATGTGATGATATTTATGTTGTAAATCCGAATTCAGTAAGTATAGTTTTGATGATGATAAATATGTTTGTGTTCTATTTTGCTTGGCTAGCCATTTCAGGCACAAAAGATCAAATGCAATCCAAGAAAACTCAAGATCGGGTCGACGTGTGTTTAATTGTAATTTTTCCTTTCTTGAGTCAAATGTTATGTAATTAATCCCCTAGCTAAGTAACCTTACAAACACACACTCAGAGGGAGATTTTCAGTGAATTAGAGGTTCTATTTATCTTTTATTCTGATCGTCCTAGATGATATTAACATTGTCCTAGATGATCCAGTAAACTAGAAACCCTAATTAGGGCGACCAAGTTAAGTCAGCCTGATTCAGTAGATCATCCTAGATGATCCTCGGATCATATAAGATGATAGGCTCAAATAAAAAATTCTCAGCCGCTAGATTAAGTTAGGAAATTTTTATTTTTAGAGATTTGGTCTGATCGTCCTGAATGATATGTGTATCATCCTGGACGATCCATTACAATCATGTCTAAATTAGTTTGGTCATTAAGGAAAGTAATTAAGGTCTGATTTATTTGATCATATCATCCTAGACAATCGCAGGATAGTACGGGATGATATTTTAAAAATCTTGACCATCCAGTGCCTTTCACCTGTACGTTTAGAGCTGTGCACAGGATGATATTCCTATTTTTGAACTAATCGTATAGGATGATATCCATATCATCCTAGATGATCAAGTAATTTTAAAATCATCTAGCATGTTATGACCTATACATCCAGAGCTGTGTACGAGATGAATTTGTAGTGTTTAAACTAATCATACAGGATGATACCCATATCGTCCCGAACGATCAAATCATTTTGAGATCATCCAGGACAAGTTCCCTGGATGACCAGAGTCATCCTCTGGATGAAATTCCTGATTTATACTAATCATCCAGAATGATCGTAGAATCATCCGAATAATCGAAACAAATATTTGTTTTAATCGTCCAGAGAAGCCTGATCGTCTAGACTGAAATAGGTGATTTTGAACTGATTATACAGGATGATCCTGGATGATCTTTGACGACCAGTTGAGATTTAGGGAAACTTTTGAGCCCTCATTTAAAAGATCTTTTTCTTCCAACAAGAAAAATCTTTTTCCATTTTTCGTTCCAGAGAAAACCTTGAGAGAGAGGGAGAGAGAGCTTGGGAGAGAGAGAGAGAACCTTGTGAGGGGGAGTTTATGAGGGATTCACAACGGTTGCTCCAATAAAGGATTAGAGTCATCTTCTCCGTTCATCATCTCTTATCTTTTTGGTGTTTCTGTGGGAGGATTATTCGTAAGAAGTTCTGGGTTCTCTGCTCGCTTCAAGAGGAAGCGAAAGGAGTTCAGGTTCTCTGCCTGCTTCTAGAGGAAGCGAAAGGATTCGAGGTTCTCTGTTTGCTTCATGAGGAAGTGAAAGGAGTTTAGGTTCTCTACCTCACCAGGTTGGTTCAAAGGAGTTTTTGTACAGGCTTCTCCGCCTTGCTGTGGGAGCAGAAGGAGAGTCACTTTTGTGTTAGTGCAATACCCAGAGGGGAGGCTCCAGGGAGTGGACGTAGGTCAAGTTGACCGAACCACTATAAAATCTGGTGTGTTCTTTCTTGTTATTTTTTGTAAATACTTTTCTGTAGATGTTTATGTGATTGTGCCTATTATTATGTTATCGCTAAACACCAGTAAATCAAAGCATAAGTGCAATCATTTTAAAACATTCATAATGATTTTAAAAATCATTTTTTGCTCCTGAATTTTTAAAACTACCAATTCACCCCCCTCTTGGTTAGCCTCGGACTAGTTCATAAGGGCTTAACATTCCAATCAAACTTTCAAGTGGTATCAGAGTGAGATTCAAAAATTAAGTTTAAAAACTTTTGAATTTGATCTATGGCTAACTTTGGTAATCGTAATACTTCTGAAGGTTATTCAATTACACGACCACCATTATTTGATAACATACCTTTTGATTTTTGAAAAACTCGCATGTCCACTTTTCTTCAATCTATAGATTATCGCATGTGGATGCTTGTTAAGGATGGCTATGAAGAACCTTTTAGAATGGTTAACAATATTAAAACTAAACTGTCTTTCACCGAATGGACTTTTGATTATCGTGACTTAGCCCAACTGAATGCCAAATGTTTGAACTATTTTTCCTGTGCCTTAAAATTTGAGGATTACATGCGTGTCTCTACATGTGTAACTGGTAAAAAAATTTGGGAGAGATTGTGCATCACTCATGAAGGTACATCTAAAGTCAAACAGTCTAGGTTAAACATATTGGTTCATGACTATGAACTTTTTAGCATGAACCTACTGATTTTAATTTTGAAATGTACACTAGGTTCACTCAAATTGTCACTTCTTTACATGCTTTAGGAAGAGAACTCACTAATTATGAAAAACTGAACAAGATTTTGAGATGTCTGACTTCTTCTTTTGATGCCAAGATAACTGAAATTACTCAATCGAAAGATTTGTACAATTATTCTGTTGATAATTTACTTGGATCACTCATTACATACGAGCAAGGGGTGAACAAAAGATAGCTTGATGCAGGTGAGAAGAAGAAGGAGAAAACTGTGGCACTGAAGGCCAATGATAGTGATACTGATACTTTTGGGTCTGATAGCGATTATATTGCCTTAATCACTAGGCAATTCAAAAGCTTTCTTAGGAAGAAACACAAGAACTTTTAGAAGTGGAACAAGGGTAAGTCCAGCAAAAATTATAAAAACTCATCTGATATTATCTGTTTTGAATGTAGGAAGCTTGGACACATTAAGGCTAATTCTCCTACACTTAAAGCTCACCCAAGTAAGAAAAGGGTGAGGACAAACCCAAGTTCTGGAAGGGCAAGAAGCAGATTCAAAAGGCATTCTGGGCAGATTCTGCATCTGACTCCTCTCAGACTGAAGCTGAGGAGGAGACTACAAATTTGTGTCTGATGGCTGATGATCATCCTGATCAATCTGATCAAGAAGAGGTACGTAAGCTTACTTATGATCAATTGCTAGAAGTTTCTGAGAAAATTCATTCATCTTATAAGAAACTTAAGAAATTAGATGCTAGCCTGAAATTGGATTTCTTAACTTTGCCAAAAGAGCATGATGTTGTGGTTAAAGATTATTCTATACTTGATAGCAATTACATGTCTTTACTTGATGAATTTGATGAATTGAACAAAAAGCATTTTGATTTAATTATTGAGCATGATTTATTAAAAATATCACATGTTGAATTAAAAGCTACATTTAAAGAATTAGAAACTCATGCATCTAACTTTGATAGTAGTGAACATTATTTGAAATTTGAAATTGCAAGTTTGAAAAAAGAAAATAAATTTTTGAGTGTGAAAATTATTGCTTTTGAGAAAAATAAAACACCTCTTACTTTTGCACAATTTTATGTACCTCCATCTTTTGAAGAATCTTTTTCAAAATCATCAAAGCATGTTTCATTCAAACCTAGGAAGAGGCATTATCACCCACATAGATTAGTTAACCCTTTTCTTGGAGTTAGATGTTTTTCTTATGGCATGTTAGGACACATCTCCCACACCTGCACTATTGACCATAGTACATATTGGGTGTGGAGGCCCAAATTACATGCTTCATAGCACATCACACATGCATTGCATTCTTCTTTTCATAAGAAGGAACCCAAACCTGTTTGGGTTCCTAAATATAACATTTGATGATTTTATAGGTGTGCTCTCACACATGACCTCGTGAGAGCAAGTGGTACCTAGACAGCGAATACTCAAGACATATGACTGGAGATGCAAATCAATTCATTTCGCTGGAGGCCAGGGCTGAAGGCCAGGTTACACTTGGAGATAACACCACTAGGAGGGTGGTAGGAACAAGTAATTGGTGATTCAAAAAATTTCATTATTGATAATATTTTACTTGTAGATGGACTGAAACACAACTTGCTGAGCATCAGTAAACTCTGTGACAAAGGATACAACATCAAATTCCTGCGCACTTGCTACATTACAAGCTTAAATAACAAAATTATTTTGCAGGGACAAATGATCAATAATGTCTACATGCTGGATATAAGTTATTTTAAAGCTGATATTTTAATTTGCTTAAAAATTGCTACTGATGAGTCTTGGTTGTGGCATAGGAGATTATGTCATGCAAGTATGAAATAGGAGAGTCACTCAAAAGGACTTAGTTAGAGGTATCCCCAAGATAAAGTTTACTAAGGACCACCTATATGATTCCTGTCAATTAGGAAAGTAAGTCCAGTCCTCCTTTCACTCCATTAAGGATATCAGCACCTCTAGACCTTTAGAAGTCCTTCACATGGATCTCTTTGGACCCATTAGCATTGCCAGCTTAGGGGGGAAAGTCTATGAATTTGTGATTGTTGATGATTACTCGAGGTTCACTTGGATTAAATTTTTGTCACATAAATCTGAGTCATTTGATGAGTTTAAATCTTTCTCCACATAGATTCAGAGGAAGTTAGGTTGTGAGATCTTAAGTATTCATAGTGTTCATGGTGGAGAGTTTAAAAATGTGAGATTTTGATCATTCTGTGAGGAGTAAGGGATTAGCCATAATTTTTTAGCTCCTAGGACCCCTCAGCATAATAGGGTAGCTGAAAGGAAGAACATGACTTTAAAGGATGTCACTAGAGCCATGCTTCTTGAGTATTCACTTCTAAAATACTTTTGGGCTGAAGTGTTGAACACTGCCTGTTATGTACTCAATAGGGTAAATATTAGATCCAAACTAAATAAGACACCCTATGAGATCATTAAGGGAAAAACTCCAAACCTGTCCCACCTTTATGCCTTTGGCTGTAAGGTTTTCATTCTGAATAATGGGAAATCATCCTTAGGAAAATTTGACCCCAAATCTGATGAAGGAGTGTTCTTAGGCTATTCTAGTGTGGGGAAATCCTTTAGGGTGTTTAATAAGGGGACTTTGGTGGTGGAGGAAACGACTCATGTTTTGTTTGATGAATCTGATCCTAAGGAGACTAGAGTTGAGGAAGAAGAAGATGTAAGAGATATTACCCAAGGGGTTGAAAATGCAAATCTGGAGGAAAGGGTAGGACCTCAAAACACATTGCCTAGAGATTGGAGATATTCTTTAAGTCATCCTAAAGAACTGATCTGAGGAGACCCTTCTGAAGGTGTTAGAACTAGGCATGGATTTAGGAAGAAAGTAAACCATTCTACCTTTATCTCAATAACTGAACCCACCAACATCAATCAAGCCCTTTCTAATGAGTTTTGGATCTTAGCTATGCAGGAGGAATTGAATCAATTTGTAAGGAATGATGTTTGGGAGTTAGTAGAAAGATCGAGGAATCAAAGTGTAGTGGGAACCAAGTGGGTCTTTAAGAATAAGATGAATGATTCTAGTGTGGTGGTTAGGAATAAGGCAAGATTGGTGGCTAAAGGGTATAATCAAATTGAAGGGATTAATTTTGAGGAGACCTTTTCCCCTGTAGCTAGATTGGAAGCCATTAGGGTGCTGTTAGCCTTTACCTGTTATAAGGCATTTAAGCTATTTCAAATGGATGTCAAGAGTGCCTTCTTAAATGGGGTGATAAAAGAGGATGTCTTTGTAGAGCAACTCTTAGGTTTTGAGTGTTCCCAATATCCAAATTATGTTTACAAATTAAAAAAGGCCTTATATGGATTGAAACAAGCACCCAGAGCTTGGTATGAGAGGCTTAGCACATTCCTACTAGAAAGAGAGTTTGTTAAGGGGAGCGTAGACACAACCCTTTTTCTGAGGAAAGTAGGTGATGGTTTACTCATTATCCACATTTATGTTGATGATATACTTTTTGGATCTTCGTATAAAGACTTACGTGATGACTTTTCTAAAATAATGAGTAAGGAGTTTGAGATTAGTATGGTGAGAGAATTGTCATACTTTTTGGTGTTTAGCATAAGGCAAATGGATGATGAAACTTTTTGAATCAACCAAAATACAATAAGGACATCTTGAAGAAATATGAACTGGACAAAGCTAAGTTAATCAACACTCCCATGAGTTCTAGTGTTCAGTTAAATAAGCATTCAAATGGAAAATCTGTTGATCAGAAGAAGTTAGGGGAATAATTGGATCATTGCTTTACCTAACTGCTAGCTGACCTGATATTATGTTTAGTGTGTGTCGTTTTGCTAGTTTCAAGCTGATCCTAAAGAGTCCCACTTGACTGCTGTTAAGAGAATTCTTAGATATCTTTTAGGAACCCCAAACCTAGGAATCTGGTACCCTAGGCACAATACTTCTTTTGAGATTATTAGATATTCTGATTCTGACTTTGTAGGATGTAGGGTGGATAGAAAGAGCACTTCTGGAACTTACCAATTCGTAGGACAGTCTTTAGTCTCCTGGTTCAGTAGAAAATAGAACTCCGTTGCACTTTCCACTGCTGAAGCTGAGTAAATTGCCTTAATAAGTTGTGTGGCCCAAGTCCTTTGGTTAAAATAACAAGTTTTGGATTTAGGATTACATGTTGCCATAATTTCTATTCTTCGTGATAACACTAGTGCCATCTACATTTCTAAGAATCCAATCCAACACCCTAGAACAAAACACATTGATATAAGACACCACTTCATTAGGGACCATGTTACAAAAGGGGACATTGAGCTACATCATGTAGCAACAGAAAATCAACTGGCTGACATATTTACTAAACCACTGGCCTTTGACTCATTCAGCATTTTGAGGACCAAACTGGGTGTGATTGACATAAATCCATGATTCTGATGACTGATGATTTTTGAGTTTGATTGTTTTCTTTTATTTCTGTTAGTCTTTAGATTTGACTATCTATTTCCTATTTTATTTTTTATTCACTAGTGATTTTCTTTTTATTGATTGGTGTTTTTCTGATTTGAGCATTTATTTTGATGATATTTCCTACTTATTTTTTATTCACTTTTTTATTCCTTAAAAAAAAATATATCACTGCTGACTGTTGCTGATAAACTAAATTTCTGACTGAGAGTTTTGCCTTGTTTTTGGTTTGGAAGCTTGTAAGTAGTGATTGATTCCACAGGATCTGTTAAAGGGAAGAAACATTGATGATTATTTCTCTTCCTCTAACTCCATTAATGGAGTATTATGTCTTTTGGATAAAAATCTTCTTCAAAATTAAAAAGTTAGTTTTTAAAATAGAGATCTATTTTATCTTCCTACAGTAATCTACCTCATATTAATAGTGTTTTCAAAGCTTTGAATCAGTGTTATGTTTTTCTTAGCAGAGTGACTGCACTTATCATATGTTGTATGGTTTTTGTTTTGTGAATTACTCTTCCTCATTATAGAGACTGAGTTTTATTATCTCTTATGTCTGGAAGGTAATTTGACGGCTAAGATTTGTTAACGGTTAAGAAAGGAAGCAAGCTTACAAAAGATTTGTGCAAAGAGCACCAAAATGAAAAGAGGCACAAAATGAGACCTAAGCTGAAATGATGCGCAATATCGCCAAATTGGAAAGATACATAAAGTATTTAAAAAAAAAGATGTGCAAAGCACCAAACAAATTGAAAAAGAGGCTCAAAATGGGCCCACAAAGAAATAAGCTTTCTTCCCTTTCAGATCTTTAAATGTCTTAGAGAAATCCATGTACCACTTAATATTTTCAAAAGCTTGAGATGAAAAATCATGATTTTTGATTCCTTACTTTGTAATACTATTATATCAGATATTTTTCTAGAATGAGGCTTGAAAGGATCTCTGATCAAATCTAATTTCTTTTCTTTTGAATTTGACTTTTGTTTGAAAGGAATTTGAACCTGTAAGGTGTCCAAGGCAGGAGTTATGAAAGTCGATTTTCCAACTTTTCTAGATTTCAACATTGTCGATCTTTTTCTTATGGGTTTTTGGATTAAAAATTAAGAAAAAATTCTGATTTACTAGTGCGGATCGATTAAAAAAAATCCTTATTTTTAGTTTTTTTTTCTATGCTTTATTTCCTCTATTTTTATTTTCTTTTATTTTGTATGTTTTTGGGATCCCTGATCTTTCCTCCCAGTACTTCATCTTTTGCATTTTTTCTCACGTCGTCGTATACGATCCTTGCATCATCACGGATGATTCCCTTTGTCCTGGACGATCCATACATCATCCTGGATGATCCATTCAAATCATTCCGACCCTAATCACACGGCTGAGATGCACCAATTATTGGTGATTGTCCTAGACGATCCATCAATCGCCCTAGACGATATGATCCAGTTTTCCTGATCCTGATCAAACGGTTGATAATGCACCAATTATTGGTCATCAGCCTGGATGATACACCTCATCACCCTAGAGGATCCACGTGGCAGCAGTTGGACGATTTAAATTTGGCCCGTCCGATTCATTTATTGCCTATCATCCTAGACGATCCACCTAATCATCCTGGATGATACTTTTCATCAACGGTCATCCAGTTGGACTCCTCAAGATGATCGCCTGTCTCTAATCATCTAGGATGATATCTGATTATCCTGGATGATCCGACCACTTTTTTGACCAATCGTCCTGGCCGTCATATTTACTCATATCATCCTGGACGATCCAGCGATCGTGCGGTGCGATCTAGCCGACTTCTACTTAAACAACCAATTTCTTCATATTTCTTCACCCTTCTTCCTTCAATCCTTCATCTCTTATTATTCTAATGGCTGGTGGAAAGAGATCTAGGCATCAAGGTGCAAGTTCCTCCTGGGGAAATGTCGATTCCCGCTATCCTGATGCAGCCGATTGGGCTACCTTCCAACATTTCCATGAAGTTGGAATCACACACTCCAAGATTGTCAATCCCCACACTCTTACCTACCCAGTCGTAGATCTGCTCACCCACACCTCCCTTACCTTCATTCTCACCTTGGCCTTCCCCTTCAGCTCAGAACTTCTTAGGATCTTTTTTGTAAATCTGTGCATCACCTCTGATTACTCTGCCCTGCAATCCTTTGTAAATTAGAGACCGGTAGAACTGACCACAGTTGATTTCCACGATATCCTTCGACTTTCCATCACTGGTGATAAGATCCACATGCTCATTTCTGATCCAGATTTTGATAGGAGTGTCATCAATCATTTCCTTTGAAACACCAATGTTCACTATCACGATAATGCCTGTTCCTCCCTCCTTTAGGATGCCCGCACAATTCAACTTGTCCTTCGCTGTTCAATCATCGCCAAGGTTGGGGAGTGTATCCACATCACACCTTTACTTTCTATGACCACCTACTACATCATGGCCCAATGAGATTTCAATGCTATTGATCTTCTCTTTCGATACATCGAACATCTTACTAGCATTAGGGATTCGGGCCACAGGATACATCCAAATCTAGCCTTAGGCCACCTCATTGCCTATGCACTTGAGACAAAATATAATATATAATATATGGTTCCTCCCAATGTCCCTCCTTCCTACTATACAAACAACTCCTTCCATGTCCTCCACAGCACCCGACTTCATCCGAAACCCACAGCAGATGTTGAGGAGGAAGAGGAAGAAGCTGTTCCTGCGCCTGCTGCACCTGATGCACCTGCTCCTCTTCGTATTGCATCACCCTTCAATCATCTGGTGAAGCACTTTGGCTAATGGGAGACCTATTTCGAATCCTACATGAATCGCCAATAATAGCAGCATGACCAAGACATGGCCCGGATTGGTGAGCAGTTTGTCACCACTCACAGCTACTTTCAGCCACCACCATCTCTTCCTTCTAATCAGGATCCACCTCTTTACTAGTTTTTTTATGTTGTGATGTTTCTTATTTGTCTTATTTTGTCTGTTCCTCCTCCTTTTTGTGATGACAAAAGGGGGAGTTAGTTTTTGAGTTACTAGTAGTTTCTTTGCAGTTATTTCCTTTATTGTATTTAGTGAAATTTAAAATGAAACTTTTTCTTCTCGTGTGTGTGCTGATTAATCCTGTCTGTTTTATTTAAAACTACTGAATAAATGTTACAAATCTGGATTCAGTAAGTACAATTTTAATGATGACAAACATCTTTGTGTTGTGTTTTGCTTGGCTAGCCATTTCAGGTATAAAAGATCAAATACAATCCAAGCCAACTCAAGATCGGGTCCGCGTGTGTATAATTGTAATTTTTTTCCTTTCTTGAGTCAAATGTTATGTAATTGATCCTCTAGCTAAGAAAACTTGCACACACGCACATAGGGGGAGAGTTTTAGTGAATTAGAGGTTCTGTTCATTTTTTGTTCTGATCGTCCAAGACGATATTAACATCATTTTGGACGATCCAGTAAAATAGAAATCTTAATTAGGGCGACTAAGTTAAGTCAGTCTGATTAAGCAGATCATCCTGGATGATCCTTGGATCGTACATGATAATAGGCTCAAATTATAAATTCTCAGCCGCCAGATTAAGTTAGGAAAGTTTTTTTTTAGAGATTTGGTCTGATCATCCCGGACGATACATATATCATCCTGGACGATCCATTACAATCATGACTAAATTAGTCTGGTGATTAAGGAAAGTAATTAAGGTATGTTTGATTCGATCATACCATCCTGGATGATCACAGGATCGTACGGGATGATATGTTAAAAATCCTAACCGTCTAGTGCCTTTCACCTGTACGTCTAGAGCTGTGTACGAAATGATATTCCTATTTTTAAACTAACCGTATGGGTCGATATCCATATCATCTCGGACGAATAAGTCATTTTGAAATCGTCCAGCATGTTATGACCTGTACGTTCAGAGCTGTGTACAGGATGAATTTGTAGTTTTTGAACTAATCATACTGGACGATACCCATATCTTGTCGAACAATCAAGTTATTTTGAGATCGTTCAGGATAAGTTCCCCTGGATGACCAGAGCTGTCCTCTAGATGAAATTCTTGATTTACACTAATTATCCCGGATAATCGCAGAATCATCCCGGACGATCGGAACAAATATTTGTTCTAATCGTCTAGAGAAGCCTGATCGTCTAGACTGAAATAGATGATTTTTAACTGATCGTACAGGACGATCTATCGATGATCTTTGATGACCAGTTGAGATTTAGGGCAATTTTGAGCCCTCCTTTAAAAGATCTTTTACTTCTAACAAGAAAAATATTTTGCCACTTTCTTTTCTAGAGAAGACTTTGAGAGAGAGAGAGAGAGAGAGAGCTTGGGAGAGAGAGAGAGGATCTTGTGAGGAGAAGTTTGTGAGAGATTCACAAATGTTGCTCCAAGCAAGGATCAGAGTCGCCTTCTCTATTCATCGTCTCTTGTCTTGTTGGTATTTTTGTCGGAGGATTGTTCACAAGAAGATCCGAGTTCTCTGCCTGGTTCAGGAGGAAGCAAAAGGACTTCAAGTTCTCTGCTTGCTTCTAGAGAAAGCGAAAGGAGTCGAGGTTCTCAACCTACTTCAGGAGGAAGCAAAAGGAGTTTAGGTTATCTGCCTCACTGGGTTGGTAGAAAGGATTTTTTGTACAGGCTTCTCCTCCTTGCTGTGGGAGCAGAAGAAGAGTCACTTTTGTGTTAGTGCAATACCCAGAGGGGAGGCTCCGGGGAGTGGACTTAGGTCAAGTTGATCGAAACACTACAAAATCTGGTGTGTTTTTTCTTATTATTTTTCGCACTTACTTTTCTATAGAAGTTTATGTGATTGTGCCTATTATTATGTTATTGCTGAACATCCGCAAATCATCACATAACTGTAATCATTTTAAAACATTCATAATGATTTTCTAAATCACTATTTTCTTGTGAATTTTTAAAACTACTAATTCTCCCCCCTCTTGGTTAGCCTCGAAACTAGTTCATAAGGGCTTAACATCCCTATCGAACTTTCAATTTGTAATTTTCATTGATATACTTTTTTATTTCTTGAGTCAAGTCCTATAAGGGTGTATGCTTGCTTGTGACCATGTACACAAACACTTAGGGGGAGTGAGACCTAGTCAAAACTAAGAGTTCAACTTTTGAACAAATCATACAGGATGATTTAGATCATCATGGATGATCTGTTCATTAAACAAATCATCTTGGATGATATTTATATCATCCTGGATGATCTATTATGATCTCGAAACCCTAACTGCCATGATAATTTAGGTAAGGAATATTTGTCATCATCAAAATAGGGGAGATTATTGCGACTCTAGCTCAGAAGTTTTTATTTTGATGATAACAAATATTATGACTCACATTTCCTAGTATTTGTAATGTATATTTATTTGTGTATATACTAACATTTCAGGAATAGCATGCACCGTCCAACAAAGTTCCAGGCTCAAGAATGGGTAGAATATGCTATGATGTGATGTATTTTTTAATTTCTTGAGTCAAGTCCTATAAGGGTGTATACTTGCTTGTGACCATGTACACACACTCAGGGGGAGTGAGATCTAGTCAAAACCAGGAGTTCAACTTTTGAACAAATCATACTGGATGATTTAGATCATCCAAGATGATCTGTTCATTGAACAAATCATCGTAGACGATATTTATATCATCCTGGACGATCCATTATGATCTCAAAACCCTAGTCACCATGATAATTTAGGCAAGAATTTAAGATTCAAATTTTGTTCTAATTATCCTGGACGATTTAGATCCTCCTGGACGATCTATGAAAATCTTGCCTAAATTAATTCTGTGACTATTCAATAGAATATACATAATTTAATATTCTGATCGTCCTGGATGATCTGTATATCGTACTGGATGATTTATGGAAAATTCGTACTAATCATCATGGACTATCCTGAGATAATCCAGGACTATCAGGTCAAATTCTACACATCATCCTGGATGATCATGCGATCATCCTGGACAATCTTTGGTGGTAGAATTGAGTTTTTAGGGTTTTCTAAAGTCGTCTTTTTTAGCACATCATCCTGGACGATCCTGCAATCGTCCTGGATGATCTTTTCCACCAAAAATAATATGGAAGGGTTTTTAAAGCCCTTTATTTAAGGCTTGTCAAAGTCTTTGAAAGTGTCTTTGGCAGCCTTTGAGGCTTCATTTCTTTTGGAGAAAAGTTGAAGAGAGAGCTTGAAAGGGAGAGTGGAAAGGGTGGAGTTTGAGAGGGAGAAGAGCCTTGGAAGGGGATTTTTGAGGGAGTGTAAGGGGGTTCACACAGTTGTTCCGGCAAGCTTGCACCAAAGTACCATCTGATTTAAGGGTCATCTCAAGGGAGGTTTTGGGAAGAAGAAGATCTCTTTGGTGTCAAAGGACCCGGCTACTCCACTATACCAGGGAAGGTGGAACTGATTTTGTAAGGGCTTCTTCCCCTAGTTGTGGGGTCTAAAGGAGAGTCACTAAAGGTGTAGTGCAATACTGACAGGGTGCCTCTGGGGAGTGGATGTAGGTCAAGTTGGACCAAACCACTATAAATCTGGTCTGTTCTTTTTGTCTATTTTTCGCACTTTATTTTACTGTGATTAACGACTTGGGTGAAATCTATGATTGATTTTTTTCATTTCTGGTTTAATTCATTTCCATTGAAAGATATAAAAAGATATTTCTTTTTGTTAAAGAAGTTTTTAAATATCTAGTTCACTCCCCCTCTTGGTTAACCTCAGGACTAGTTCATAAAGGCTTAACACCCCTAACAAACTTTCAATATGATGGGGTAGGAATATGCCCATCATAGATTATCAAAACTAGGATATCCTTTGATGGGGTAAGAATATGCCCATCATGGAGGATCAAAACTGGGAGATCATGTGATGGGGTAGACATATGCCAATCACAGAGAATCTAAACTAGGAGATTATTTGATGGGCTAGGAATATGCCCGTCATAAAGGATCAAAGCTATGAGATCATATGACCGGGAAGTAATATGCCCATCACAAAGGATAAAAATTGGGAGATCATATAGGGTAGGAATATGCCCATCACTGAGGATCGAAACTAGCAGATTTTATGATCGGGTAGAAATATGCCCATCATAGAGGATCGAAACTTGAAGATGGTATAAAGGGGTAGGAATATGCCAATCACTGAGGATCAAAAAAGTAGATCGTATGATGGGGTAGGAATATACCCATTATAGAGGATCAAAACTAGGAGATCATATATTGGGGTAAGAATATGCCCATCGTAAAGGAACAAAAATAGGAGATCATATAATGGGGTTGGAATATGCCCATCACAGAGGATCAAAACTAGGAGATCATGTGATGCGGTAGGAATAAGCCCATCACAGAGGATCAAAACTAGGATATGTATGATGGGATAGGAATATTCCCATCATAGAGGATTAAAACTGGGAGATTATATGATGGGGTAGGAATATGCCCATCACAAAGGATCTAAATCTAGAGATCGTATCTTGGGGTAGGAATATGCCTATCATAAAGAATCAAAACTAGTAGATTATATTATCCGGTAGGAATATGCCCATCATAAAGGATGAAAACTAGGAGATCATATGATGGGGCTAGGAATATGCCCACAAAGAGGATCAAGGCTGAAAGATCATATGATGGGGTAGGAATATGCCCATCAAAGATGATCAAAATTGGGAGATCAGATGATGCGATAGGAATATACCCATCAAAGAGGAACATTATGGGGAGATCATATAATGGGGTAGGAATATGCCCATTATAGAGGATCAAAATTGGGAGATCGTTTGATGGGGTAGGAATATGCCCTTTACAGAGGATCAAAAATAGGAGATCGTATTATACGGTAGAAATATGCCCACCATAGAGGATCAAAACTAGTTGATCGTGTGATGGGGTAGAAATATTCCCATCATAGGGGATAAGGACTAGAAGATCATATGATGGGGTAGGAATATGCCCATCATAGAGGATCAAAATAGGGAGATCACATGATGGGGTAGGAATATGCCTGTCGCAGAGGATCAATCTAGGAGATCGTACAATGGGATAGGAATATGCTATTCACAAAGGATCAAATCTAGGAGATCGTATGATGGGTAGGAATATTCCCATGAAAGAGGATCAAAACTAGGAGATCATTTAATTGGTATGAATATGCACATCATAAAGGATCCAAACTAGCAGATCATATGGTTGGGTAGAAATATGCTCATAATATATGATCAAAATTGGGAGATCGTATGATGGGGTAGGAATATGCCTATAATAGAGGATCAAATTTTTGAGATCTTATGATGGGGTAGGATTATGCCCATCATAAAGGATTAAACCAGTGAGATTATATGATGGGGTAGGAATATGCCCATCAAAGAGGATCAAAACTAGGAGATCATATAATGGGGTAGGAATATATCCATCACAAAGAATCTAAAATAGGAGATTATATGATGGGGATGGATTATGCCCATCATAGCGGATTCAAACTGGGAGATCTTATGATGGGGTATGAATATGCCCTTCAGAGAGGATCAAAACTGGGAGATTGTATGATTCGGTAGGAATTTGCCCATCACAGAGGATCAAAACTTGAAGATTGTTTGAAGGGGTTGGAATTTTCCCATCAATGAGGATTAAAACTAGGAGATTGTATGATGGGGTAGGAATATGCCCATCATAAAGAATCAAAATTAGGAGATCTTGTGATGGGGTAGGAATAAGCCCCTCATAGAGGATCGAGATGGGAAGATTATTTAATGGGATAGGAAAATGCCCATTATAGAGGATTGAAACTAGAAGATCATATGAAGGGGTAGGAATATACACATCACTGATGATCAAAACTTGGAGATTGTATAATGATGTAGGAATATACCCGTAACAGAGGAATAAAAATGGGAGATCATAAAATACGGTAGGAATTTACCCATCAAAAAGTATCAAAATAAGATCATAGAATGTGATAGGAATATGCCCATCATATAGGATCAAAACTAGGAGATTCTATTATGGTGTAGGAATATGCCCATCACAAAGGATCAAAATTGAGAGATCGTATAATGGGGTAAGAAAATACCCATCATAGAAGATAAAAACTAGGAGATCGTATGATGGGGTAGGAATATACCCATCATAGAGTATCAAAATTATGAGATCGTATGATAGGGTAGGAATATGCCTATCATAGAGGATCAAAACTAGAAGACCTTAAGATGGGTTTGGAATATGCCCATCACTCAAGATCAAAACTGGCAGATCATATGATGGGGTAGGATTATGCCCATCATAGAGGTTCAAAACTGGAAGATTGTATGAAGGGGTAGGAATATGCCCATCACTAAGGATCGAAACTAGGAGATCGTATGATAGGGTGGAAATATACCTATCACAGATGATCGAAACTGGGAGATCATATGTTAGGGTAGGAATATGCCCCTTACAGAAGAACAAAAATGGGAGATCATATAATGTGGTAGGAATATGCCGATCATAGAGGATCAAAACTAAGAGATCATATGATGGGGTAAGAATAAGCCCATCACAGAGGATTAAAACTAGGATATGTATAATGGGGTAGGAGAGTAGTATATGAATATAGTTAATAAAAGCTTTCATTTGTCCTTTTTATATCTCTCTCTATATTTGGTCTTGTGTGAGAAGCTTTAGGTTTATAATGGGGGTAACCGTCGGTCACCCTCTCGCCACCGTTATAGGAGCGATGAACGTAGATCAGTGGACAGTGAGGGTTTTTCTTCTGGTGGTGCTGGTCATTTTGAGGAGGATCGGGAGATTGGGGCTCTGGGGAGATAAGATTCTTGATGGAAGGTTAGGTGAGTGGATGTTGTGATAGGGATTGTACTAATCGGATGGGTTGTCTGACTAACTTTCTCATTTTTGGAATGGAAGTGGAAGGGGATAGTGTGGATCATCTTTCATTTTGAGGAAGGGGTTTGGAAGGAGTTGGAGTTGAGGACTCTGAGAAGATTGATCTTGGTCTTTCGGACCTTTCGATGGATCGAGGGCTTTCTATAATTGATATGAGTTTGGATGTGGAAGTTCTTAATGCCACCATTGATCCTTCTGGTAGAAGATCAAATTCAAGCAGAATTTTATAATAAGATTTTTTGGAAGAAAATGGCGGTTCAAATTTTTATTCGAATCTTAATGGAATGAAAGATTATCGGATGGAAGGCTCTTGCAATTTGAAGGCACTAATGAAGGAAAGTGATAGGGGGCTGGATAGCCATTAAAATAGGGTTGGTGATAGGGGAAAAAGTTTGGATTCTTTTGCGGGAAATCATTTGATTTCCCTATATGAAAGGGCACTTTTGGGGGTTCTAGTAAACGCATTAGGATTCATGGGAATTTTGAACCATTTAGGATGGTTGGAGGACTTTTGTAAAAGCCTGAGGAAGTGAATATGCCCATCATAGAGGATCAAAACTAGAAGATCATATGATAATGTAGGAATATGCCCATCACAGAGGATCAAAACTGGGAGATCACATGATGGGGTAGGAATATACCCATTATAGAGGATTAAATTGGGAGATTGCATGAAGGAGTAAGAATATGCCCATCACAGAGAAACAAAAATGGGAGATCATATAATGTGGTTCGAATATGCCCATCACAGAGAATTGAAACTAGGAGATCATTTGATGGGGTAGGAATATGCCCATCACAGAGGATTGAAAAAAGCAGATCGTATGATGGGGTAGGAATATGCCCATCAAAGAAGATAAAAACTGGGAGATCATATGATGGGGTAGGAGTATAGCCATTGTAAAGGATCCAAACTAGTAGATCATACGATGGGGTAGTAATATGCCCATCATAGAAGATCAAAACTAGGTGATCATTTGATGGGGTAAGAATGTGCCCATTATAGAGGATTAAAACTGGGAGAAAATATGTTGGGGTAGGAATATACCCATCACAAAAGATCAAAACTGGGAGAACGCATGATGGGGTGGGAATATGCCCATCATAGAGGCTCAAAACTGAGAGATCTTATGATGGGGACGGAATATGCCCATCACAAAGGATCAAAATTGGGAGATCATATGATGGGGTAAAAATATGACCCTCATAGAGGATTAAAACTGAAAGATCGTACGAAGGGGTAGGAATTTTTCCTTCATTTAGGATCAAAATAAGGAGATCGTATGATGGGGTCGGAATATACTCATCATAAAGGATCAACTCTGGGAGATCGTATGATGGGGTAGGAATATGGCCAACGCAGAGGATCAAATCTAGGAGATCGTATGATGGGGTAGGAATATGCCCATCACAGAGTATCAAAACTGGGAGATCGTATCATGGGGTAAAAATATGCCCATTAGAGAGGGTCGAGACTATGAAATCGTTTGATTGGGTGGAAATATGCCAATCATAGAGGATCAAAATTAGGAGATCTTATGATGGGCTAGGAATATGCCCATTATAGAGAATCAAAACTAAGAGATCGTATAGTGGGGTAAGAATATGCCCATCAAAGATTATCAAAACTAGGAGACCGTATGAAGGGGTTGGAATATTCCCATCACAAAGGATTGAAACTAGGAGATCGTATGATATGGTTGGAATATGCCCATCATATGGGATCAAAACTGGGAGATCTAATGATGGGATCAGAATATTCCCATCACAGAGGACCAGAATATGGATATCGTATGATGGGTTAGGAATATGCCCATTATAAAGGATTAAAACTGGAAGATCATATGACGGGGTAGGAATATGCCCATCTTTGAGGACCAAAACTAGGAGATCGTATGATGGGGTAATAATATGCCCATCATAAAGGATCGAAACTAGAAGATCATATGATGGGGTAGGAATATGCCCATCACAGTTGATCAAAACTAGGAGATCATATGATGGGGTTGGAAAATATCCATCACATAGTATCAAAATTGGGAGATCGTATGATGGGGTAGGTATATGCCCTTCACAGAAGATCAAGATTGGGAGATTATTTGATGGGGTTAGAATATACTCCTCATAGAGGATAAAAACTAGGAGATCTTATTATGGTGTAGGAATTTGCCCATCACAAAGGATCAAAATAGGGAGATCTTGTGATGGGGTAGAAATATGCCCATCATAGAGGATCAAGACTGGAAGATCATATGATGGGGTAGAAATATGCCCATCACAGAGAAACAAAACTTGGATATCATATGATGGGGTAGGAATATACCTATCATAGAGGATTAAAATTGGGAAATCACATGATGGGGTAGTAAGATGCCCATCAAATAGGAATAAAACTAGAAGATCATTTGATGTGGTAGGAATATGCCCATCCTAGAGGATCAAAACTAGGAGATCATATGGAGGGGTAAGAATTTGCCCATCATAGAGGATTGAAACTGGTCGATCATATGATGGGGTAGGAATATGCCCATTATAGAGGAACAAAAATGGGAGATTGTATAATGGGGTTGGAAAATGCCCATCATATTGGATCAAAACTAGGAGATCATATGATGGGATAGGAATATGCCCATCACAGAGGATCAAGACTAAGAGATCGTATGATGGGGTAGGAATATGCCCATTATAGAGGATCAAAATTAGGAGATCATGTGATGGGGTAGAAATATATCAATCACAGAGGAACAAAATTGGAAATTCACTTGATGGGTAAGAATATGCCCATCACAGAACATTAAAATTGGGAGATCGTATGATGGGATAGAAATATACGTATCTTAGAGGGTCAAAACTGGGAGATCGGATGATGGGGTAGTAATATGCTCACCATAGTGGAACAAAATTGGAAGATCATCTGATGTAGTAAGAATATTCCCAACACAGAGGACAAAACTAAGAGATCATTTGATGGCTTAGGAATATGGCTATCACAGAGGATCGAAATTAGGAGCCCGTAAAATAGGGGTTGGAATATGCCCATAACAGAGTATCAAAATTGGGAGATCATATGATGGGGTAGGAATATGCTCTTCAAAGAGGATCGAGACTAGGAAATCATATGATGGGGTGGGAATATGCTCGTCACAGAGAATACAAATGGGAGATCTTATGATGGGGTTGGAATATGCCCATCACAGAGGATCAAAATAGGGAGATCAAGCGATGGGGTAGAAATATGTCCATCATAGAGGATCAAGTTTGGAAGATGATATGATGGGGTAGAAATATGCCTATCACAGAGGAACAAAATATGGATATCGTATGATGGGGTAGGAATATACTTATCATAGAGGATGAAAACTAGGAGATCATTTGATGGGGTAGTAATATGTCCATTACATAGGAACAAACTAGGAGATTGTATGATGGGGTAGGTATATGGCCCTGATAAAGGATCAAAACTTAGAGATCATTTGATGGGGTAGGAATATGCCCATCGCAGAGGATCAAAACTAAGAGATTATATGGTGGGGTAGGAATATGCCCATCATAGTGGATTGTCTTTGGGAGATCATATGATGGCGTAGGAATATATCCATTACAAAGGAATAAAAATGAGAGATCGTATAATGGGGTAGGAATATGCCATCATAGAGGATTGAAATTAGGAGATCTTTTGATGGGGTTAGAATATGCCCATCATAGTGGTCTGAAATTAGGAGATCATATGATGGGGTTGGAATATACCCATCATAGAAGAACAAAAATTAGAGATCGTATAATGGGGTATGAATATGCCCATCACATTGAATCAAAACTAGGTGATCATATGATGGGGTAGGAATATGCCCATCACAAAGGTTGAAGAGTAGGAGATCGTATGATGGGGAAAGAATATGCCCATAATAGAGGATCAAAACTTGAAGATTATGTGACAGGGTAGAAATATGTCCATCATAGAGGATCAGAATTGGAACATCACATGATGGGTAGGAATATGCCCATCATAGAACATTAAAATAGGGAGATCATAGGATGGGATAGGAATATATGTATCTTAGAGGATCAAAACTGAGAGATCGCATGATGGGGTAGTAATATGCTCACCTTAGTGGAATAGAACTAGGAGATTATCTGATGGGGTAGGAATATGTCCATCATAGAGGATCAAGACTGGGAGATCATTTGATGGGTTAGGAATATGCCTATCATAGAGGATCAAAACTAGGAGCTCCTAAGGTGGTGGTAGGAATATGTCCATCACAGAGTGTCAAAATTTGGAGATTGTATGATGGGATAGGAATATGCCCTTCAAAGAGGATCGAGACTGGGAGATTATGTGATGAGGTGGGAATATGCTTGTCATAGAGGATATAAATGGGAGATCTTATTATAGGGTAGCAATATACCCATCACTAAGGAATAAAATAGGGAGATCATGCAATGGGGTAGAAATATACCCATCATGGAGGATCAAGACTGGAAAATTATATGATGGGGTAGAAATGTGCCTATCACAGAGGAACAAAACTTCAATATCGTATGATGGGGTAGGAATATACCTATCACAGAGGATCAAAACTAGGAGATCGCATGATGGGGTAATAAGATGCCCATCATATAGGAATAAAATTGAAAGATTGTATGATGGGGTTAGTATTTACCCATTACAGAGATCAAAACTAAGAGGGCATTTGATGGGGTAGGAATATGCCCATCACAGAAGATTAAAACTAGGAGATCATCTGGTGGGATAGGAATATGCCCATCATAGAGGATTGTTTCTGGGAGATTACATGATGTGGTAGGTATATGCCCATTACAGAGGAACAAAAATGAGAGATCGTAAAATGAGGTAGGAATATGCCCATCATAGAGGATCAAAACTGGGAGATTGTCACATGGGATAGAAATGTACCAATCATAGAGGGTCAAAACTAGAAGATCACATGATGGAGTAGGATGATCCCCATTACAGAGCATCAAAACTGAGCGATTGTATGATGGGGTAGGAATATATATAGAGTAGGGAATCAAAACTAGGAGATTGCATGATGGGGTAGTAATATGCCCATCAAAGTGGAACAAAATTGGGAGATCATTTGATGGGGTAGGAATATGCCCATTATAGAGGATCGAAACTAAGAGATTATTTGATGGGTTAGGAATATACCCATCACAGAGTAGCAAAATTGGGAGATCTTATGATAGGGTAGGTATATGCCCTTCATAGAAGATTGAGACTGGGAGATCATTTGATGGAATAGGAATATACTCATCGTAGGAGATAAAAATAAGGAGATCTTATGATGGTGTAGGAATATGCCCATTATAGAGGATCAAAATAGGGAGATCTTGTGATGGGGTAGAAATATGCCCATCGTAGAGGATCAAGACTGGAAGATCATATGATGGGGTAGAAATATGCCCATCACAGAGAAACAAAACTTGGATATCATATGATGGGGTAGGAATATACCTATCATAGAGGATTAAAATTGGGAAATCACATGATGGGGTAGTAAGATGCCCATCAAATAGGAACAAAACTAGAAGATCATTTGATGTGGTAGGAATATGCCCATCCTAGAGGATCAAAACTAGGAGATCATATGGAGGGGTAAGAATTTGCCCATCATAGAGGATTGTAACTGGTCGATCATATGATGGGGTAGGAATATGCCCATTATAGAGGAACAAAAATGGGAGATCGTATAATGGGGTTGGAAAATGCCCATCATATTGGATCAAAACTAGGAGATCATATGATGGGTTAGGAATATGCCCATGACAGAGGATCAAGACTAAGAGATCGTATGATGGGGTAGGAATATGCCCATTATAGAGGATCAAAATTAGGAGATCATGTGATGGGGTAGAAATATATCCATCATAGAGGAACAAAATTGGAAATTCACTTGATGGGTAAGAATATGCCCATCACAGAACATTAAAATTGGGAGATCGTATGATGGGATAAAAATATACGTATCTTAGAGGGTCAAAACTGGGAGATCGGATGATGGGGTAGTAATATGCTCACCATAGTGGAACAAAATTGGAAGATCATCTGATGTAGTAAGAATATTCCCAACACAGAGGACATAACTAAGAGATCATTTGATGGCTTAGGAATATGGCTATCACAGAGGATCGAAACTAGGAGCTCGTAAAATAGGGGTTGGAATATGCCCATAACAGAGTATCAAAATTGGGAGATCGTATGATGGGGTAGGAATATGCTCTTCAAAGAGGATCGAGACTAGGAAATCATATGATGGGGTGGGAATATGCTCGTCACAGAGAATACAAATGGGAGATCTTATGATGGGGTTGGAATATGCCCATCATAGAGGATCAAAATAGGGAGATCAAGCGATGGGGTAGAAATATGTCCGTCATAGAGGATCAAGTTTGGAAGATCATATGTTGGGGTAGAAATATGCCTATCACAGAGGAACAAAACATGGATATCGTATGATGGGGTAGGAATATACCTATCACAGAGGATGAAAACTAGGAGATCATTTGATGGGGTAGTAATATGTCCATTACATAGGAACAAAACTAGGAGATTGTATGATGGGGTAGGTATATGGCCCTGATAAAGGATCAAAACTTAGAGATCATTTGATGGGGTAGGAATATGCCCATCGCAGAGGATCAAAACTAAGAGATTATATGGTGGGGTAGGAATATGCCCATCATAGTGGATTGTCTTTGGGAGATCATATAATGGCGTAGGAATATATCCATTACAAAGGAATAAAAATGAGAGATCGTATAATGGGGTAGGAATATGCCATCATAGAGGATTGAAATTAGGAGATCTTTTGATGGGGTTAGAATATGCCCATCATGGTGGTCTGAAATTAGGAGATCATATGATGGGGTTGGAATATACCCATCATAGAAGAACAAAAATTAGAGATCGTATAATGGGGTATGAATATGCCCATCACATTGGATCAAAACTAGGTGATCATATGATGGGGTAGGAATATGCCCATCACAAAGGTTGAAGAGTAGGAGATCGTATGATGGGGAAAGAATATGCCCATAATAGAGGATCAAAACTTGAAGATTATGTGACAGGGTAGAAATATGTCCATCATAGAGGATCAGAATTGGAACATCACATGATGGGTAGGAATATGCCCATCATAGAACATTAAAATAGGGAGATCATAGGATGGGATAGGAATATATGTATCTTAGAGGATCAAAACTGAGAGATCACATGATGGGGTAGTAATATGCTCACCATAGTGGAATAGAACTAGGAGATTATCTGATGGGGTAGGAATATGTCCATCATAGAGGATCAAGACTGGGAGATCATTTGATGGGTTAGGAATATGCCTATCATAGAGGATCAAAACTAGGAGCTCCTAAGGTGGTGGTAGGAATATGTCCATCACAGAGTGTCAAAATTTGGAGATTGTATGATGGGATAGGAATATGCCCTTCAAAGAGGATCGAGATTGGGAGATTATGTGATGGGGTGGAAATATGCTTGTAATAGAGGATATAAATGGGAGATCTTATTATAGGGTAGCAATATACCCATCACTAAGGAATAAAATAGGGAGATCATGCAATGGGGTAGAAATATACCCATCATGGAGGATCAAGACTGGAAAATTATATGATGGGGTAGAAATGTGCCTATCACAGTGGAACAAAACTTCAATATCGTATGATGGGGTAGGAATATACCTATCACAGAGGATCAAAACTAGGAGATCGCAAGATGGGGTAATAATATGCCCATCATATAGGAATAAAATTGAAAGATTGTATGATGGGGTTAGTATTTACCCATTTCAGAGATCAAAACTAAGAGGGCATTTGATGGGGTAGGAATATGCCCATCACAGAAGATTAAAACTAGGAGATCATCTGGTGGGATAGGAATATGCCCATCATAGAGGATTGTTTCTGGGAGATTACATGATGTGGTAGGTATATGCCCATTACAGAGGAACAAAAATGAGAGATCATAAAATGGGGTAGGAATATGCCAATCATAGAGGATCAAACTGGGAGATTGTCACATGGGATAGAAATGTACCCATCATAGAGGGTCAAAACTAGAAGATCACATGATGGCGTAGGATGATCCCCATCACAGAGCATCAAAACTGAGCGATTGTATGATGGGGTAGGAATATATATAGAGTAGGGAATCAAAACTAGGAGATTGCATGATGGGGTAGTAATATGCCCATCAAAGTGGAACAAAATTGGCAGATCATTTGATGGGGTAGGAATATGCCCATTATAGAAGATCGAAACTAAGAGATTATTTGATGGGTTAGGAATATACCCATCACAGAGTAGCAAAATTGGGAGATCTTATGATAGGGTAGGTATATGCCCTTCATAGAAGATTGAGACTGGGAGATCATTTGATGGAATAGGAATATACTCATCGTAGGAGATAAAAATAAGGAGATCTTATGATGGTGTAGGAATATGCCCATTATAGAGGATCAAAATAGGGAGATCTTGTGATGGGGTAGAAATATGCCCATCGTAGAGGATCAAGACTGGAAGATCATATGATGGGGTAGAAATATGCCCATCACAGAGAAACAAAACTTGGATATCATATGATGGGGTAGGAATATACCTATCATAGAGGATTAAAATTGGGAAATCACATGATGGGGTAGTAAGATGCCCATCAAATAGGAACAAAACTAGAAGATCATTTGATGTGGTAGGAATATGCCCATCCTAGAGGATCAAAACTAGGAGATCATATGGAGGGGTAAGAATTTGCCCATCATAGAGGATTGAAACTGGTCGATCATACGATGGGGTAGGAATATGCCCATTATAGAGGAACAAAAATGGGAGATCGTATAATGGGGTTGGAAAATGCCCATCATATTGGATCAAAACTAGGAGATCATATGATGGGATAGGAATATGCCCATCACAGAGGATCAAGACTAAGAGATCGTATGATGGGGTAGGAATATGCCCATTATAGAGGATCAAAATTAGGAGATCATGTGATGGGGTAGAAATATATCCATCACAGAGGAACAAAATTGGAAATTCACTTGATGTGTAAGAATATGCCCATCACAGAACATTAAAATTGGGAGATCATATGATGGGATAGAAATATACGTATCTTAGAGGGTCAAAACTGGGAGATCGGATGATGGGGTAGTAATATGCTCACCATAGTGGAACAAAATTGGAAGATCATCTGATGTAGTAAGAATATTCCCAACACAGAGGACATAACTAAGAGATCATTTGATGGCTTAGGAATATGGCTATCACAGAGGATCGAAACTAGGAGCTCGTAAAATAGGGGTTGGAATATGCCCATAACAGAGTATCAAAATTGGGAGATCGTATGATGGGGTAGGAATATGCTCTATAAAGAGGATCGAGACTAGGAAATCATATGATAGGGTGGGAATATGCTCGTCACAGAGAATACAAATGGGAGATCTTATGATGGGGTTGGAATATGCCCATCACAGAGGATCAAAATAGGGAGATCAAGCGATGGGGTAGAAATATGTCCATCATAGAGGATCAAGTTTGGAAGATCATATGATGGGGTAGAAATATGCCTATCACAGAGGAACAAAACATGGATATCGTATGATGGGGTAGGAATATACCTATCACAGAGGATGAAAACTAGGAGATCATTTGATGGGGTAGTAATATGTCCATTACATAGGAACAAAACTAGGAGATTGTATGATGGGGTAGGTATATGGCCCTGATAAAGGATCAAAACTTAGAGATCATTTGATGGAGTAGGAATATGCCCATCGCAGAGGATCAAAACTAAGAGATTACATGGTGGGGTAGGAATATGCCCATCATAGTGGATTGTCTTTGGGAGATCATATAATGGCGTAGGAATATATCCATTACAAAGGAATAAAAATGAGAGATCGTATAATGGGGTAGGAATATGCCATCATAGAGGATTGAAATTAGGAGATCTTTTGATGGGGTTAGAATATGCCCATCATAGTGGTCTGAAATTAGGAGATCATATGATGGGGTTGGAATATACCCATCATAGAAGAACAAAAATTAGAGATCGTATAATGGGGTATGAATATGCCCATCACATTGGATCAAAACTAGGTGATCATATGATGGGGTAGGAATATGCCCATCACAAAGGTTGAAGAGTAGGAGATCGTATGATGGGGAAAGAATATGCCCATAATAGAGGATCAAAACTTGAAGATTATGTGACAGGGTAGAAATATGTCCATCATAGAGGATCAGAATTGGAACATCACATGATGGGTAGGAATATGCCCATCATAGAACATTAAAATAGGGAGATCATAGGATGGGATAGGAATATATGTATCTTAGAGGATCAAAACTGAGAGATCGCATGATGGGGTAGTAATATGCTCACCATAGTGGAATAGAACTAGGAGATTATCTGATGGGGTAGGAATATGTCCATCATAGAGGATCAAGACTGGGAGATCATTTGATGGGTTAGGAATATGCCTATCATAGAGGATCAAAACTAGGAGCTCCTAAGGTGGTGGTAGGAATATGTCCATCACAGAGTGTCAAAATTTGGAGATTGTATGATGGGATAGGAATATGCCCTTCAAAGAGGATCGAGACTGGGAGATTATGTGATGGGGTGGGAATATGCTTGTCATAGAGGATATAAATGGGAGATCTTATTATAGGGTAGCAATATACCCATCACTAAGGAATAAAATAGGGAGATCATGCAATGGGGTAGAAATATACCAATCATGGAGGATCAAGACTGGAAAATTATATGATGGGGTAGAAATGTGCCTATCACAGAGGAACAAAACTTCAATATCGTATGATGGGGTAGGAATATACCTATCACAGAGGATCAAAACTAGGAGATCGCATGATGGGGTAATAATATGCCCATCATATAGGAATAAAATTGAAAGATTGTATGATGGGGTTAGTATTTGCCGATTACAGAGATCAAAACTAAGAGGGCATTTGATGGGGTAGGAATATGCCCATCACAGAAGATTAAAACTAGGAGATCATCTGGTGGGATAGGAATATGCCCATCATAGAGGATTGTTTCTGGGAGATTACATGATGTGGTAGGAATATGCCCATTACAGAGGAACAAAAATGAGAGATCGTAAAATGGGGTAGGAATATGCCCATCATAGAGGATCAAAACTGGCAGATTGTCACATGGGATAGAAATGTACCCATCATAGAGGGTCAAAACTAGAAGATCACATGATGGCGTAGGATGATCCCCATCACAGAGCATCAAAACTGAGCGATTGTATGATGGGGTAGGAATATATATAGAGTAGGGAATCAAAACCAGAAGATTGCATGATGGGGTAGTAATATGCCCACCAAAGTGGAACAAAATTGGGAGATCATTTGATGGGGTAGGAATATGCCCATTATAGAGGATCGAAACTAAGAGATTATTTGATGGGTTAGGAATATACCCATCATAGAGTAGCAAAATTGGGAGATCTTATGATAGGGTAGGTATATGCCCTTCATAGAAGATCGAGACTGGGAGATCATTTGATGGAATAGGAATATACTCATCGTAGGAGATAAAAACAAGGAGATCTTATGATGGTGTAGGAATATGCCCATTATAGAGGATCAAAATAGGGAGATCATGGGATGGGGTTAAAAAATGCCCATTCTAGAGGATCAAGACTTGAAGATCATATGATGGGGTAGAAATATACCCATCACAGAGAAACAAAACTTGAATATCCTATGATGGGGTTAGAATATACCTATTATAGAAGATCAAAATTGGTAGATCGCTTGATGGGGTAGTAATATGCCCATCTCATAGGAACAAAATTGGGAGATCGTTTATTGGGGTAAGATTATGCCCATCACAGAGGGTAGGAGATCGTATGGTGGGGTAGGAATATGCCCATCATAGAGGATTGAAACTGGGAGATCATATGATGGGCTAGGATTATCCCCATCACATAGAAACAAAATTGGGAGATCATATAATGGGGTAGGAATATGCCCATCACATTGGATCAAAACTAGGAGATCATATGATGGGGTAGGAATATGCCTATCACAGAGGATCAAGACTAGGAGATAGTTTTTTGGGGTAGTAATATACCCATCATAGAGGATCAAACTGGGAGATCATATGTTGGCATAGAAATATGTCCATCACAGAGGATCAAAATTGGAAGATCACATGATGGGTAAGAATATACCCATCACAGAACTTTAAAACATGGAGATTATATGATGGGGTAGGAATATACGTATCATAGAGGATCAAAACTAGAAGATCACTTGATCGGGTAGTAATATGCTCATCATAGTGGAACAAACTTGGGAGATCATTTGATGGGGTCGGAATATGCTAATCACAGAGGATCAAAACTAAGATATTATTTCATGGGTTAGCAATAAGCTTATCTCAGAGGATCGAAACTAGGAGATCATAAGATAGGGATAGGAATATGCCCATCACAGAGTATCAAAATTGGGAGATCATATAATTGGGTAGGAGTATGCCCTTACAAGAGTATCGAGATTGGGAGATCACATGATGGGGTGGGAATAAGCTCATCACAGAGGATACAAATGGGAGATCTTATGATCGGGTAGGAATATGCCTATAACAGAGGATCAAAATAGGGAGATCATGTGATGGGGGAGAAATATGCCCATCATAGAGGATCAAGACAGAAAGATTATATGATGGGGTGGGAATATGCCTATCACAGAGGAACAAAACTTGGATATCGTATGATGTGGTAGAAATATACCTATCATAGAGGATCAAAACTGGGAGATCGCATGATGGGGTAGAAATTTAGGAATCACATAGGAACAAAACTGGGAAATTATATGACGGGGTAGGTATATGCCCATCACAGAGGATCAAAACTATTTTGATTTTCTATGATACATATATTCCTACCCCATCATACGATCTCTCAGTTTTGATGCTCTGTCTTGGGGATCTTCCTAACCCATCATGTGATCTTCCAGTTTTGATCCTCTATGAAAGGTACATTTCTATCCCATCTGACTATCTCCCAGTTTTGATCCTCTATGAGGGGTATATTCCTACCCCATTATACAATCAGTCATTTTTGTTCTACTGTAATGGGCTTATTCCTACCCCATCATATGATCTCCCAATTATAATCCTTTGTGATAGTCAAATTCCTACCACACCATATGATCTCCTAGTTTCGATCCTCTATGATGGGCATTTTCCTACCCCATCAAAGGATCTCACATGATAGGGTAGTAATATGCCCATCACAGTGGAACAAAACTAGTAGATCATTTAATAGGGTAGGAATATACCCATTATAGAGGATCGAAACTAAGAGATCATTTGATGGGTTAGGAATATGCCAATCACACTGGATCAAAATAAGGAGATTGTATGATAGGGGTAGGAATATTCCCATTATAGAGAATTAAAATTGGGAGTCCGTATGATGGGGTAGGAATATGCCCTTCATAGAGGATCAAGTTTGGGAGATCATATGGTGGGTTGGGAGTATGCTCTTTATAGAGGATAAAAATTGGGAGATCTTATGATGGGGTAGGAATATGTCCATCACAAAGGATTGAGACTAGAATATCAAATGATGGGGTAGGAATATGCCCATCATAGAGGATCAAAAATATGAGATTATGCGATGGGGTAGAAATATACCCATCATAGAGGATAAAAACTAGCAGATCACATGATGGGATAGGAATATGCCCATCACAGAGTGTCAAAACTGAGAGATCGTATGATTGGGTAGGAATATATGTATCATAGAGGATCAAAACAAGGAGATCACATCATGGGGTAGTAATATGCCCATCACAATGGAATAAAATTGGGAGGTTATTTGATGGGATAGGAATATGCCCATCATGGAGGATCAAAACTAACAGGTCATTTGATGGGTTAGGAATATGCTCATCATAGATGATCAAAATAAGGAGATCGTATGATAGAGGTAGGAATATGGCCATCACAGAGTATTAAAATTAGGAGATCGTATGATGTGGTAGGAATATTCCCTTCATAAAGGATCAAGATTGGGAGATCGTATGATGGGTTAGAATATGCTCTTCAAAGAAGATAAAATTTGGGAGATCTTATGATGGGGTAGAAATATGCCCATCCTTGGGGATCAAAATAGGGAGATTGTGTGATGGGGTAGAAATATGCCAATCATAGAGGATCAAGATTGGAAGATCATATGTTGGGGTAGAAATATGCCTATCACAGAAGAACCTTGGGTTTCTCATCACCCTTCTCCTTGCTTGGGCGAGTCTTAAGTGTAGGGCAATCAAATTTTAGATGCCCAGCTTCTTGCATTCAAAGCAAATAACATCAGATGAACCTTTAAAATTCTTACTAGATTTACCTTTGTTCCACTTTAGATGATGCTTTTGTTTCTTCTTTAAGAAGCTTTTAAATTGCCTTGTGATTAGGGCCATATCATCATCATCAAAACTAAGAGAGCCAGAATCAAAATCATTAACCTTCAAGGCTATAGTCTTCTCTCTCTTCTTCTCACCTGTATCAAGCTGCCATTGGTTCACTCCTTACTCATAAGCAATTAGTGATCCAAGTAAGTTATCGATAGACTAAGTATTTAAATCCTTAGATTTAGTAATGATAGTAATTTTGGCATCAAAGGAAGAGGGTAAGCATCTCAAAATCTTATTCACTTTCCCATAGTTAGTAAGTTCTCTTCCTAAGGCATGCAGGGATGTCACGATCTGTGTAAATCTAGAATATATTTCAGAAATTTATTCACTAGGTTTTATGCGAAAGAGTTTGTAGTCATGTAGAAGAATATTTAGCAGAAGAATATTTAGCCTAGATTGCTTAACTTCACTTGTGCCTTCATAAGTAATACACAATCTAACCCAGATTTCTTTCCCAGTTGCATATATTGAAACACACATATAATCTTTAAATTTCAATGCACAAAAAAAGTAGTTTAAACATTTTACATTCAGTTGTGCTAGTTCTCTATCATCAAAAGTCCATTTAGTAAATGACAATTAAGTTTTAATACCATCAACAAGTCTAAAAGGTGTAGAATATCCGTCTTTAACAAACATTCACATGCGATAATCTATAGATTATAAAAAAGTGGACATGCAAGTTTTCCAAAAATCAAAAGATATATTATCAAATAAAGGTGTTCGTGTGATTGAATATCCTTCCATGGTTGTTCTATTACCAAATTTAGTCATGGATCAAATTCAAAAGTTTTTCAAAACTTAATTTTATGAATCCCGCTCTGATACCACTTGAAAATTCGTTAGGGTTTTTAAGCCCTTATGAACTAGTCCCGAGGCTAACAGAGAGCGCGGGGGGGGGGGGGGGGGTGGGGTTGAATTAGTATTTTAAAAATTCATACACAAAACTAACATTATTTTTATCTTTTTGAATATTTAAAAACAAAAATGATGCAGGAAGAAGCAGAAGACCAAAGTCAGATTTTCAACCATAGATCCGATCATAGAAATATGTAGAAATTAAACTATTGAAAAAGTAAATGAAAGAGCACACCAGATTTATAGTGGTTCAGTCAACTTGACTTACATCCACTCCCTGGAGCCTCCCCTCTAGGTATTACACTAACAACTATAGTTACTCTCCTTTTGTTCCCACAGCTAGGCGGAGAAGCCCATACAAAATCTTTCGACCGACACTGGTGAGGCAGAGAACCTTGACTCCTTTTACTTCCTTTTGAAGCAGGGAGAGAACTTAGTATCCTTTTGCTTCCTCTTGAAGTAGGTAGAGATCCTCAGAATCCTTTTACTTCCTCTTGAAGCAGATAGAGAACCTCAGAATCCTTTTGCTTCCTCTGGAAGCAGGCCGAGAACCTAGATCTGATGCTGATGATCATCTCCTTAGAGCCACCACAGAGTAACCTTTGTGAATCCCCTCATAAACTCCCCCTCATAAGATCCTCTCTCTCTCCCAAACTCTTCCTTTCCTCTAAGCTCTCTTGGAGTGGAATACAGCAAAAGCTTTTTCCTAAAGGTGAAAACAAGTTGCTTAAATAATAGGCTTAAAAAAACCCTAGTTTTCTAATTTGGCAAAACTGATCGTCCAGGACAATCACCTGATCATCCTGTATGATTAGTACAAAACTAACTAGATCATCCAGAACATAATTTTGGTCATCCAGAGGAGAGATAAGGAATGATTCTAAATACAAGAGATCATCTAGGATGATATTTCTATCGTCTTGTATAATTAGTTCAAAAATGACATTATTATCCAGCAGATAATTTTGGACGTCCGAAAGATGATTTTGGATGACTTGAAATATAGCTGATCATCCAGGATGATGTTGATATTAGCCTGTACGATCAGTACAAAAAGGAACATATCATCCAGCAGATAGTTCTGAATGTCCAGCAGATTGAGGATAATCATCAAGGATGATTCTGTGATCGTCTAGAATGATGTGATCCATCAATTAAATCTTAATTACTCTCCTAAATCATTTGACTATTTTAAGCATGATTGGTATGAATCATCCAGGATGATATGGGATCATCATGTACGATTAGACACAGAAACCATTTCAAAAACATGCCTAAATATGTTTGGCGGCTAAGTATTTCTGGTTTAATAATATTGTCCAGGACGATGGGAGGATCATCCTGTACGATATGAACAAAAAATGTAAAAGAACCTCTAACTCACTAAATTTCTCCCCCTCAGTGTGTGTGTGTAAGGTTACTTAGCATCAGGATCCACTTCATTACATTTGACTCAAGAAAAGGTAAAAACCATTAAAATTTAAACTTACAGATTGACTCAATCCTAGTCTACCCAATCTTGAGCTGGCTTAAAAATTGCACTTGATCATGTGGACTTGAAAAGCTAGTAGGCAGGGCAACTACAAATAGATGAGTAGTAGTAACATTTGTAGAGATACATAAATATTCATTATCATCAAAATGATGATCCTGGATTCTAGATTTATAACATCACTGTGGAATAAAACTGGGAGATCATATGATGGGGTAGTAATATGCCCATTACGAAGGATTCAAATTGGAAGATAGTACGAAGGGCTAGGAATATGCCCAGTATTAAAGATCAAAACTAGGAGATCATATGATCGTGTAGTAATATACCCATCATAGATGATCCAAACTAGGAGATCGTATGATGGGGTATGAATAGCCCAATTAAAGAGGAGGGAGATCGTATAATGGGTTAGGAATATGCCCATCATAGAGAATAGAAACTAGGAGATCATATGATAGGGTAGGTATATGCCTCTCACAGAGGATGAAAATTATGAGATCGTATGATGGAATATGCCCATAAAAAAGGATCGAAACTAGGAGATTTTATGATGGGGTAGGAATTTGTACATCACAGAGGATCAAAATTAGGAGATCGTATGATGGGGTAAGATTATACACATCAAGAGGATACAAATTAGGTGATTAAATAATGGGTTAGGAATATACCCATCACAGAGGATTGAAACGGGGAGATTGTATAATGGGGAAATATTCCCATCATAGAGGATCAAAACTCAGAGATCATATGATGGGGTAGGAGTATGACCATCATAGAGGATCAAAATTGCTAGATTGTGTGATGGGGTAGGAATATACCCGTCATAAAGGATCGAAACTAGGAGATTTTATGATGGGGTAAGAATATTCCAATCATAGAGGATGAAAATTGGGTGATTGTATGATGGGGTAGGAATATGCCCATTACAGAGGAACAAAAATGGGAGATCTTATCATGGGGTAGGAATATGCCCATCATAGAGGATTGAAACTAGGAGATTATATGATGGGGTAGGAATATGCCCATCATAGAGGATTGAGACATGGAGATCGTATGATGAGGTAGGAATATGTCCATCAAAGAGGATCAAAATTGGGATATCATGTGATGGGGTAAAAATATGCCCATCTTAAAGGATCAAGACTGGAAGATCTTATGATGGGGTAGGAATATGACTATCACAGAGATCAAAACTAGGAGATCATATGACAGGGTAGGAATATACCCTTCATAGAGGATCAAAACTGGTAGATCACATTATGGGGTAGTAGTATGCCCATCATAGATGAACAAAAACTGGGACATCATATGATGGGGTAGGAACATGCCCATCATAGAGGATTAAAACTTGGAGATCGTATGATGCAGTAGGAATTTTCCTATCAGAGAGTATCAAAATTGGGAGATCATATGATGGGGTAGGAATATGCCCATCACAAAGAACCTAAACTGGTAGATCATATCATATGATAGGAATATGCCCATTGCAGCGGATCAAAATTGGGAGATCATATTGTTATAACTCGGGCTCTCGAGCTCTTATTTTGATGATACTAAACATAATTGCTCATAGCTCCTAATACTTGGAATGTATATTTATGTGTGTGTATACTAATATTTCAGGAAAACAGCATGCGCCATCCAACATATAATCAAGGCTCAAGAACTTGTAGAATAGGTTATGATGTGTGATATTTGTAATTCTCATTAATACACCTTTTTGATATCTTGAGTCAAGTTTTGTAAGGGTGTATGCTTGCTTGTGATCATGTACACACATACTCAGGGGGAGTGAGATCTTGTTATATCTAGAAGTTCAACTTTTGAACAGATCATACTGGACGATCTAAAAATCATCCAGGACGATCTGTTAATTAAACTAATCATCCTGGACAATTCTTGAATCATCCTGGATGATCCTTTATGATCTCAAAACCCTAGCTGCCAACCTAATTTTGGCATGATTTGATTGCTATTTATTTGGTCTAATCATCCTAGATGATCCACGGATCATCCTGGACGATTAATGCCAATCATACCTAAATTAATTAGATAGTTAAGGAAAGTAATTATGGGTTGGATTCGATGATCATATCATCCTGGATGATCGCAAGATTGTCCTGGATGATCAATTGCAAAAACCCAACAAATCCTCTGAGTCTCCTAGACGACCCGAACTATCAGCAGGATGATTTGTGTCATTTTGAACTAATCGTCCCTGATGATTACAAGATCGTACAGTACGATAAAAACATTTTTTCTAAAGGATCGTCCAGAGCTATGCTGATCGTACTGGCAAAAATGGCTTTTTTGTACTAATCGTACAGGACGATCCCAAGATCGTCCTGAATGATATTTGCCGACAAAACTATTTTGGAAGGGTTTTTAAAGACCTTTATTTAAGGCTTGTCAAAGACTTTGGATGTGTCTTTAGCAGCCATTGAGGCTTCTTTTCTTCTGGAGAAAACTTGAAGAGAGAGCTTGAAAGGGAGAGAGGAAAGGGTGGAGTTTGAGAGAGAGAAGAGCCTTGGAAGGGGGATTTTTGAGGGAGTGTGAAGGGGTTTACACAGTAGCTCCAGCAAGCTTGCACCTAAGTACCATCGGATTCAAGAGTCATCTCAAGGGAAGTTTTGGGAAGAAGAAGATCTCTTTGGTGTCAAAGGACCCGGCTACACCGCCGCACCGGGGAAGGTGGAAGTGATTTTGTAAGGGCTTCTCCGCCTAGCTGTCGGGGCTAAAGGAGAGTCACTAAAGGTGTAATGCAATACTCAGAGGGTGCCTCTGAGGAGTGGACGTAGGTCAAGTTGGACTGAACCACTATAAATCTGGTGTGTTCTTTCTGATTATTTTTTACACTTTCTTTTATTGAGATTAATTGCTTGGGGGAAATCTTTGATTGATCTTTTTATTATTAATTTAATTATATTTCCGCTTCAAGATATAAAAAGATTTTTCTTATGTTTTAAATATCCAATTCACCTTCCTCTTGTTAGCCTCAGAAATAGTTCAGAAGGGCTTAACATCCCTATCAAACTTTCATGTGGTATCAGAGCGGGATTCATAAAATCAAGTTTTAAAAAACTTTTAAATTTGATCCGTGACTAATTTTTGAAATCGTAATATTGCGGAAGGATATTCAATCACCTAAGTACCTTTATTTGAAAATATTTTCTTTAATTTTTGAAAAATTTGCATGTTTATATTTTTGCAATCAATTGATTATCGAATGTGGCATATGGTTCAAATATGTTATTTTGTACCTTCATGTATTATAGATGGAATCAAAACTGATATTACTTTTTTTGAATGGAGTAGAGTAGATCAGATCAATGCTCAATTGAATGCTAAATATGTGAATTATTTTTTATGTGCTTTGAATTCTGATGATTATATGTTAATATCGTCATGTACGACGGGCAAGGAAATTTGGGATAAATTATGCACTAAATATGAAGGTACTTGTGAAATCAAGCAATCTAGGCTAAATATTTTAATGCAAGATTATGAACTTTTTAGCATGAAACCTTATGAAACGATCTTGGACATGTTTACTAAATTTACTCAAATTATGACATCATTACATGCTTTAGGTAAAGAACTTTCAAACTTTAAAAAAGTCAATAAAATCCTACGTTCTCTACTTGATAAATTTGATGCCAAAGTCATTACAATTTCTGAATCTAAAAATTTGAACGAATATTCTATTGATAATCTGATTGGCTCACTCATTGCCTACAAGCAAGGTTTGGGTCAAAAGCTTCTGGATGCAGGTAAAATATAGTGCTAAAAACTGAAGACATTGGAAAAAGCAACTTAGAAAATGATGAAAGTGAAGAGTTAGCATCAACAAACAAATTGAAAAAATTATTAAAGCACAAGCATCAACATCAAAAGTGGAACAAAGGTAAACATGGTAAGAATGTAAAGTTCTTATCTGACGTTGTTTGTTTTAAATGTAAGAAGCCTGGACATATGAAAAATCAGTGCCCAAACTTAAGAACCCTTCCTAAAAAGGAAAAGGGTAAAGCTAATCAAATTGTAATAAGGGCGGATAATGCAAAACAAAAAATGTCCTGGGCAGACCAAGCTTCTGAATCATCAGATTTGGAGCAAGATGATGTGAATTAATGTTTTCTCTTGTGTGTTTGTGTTTGTATTTTTATTTGTTGTCTTTTGTTACTAATTTTTACTCGTTGTGTTTTTTGTGTTTTATTATTATATATTTGTTTTCCTTTTAAAAAAATTTTCTTTTAAAAATTTATTTTTATGTTAATTTTTGTTGTTTCTCTAATCAAGCACACACATATCACCTCTTGTTTTAAAAATCAAAATTATTTTTCAAACATCATATTTTCTAAAAATGAAAAGTTTACCTCGTATTTTATTTCTAAAATTCTATGTTAGTTGTGGTTGATTTTTCTAAAATCAAGCAAGGGAAGAAAACTCATGATTTTTTCTCTCTATCTCATTTCTTTATATAATGCTATCGTACTTTTGATTCATAATTTGTTTCAAATTATAAATTGATTTTTGAAATTGAAACTTTTTTCATCTCCCAACATTTTGTCTATCTTGTAGGAATCTTTTGTGAATTAATGAACCAACTTCAAGATTATCTTATTCAGGTTGTTCGTCTTTATTAAAAGAAAAAGGTTTACTAATTTTAAGTTTTTAGAAAGGCTGCAAATAATAAATATTAAAAGATGCGCAATGTCACCAAAAATACTTAAAGTATATCAAAAATCGGAAGATGCGCAAAGTGTGCCAAATTGAAAAGAGGCACAAAATAAGCCCATAAAAAGCTAGCTTCCCTTCTTGTAAATCTCTAAAGTTTAGTAAACACTTATGTCTTGTCGATAAATTCATTACTTGAGCTTGATAATCAAGATTTTTGATTCATTACTTTTTATTAATGTTCTATTAGATATATTTCATGAAAGGAGTTTTGAAAGATTTTTGTTTCCTTATCTAAATTGTTCCTTGAGTTAGATACTGGCTTAAAAAGTTTTTAGCCTTTTTAAAACCTGAGCTTGGATTAATAATTTCTGAATCTCTAACCTTTCTAGGTTAATGAGTAGTCAATTCATGTCTTACTAAGCATTTGGATAACATCAAGAGGTGACTTTCTCATTACAAGAAAATTCTTGATTCTTCAAAAAAAATTTTAAACAAATCAGGGACCTTTTTTTTTCTTCAATTTATTTTTTCTATTGCTCCTCCTCTTTTTGATAATGTCAAAGGGGGAGAACATACTATTGTATTTGTGTTGCATCATTTTGTTTTATTTATGTTGCATTGTTTTGTTTTATTTGTGTTGCAACGTATTGTTGTATTTGTGATCTTTAGTTTTATTAGTGTTGTATTTGTATAGTTTTTTTTTAAATTAAAAAAAAAAGAAAAGAAAGTGTTTCTCCCTATTTTTGAAAGTCTTTACTTAGTGAGGAGGAGATGAAAAGAAAATACTTTTTGCAAATTCAACCAGTAATGATTGGCATCATAAAAAAGGGGGAGAATATTACAACTCGGGCCCTCGAGTTCTTATTTTGATGATAACAAATAATATGCCTCACATCTCCTAATACTTGGAATGTAAATTTACGTGTGTGTATATTAACATTTCAGGAAAATAGCATGCACCATCCAACAAAGAATCAAGGCTTAAGAATGGGTAGAATAGGTTATGATGTGTGATATTTATAATTCTCATAAATGTACCTTTTTGATTTCTTGAGTCAAGTCCTGTAAGGGTGTATGCTTGCTTGTGATACTGTACACACATACTTAGGGGGAGTGAGATCTTATTATATCCAGAAGTTCAACTTTTGAACACATCATATTGGACGATCTAAGGATCATCCAGGATGATCTGTTAATTGAACTAATCATCATGGACGATTCTTGAATCATCCTGGATGATCCTTTATGATCTCAAAACCCTAGCGGCCAACCTAATTTGGGCATGATTTGATTTGCTGTTTATTTGGTCTAATCGTCCTGAATGATCAATGCCAATCCTACCTAAATTAATTAGGTGGTTAAGGAAAGTAATTAAAGGTTGGATTCGATGATCATATCATCCTGGATGATTGCAAGATCTTCCTGGACGATTAGTTGTAAAAACCCTAAATATCCTTTGAGTCTCCTGGACGACCCGAACTATTAGCAGGATTATTTGTGTCAATTTGAACTAATCGTCCTGGATGATTGCAACATCGTCCATGATGATAAGAACATTTTTTCTAAAGGATCGTCCAGAGCTATGCTGATCATACTAGCAAAAATGGCTTTTTTGTACTAATCACAAAGGACAATCCCAAGATCAGCTTGGATGATATTTGTCGTCAGAACTATTTTGTAAGGGTTTTTAAAGCCCTTTATCTAAGGTTTTTCAAAGACTTTGGATGTGTCTTTGGCAGCCATTGAGGATTCGTTTCTTCTGGAGAAAACTTGAAGAGAGAGCTTGAAAGGAAGAGAGGAAAGGGTAGAGTTTGAGAGGGAGAAGAGCCTTGGAAGGGGGATTTTCGAGGGAGTGTGAGGGGGTTCACATGGTTGCTCTGGCAAGCTTGCACCTAAGTACCATCGAATTCAAGGGTCATCTCTAGAGAAGTTTTGGGAAGAAGAAGATCTCTTTGGTATCAAAGGACCCAACTACTCCGCCGCACCGGGGAAGGTGGAAGTAATTTTGTAAGGGCTTCTTCGCCTAGCTGTGGGGGCTAAAAGAGAGTCACTAAAGGTGTAGTGCAATACTTGGAGGGTGCCTCCGAGGAGTGGAAGTAAGTCAAGTTGGACCAAACCACTATAAATTTGGTATGTTCTTTCTGATTATTTTCCGCACTTTCTTTTATTGTGATTAACTGCTTGGGTGAAATCTCTTATTGATCTTTTTATTATTAATTTAATTTTGTTTCTGCTACAAGATATAAAAATATTTTTCTTGTGTTTTAAATATCCAATTCACCCCCCCCCCCTCTTGGTTAGCCTCGGGACAATTCATAAGGCCTTAACATCCCTATCGAACTTTCACATATAATAGTGTAGGAATATGCCTATTGTAGAGGATTGAAATTGGGAGATCATATGATGGGGAAGGAATATGCCAAATATAGGGGATTGGAAATAGGAAATTATATGATAGGGTAGAAATATGCCCTTCATAGTGGATTAACATTGGGAGATCGTATGATGGGATGGGAATATACCAATCATAAAGGATAAAAATGGGGAGATCATATGATGGGCTGGGAATATGCTCATCATAGAGGATTATACTACGAGATCTTATGATGGGGTAGGAGTATGCCCATCACAGAGGATCAAAATTGGGAGATCGTATGATGGAGTAGGAATATTCCCATCATAGAGGATCAAAACTAGAATATCATATAAAGGGGTAGGAATATGCCTATCACTGAGGATCGAAACTAGGATATCGTATGATTAGGTAGGAATATACCAATCATAGAGGATCAAAATTGGGAGATCATGTGATGGGGTAGGAATAAGCCCAACACTGAGGATCAAAACTAGGAGATCGTATGATGGGGAAGGAATATGCCCATTCCAAAGGATCTAAACTGACAGATCATTCGATGGGGTAGGAATATGCCCATTACAGAGGATCAAAATTGGGAGATCATATGATGGGGTGGGAATGTGCCTATCATAGAGGATCTAAATTGGTAGATCACATGATGGGGCAGGAATATGCCCATTACAGAGGATTAAAATTGGGAGATCATCTGATCGTGTTAGAATATGGCCGTTATAGTGGATTAAAACTGTGAGATCGTATGGTGGGGTAGGAATATACCCATCACAAATGATCAAAACTGGAAAATTATATGATGGGGCGGGAATAAGCTCATTATAGAGGATCAAAACTGGGAGATCTTATGATAGGATAGGCTTATGCCCATTATAGAGGATCAAAATTGCCAGATCGTGTGATGGGGTTGGAATATACCCATCATAAAGAATTAAAATGAGGAGATCATATGATGGGGTAGGAATTTTCCCATCATAGAGGATCAAAACTAGGAGATTGTATGATAGGGTAGGAATATGCCTATCACAGAGGAACGAAAATAAGAGATCTTATAATGGGGTTGGAATATGGCCATCATAGCGGATTGAAACTAGCAGATCATATGATGGGGTAGGAATATGTCGATCATAGAGGATTGAGACTTGGAGATCTTATGATGGGGTAGGAATATGTCTATCAAAGAGGATCAAAATTGGTATATCATGTGATGGAATAGAAATATGCCCATCTTAATGGATCAAGACTTGAAGATCAAATGATGGGGTTTGAATATGCCCACAACAGAGGATCAACACTTGGAGATCATATAATGGGGTAGGAATATACCATTATAGAGGATCAAAATTGGGAGATTGCATTATGGGGTAATGGTATGCCCATCACAGGGGAACAAAATCTAGGAGATCGTATAATGGGGTAGGAATATGCCCATCACAAGAATCAAAACTTGGAGATCATTTGATGGGGTAGGAATATGCACATCAAGAGGATCAAAACTAAGAGATCATTTGATGGGGTAAGAATATGCCAACTCAGAGGATCAAAATAAGGAGATCATATGATGGGTTAAGAATATGCCCATCATAGAGGATCAAAACTAGGAGATAAATGAAACAAAAGGTGATATGTGTGTGCTGATCGAGAAACTACACAAACAATATAGAAATTAATTTTAAAATTTTAAAAGAAAAACAAAAAAAAAAAGAAAAAGAGAAATAAAACATAGTGAATAAATAATAACAAAAAAGTAAAAATATAAACACAAACATACAAGAAAAACATTAATTCACATCATCTCACTCCTAGTCTGATGATTCAGAAGCTAGGTCTACCAAGGAGATTTTTTGTTTTTCATTATTCACCCTTATTACAATTTGCTTAGCTTTACCCTTTTCCTTTTCAAGAAGGGTTTTTAAGTTCGAGCACTAATTTTTCATATGTCCAGGTTTCTTACATCCAAAGCAAACAATGCCAGAAGAGAACTTAACATTCTTACAATTTTTACCTTTGTTCCACTTTTGATGTTAATGCTTGTGCTTTAATAATCTTTTTAATTGGTTTGTTATTGATGCTAACTCCTTACTTTCATCATCTTCCTAGTTGCTTTTTCCAGTGTCTTCAATTTTTAGCACTATAGTTTCACAAGCATGCAGAAGTCGTTGACCCAAACTTTGCTCGTAGGCAATGAGTGAGCCGATCAGATTAATAATAGAATATTCATTTAAATTTTTAGATTCAAAAATTATAATGACTTTGGCGTCAAATTTATCAAGTAGAAAATGTAGGATTTTATTGACATTTTTAAAGTTTAAAAGTTCTTTTCCTAATACATGTAATGATGTCACAATTTGATAAATAAACCTAGTATACATGTCCAATATCATGTCATAAGGTTTCATGGTAATAAATTCATAATCATGCATTAAAATATTTAATCTAGATTGCTTGATTTCACAAGTGACTTCATATGTAGTGCATAATTTATCCTAAATTTCCTTGCCAGTGGTGCATGCGGATACTAACATATAATCATCAGAATTTAAAGAATAAAAAAAATATTTCAAATATTTAGCATTCAATTAAGTATTAATTTATTCTGTTCTACTCCATTTAGAAAAAAGAATATCAGTTTTAATTTCATCTATAACATGTGACGGTACAGAATAGCCAGGTTAAATTATATGTCACATTCGATAATCAATAGATTTCAAGATAGTAGACATTTGTATTTTCCAAAATTCAAAAGTAATATTTTTAAATAATAGTGGTCGGGTGATTGAATATCCTTCCAAAATATTATGATTTTCAAAATTAGCCATGGATCAAAATTTAAAAGTTTTCCAAAACTTGATTTTATGAATCCCGCTCTGATACCACTTGAAAGTTTGTGAGGGGTGTTAAGCCCTTATGAACTAATCCCGAGGCTAACTAAGAGAGGGTGAATTTGATATTTAATAAAACTTCTTTAACAAAAATAAATATCTTTTTATATCTTGTAGAAAAAATGAATTAAATCAATAATAAAAAGATCAATCAAAGATTTCACCTAAGCAGTTAATCGAAGTAAAATAAATACATAAAATAATCAGAAAGAACACACCAGATTTATAGTGGTTCAGTCCAACCTGACCTACGTCCACTCCCTGGAGGCACCCTCCGAGTATTGCACTAAACCTTTACTGACACTCCTTTAGCCCCCACAGCTAGCCGGAAAAGCCCTTACGATATTAATTCCACCTTCCCCAGTGCGGCGAAGTAGCTGGGTCCTTTGACATCAAAGAGATCTTCTTCTTTCCAAAAATTCCATTGAGATGGCCCTTGAATTCGATGGTATTGAGGTGAAAGCTTGCCGGAGCAACCGTGTGAACCCCCTCACACTCCCTCTAAAATCCACCTTCCAAGGCTCTTCTCCCTCTAAAACTCCACCCTTTCCACTCTCCCTTTTAAGCTCTCTCTTCAAGTTTTCTTCAAAAGAAATGATGCCTAAATGGCTTCCAAAGACACTTTCAAAGTCTATGACAAGCCCTAAATAAAGGGCTTTAAAAACCCCTTCCAAATCAATTATGGCAGTAAAGATCATCCAGGATGATCACAAGATCATAAAGGATGATGTACTCAAAAAGACGGCTTCAGAAAACCCTAAAAACACAATTCTGTCACCAAAGATCATCCAGGACGACTGCAAGATCATCCAAGATGATGTGCAGAATTTGACCTGATAGTCTTGGACGATCTCAGGATAGTCCAGGACCATTAGTACAAATTTTGAGCAAATCGGCCATTATGATATATAGATCGTTCAGGACAATCAAAATATCAAATTATGCATATTTGATTGAATAATCGTAGGATTAATTTAGGTAAGATTTTTATAGATCATCCAAGACGATCTAGATCATCCAGGATGATTAGAACAAAATTTGAATCTGAAATCCTTACCTAAATTATCATGGTGGCTAGAGTTTTGAGATCGTAATGGATCGTCCAGGATGATTAATTTAATGAATAGATCATTCTGGATATTCTAAATCATCCAGTATGATTTGTTTATAAGCTAAACTCCTAATTTTGACTAGATCTCACTCCCCCTGAGTGTGTGTACATGGTCACAAGCAAGCATACACCCTTACAAGACTTGACTCAAGAAATCAAAAAGTACATCAACGAAAATTACAAATATCATCACATCATAGCCTATTCTACCCATTCTTGAGCCTGGAATCTTTGTTGGACGGTGCATGTTGTTCCTGAAATGTTAGTGTATACACAAGAAAATATACATTACTAATATTAGGAGATGTGAGTCATAATGTTTGTTATCATCAAAATAAAAATTTTTGAGTCTGAGTTGCAACAATCTCCCCCTTTTTGATGATGGAAAACATTACTGGTTGAATTTACAAACAAAAAGTATTTTCTCCTAATCTCCCCCTCACTAAGAAACAAACTTTAAAAAATTGGGAGAAACATAAGTTTCTTTTTTTTCTATTTTATTTTTAAAATAAAAAAAACTACATAAATATAATACAAATAAACTTCACAAATATAGCAATACAAATATAGTATAAAAAAACTTCACAAATACAACAGTACGTTCTCTCCCTTTAACATTATCAAAAATAAGAGGAGCAACGAAAAACAACACAAAAAACAGACTAAAAGATCAAAAATGATCCCTGATCTGGTGAAAAAATAATTTAAAATTTTTTTTGAAATATTAAGAATTTTCTTGTAATGAGAAAGTTACCTCTTGGTTTTATTCAAACACTTAGTAAGGTATGTATTGACTTCTCGTAATCCAGAAAGGTTAGAAATTCAAAAATTATTAATCCAAGCTAAGGTTCAAAAAAGGCAAAAAAAAATTTTTAAGCCAATATTTAAGTCAAGGAACAAATTAGATACGGAAATAAAAATCTTTTCGAAACTCCTTTCATGAAATCTATCTAATAGAAGATTAATGCAAGGTAATTAATCATGAATCATAATTTTCAAACTCAAGTAACAGATATATTAGAAAGACAAGGGTTTTCTAAACGTTAGAGATTTACAAGAAAGGAAGCTAACTTTTTGTGGGCTCATTTTGTGCCTCTTTTCATTTTGGCTTTCTTTGCGCATCTTTTGATTTTTGATACACTTTGTGTATATTTTCAATTTGGCGACATTGCGCAGCTTTTCAGCTTTGGGCTCATTTTGTGTCTCTTTTGATTTTTGTAATTTGCCTCCTTTCTAAATCTTTAAAATCAGCATACCCTATTCTTATGATAAAGACGAACAACCTGATTAAGATAATCTTTGAAGTAGATTCATTAACTTACAAAATATCCCTATAAGATAGAAAAAATATAAGGGGATGAAAAAGATTCAATTTCAAAAACTAATTTTTAATATGAAAAAGATTTTGAATCAAAAGTGAAAAAGCTTTATATAAAGAAATGAGATAGAGAGACAAAATTATGAGTTTCTTTCCTTTGCCTGATTTTAGAGAAATCAACCACAACTTATATAGAATTTTTAGAAAAATTGAAGGTAAATTTTTCTTTTTTAGAAAACATGATCTTTGAAAAATAATTTTAATTTTTTAAAAAGTAAATAAAATAAAAGGTGATATGTCTGTGCTAATCTGAGAAACTACACATACAATAGAGAAAGTAATTTAAAATTTTTTAAAGAAAAATAATTAAAAAATAAAAAGAAAAAAAACATAAAAAACACCTAAAATAAACAAAAAAACCACGAATAAAAAATAACAACAACAAAATATAATAAAAACATAAACACAAACACACAGGCAAAATATTAATTCACATCATCTCACTCCTGGTCTGATGATTCAGAAGCTAGGTCTACCCAGGAGATTTTTTGTTTTGCAGTATTTTCCCTTATTACAATTTGCTTAGCTTTACCCTTTTCATTTTCAGGAAGTGTTTTTAAGTTCGGGCACTGATTTTTCATTTGTCCAGGTTTCCTACATCTAAAGCAAACAATATCAGAAGAGAACTTAATGTTCATACCATTTTTACCTTTGTTCCACTTTTGATGTTGATGATTGTGCTTTAATAATCTTTTTAATTTGTTTATTATTGATGCTAACTCCTTACTTTCATCATCTTCTGAGTCGCTTTTTCTAGTGTCTTCAATTTTCAGCACTATAGTTTCACCTGCATCCAAAAGCTTTTGACCCAAACCTTACTCGTAAGTAATGAGTGAGCCAACCATATTATCAATAGAATATTCATTCAAGTTTTTTGATTCACAAATAGCAACAACTTTGGCATCAAACTTAGCAAGTAGGCAACGTAGAATTTTATTAACCTTTTCAAAGTTTGAAAATTCTTTACCTAAAGCATGTAATGATATCACAATTTGGGTAAACCTAGTATACATGTCTAAAATTGTCTCATAAGGTTTCATGCTAAAAAGTTCATAATCGTGCATTAGAAAATTTAACTTAGATTACATAACTTCACTAGTTCCTTCGTATGTAATGCACAATTTATCTCAAATTTCTTTGCCAGTAGTACATGTAGATATTATCATGCAATCAACAGAATTTAAAGCACAAAAAAATCAATTCAAATATTTATCATTCAATTGAGCATTAATTTATTCTGTTATACTCCAATGAGGAAAAGGAATATCAATTTTATTTCATCTATAACATGTGATGGTACAGAATAGCCAGTTTGAATCATATGCCACATTTGATAATCAATAGAATGTAAGAAAGTAGACATGTGGATTATCCAAAAATCAATAGTAATATTTTCAAATAAAGGTGGCCGGGTGATTGAATATCCTTCCACAATATTACGATTTCCAAAATTAGCCATGGATCAAAGTACAAATGTTTGATGGTGGGATTGGAATATACCCATTATAAAGGAGAAAAATTGGGAGATCATTTGATGGCGTGGGAATATGCTCATCATAGAGGATTATACTACGTGATCTTATGATGGGGTAGGAGTATGCCCATCATAGAGGATAAAAATTGAGAGATCATATGATGGAGTATGAATATCCTATCATAGAGGATCAAAACTAGAAGATCATATAAAGGGGCAGGAATATGCCTATCACTGAGGATCAAAACTAGGAGATTGTATGATGAGGTAAGAATATACCCATCATAGAGGATCAAAATTGGGAGATCATGTGATGGGGTAGGAATATGCCCAACACTGAGGATCAAAACTAGGAGATCAAATGATGGGGCAGGAATATGCTGATTACAAAGGATCTAAACTGGAAGATCATAAGATGGGGTAGGAATATGTCCATTACAGAGGACCAAAATTGGGAGATCATATGATGGGGTAGGAATGTGCCTATCATAGAGGATCAAAATTGTAAGATCACAAGATGGGGTAGGAATATGCCCATCATAGAGGATTAAAACTGGGAGATCGTCTGATGGTGTAGGAATATACCCATTATAGTGGATCAAAACTGGGAGATCATATGGTAGGGTAGGAATATACCCATCACATATGATTAAAACTGGGAGATCATATGATGGGGTGGGAATAAGCTCATTATGGAAGATCAAAACTGGGAGATCTTATGATGGGCAAGGAATATGCCCGACATAGAGGATCCAAATTGCCAGATCGTGTGATGGGGTAGGAATATACTCATCTTAAAGGATGAAAATGAGGAGATCGTATGATGGGGTAGGAATATTCCTATCATAGAGGATCAAAACTGGGAGATTGTATGATGGAGTAGGAATATGCCCATCACAAAGGAACAAAAATGGGAGATCTTATGATGGGGTAGGAATTTGCCCATCATAGAGGATCAAAACTAGCAGATCATATAATGGGGTAGGAATAAGCCAATCACTGAGGATTGAGACATGGAGATCATATGATGGGGTAGGAATTTGTCCATTAAAGAGGATTAAAATTGGGATATCATGTGATGGAATAGAAAATATGCCCATCTTAAAGGATGAAGACTAGAAGATCATATGATGGTGTAGGAATATGCTTGTCACGGAGGATCAAAATTAGAAGATCATATAATAGGGTAGCAATATACCCATCATAGAGGATCAAAATTGGGAGATCATATTATGGGGTAATAGTATGCCCATCATAGAGGAATACAAACTAGGAGATCCTATGATGGGGTAGGAATATGCCCATCACGAGAATCAAAACTAGGAGATCATTTGATAGGGTACGAATATGCCCATCACGAGGATCAAAACTAAGAGATCATTTGATGGGGTAAGAATATGCCCATCTCAGAGGATCAAAATTGGGAGATCATCTGATGGGAAGGAATATGCCCATCGCAGAGGAGCAAAACTAGGAGATCGTATGATAGGGTAGGAATATGCCCATCACAGAGGATTAAAATTGGGAGATCATGTGATGGGGTAAGAATTTGCACATCATAAAGAACCTAAACTGGTAGATCATATCATATGGTAGGAATATGGCCATTACAGCGGATCAAATTTGGGAGATCATATAATAGTGTAGGAATATGCCTACTGTAGAGGATTAAAATTGGGAGATCATTTGATGGGGTTGGAATATGCCCATCATAAAGGATTGAAACTAGGAAATTGTATGATGGGGTAGAAATATGCCCATCATATTGGATCAAAATAGGTGGATCATATAAAGGGGTAGGAATATGCCTAACACTGAGGATCAAAACTAGGAGATCGTATGATGGGTAGGAATATACCGATCATAAAGGATCAACGTTAAGAGATCGTATGATGGGGTAGGAAAATGTCCATCACAAAGAAATAAAAATGGGAGATCATACAATGCGGTAGGAATATGTCCATCATAGAGGATCGAAACTAGGAGATCATATGATGGGGTAGGAATATGCCCATCATCGAGGATCGAGATTGAGAGATCATTTGATGGAGTGGGAATATGCCCATCAGAGAGGATCAAACTGGAAGGTCGTATAATTGGATTGGAATAAGCCATTACAGAGGATCAAACTAAAAGATCGTATGATTGGATTGGAGTAATCTTGTCATAGAGGAATAAAAATGGGAGATCCTATAAGGGGGCTGGAATATGCCCATCACCGAGGATCAAAACTAGAAGATCGTATGAAGTGGTAGTAATATTCCCATCAGTGAAGATCGAAACTAGGAGATCGTATGATGGGGTAAAAATATACCCATCATAGAGGATCGAAACTAGGGGATCATATGGTGGGGTAGAAATATACCCATCATAGAGGATTAAAGCTGGGAGATCGAACATTTGGGTAGGAATATGCCCATTTTTAAGGATTGAAATTGGCAGATCATATGATGGGGTAGGTATATACCCATCATAGAGGATCAAAACTGGAAGATCATATGAAAGGTTAGGAATATGCCCATCATTGAGGATTTAAACTAGGAAATCATATGATGGGGTCGGAATATACCCTTCACAAAGGATCAAAATTGGGTGTTCATATGATGGGGTAAAAATATGCCCATCACAGTGGAATAAAAATGGGAGATCATATAATGATGTAGGAAAATGTCCATCATAGAGGATCAAAACTTGGAGATCATATGATGGGGTAGGAATATGCCCATTACTGAGGATCAAAACTAGGATATCATATAATAGGGTAAAAATATGCCCATCATAGAGGACCAAAATTTGGATAACATATGATGACATAGGAATATGCCCAACATAGTGGATGGAGACTAATAGATCATATGATGGTGTAGGAATATCCCCATCACAAAGGATCAAAATTAGGAGATCATGTGATGGGGTAGAGATATGCCCATCATGGAGGATCAAGACTTAAGGATCATATGATCGGGAAGGAATATGCCCATCACAAAGGAACAAAATTCAGAGATTTTTCTGATGGGGTAGGAATATGCCCATTACAGAGGATCATAATTGGGAGATCATATGATGGGGTAGGAATATGCCCATTACAAAGGATAAAAAATGGCATATCGTATGATTGGCTTAGAACAAGCCCATCATAGAGGAACAAAAATTGGAGATCATATAATAGGGTTGGAATATGGCCATCACTGAGAAACTTTTTATGGAAGATTGTATGATGGGATAGGATTATGCCCTTCACAAAGGATCAAAACTGGACGGTCATATGATGGGGTAAAAATATGCCCATCACAGAGGATCAAAACTAGGGCATCGTATGATGCGGTAGGAATAAACCCATTACAGAGGATCAGAACTAGGAGATTGCATGATGGGGTAGGAAAATGCCAATCTTAGAGGAATAAAATTTGGAGGTCATATAATGGGGTAGGAATATGCGCATCAGAGAGGATAAAAACTAGAAGATCATTTGATAGGGTAGGAATATGCCCATCACAGAGGATTGAAATTAGGAGATCGTTTGATGGGTTAGGAATATGCACATAACATAGGATCAAAAGGGGGAGATCATATGATGGGACACGAATATACCCAACAAAGAGGATTAAAACTAGGAGATCATATGATAGCGTAGGAATATACACATCACAAAGGATCCAAACTGGCAGATCATATGATGGGGTTAGAATATGCCCATCATAGAGGATCAAAATTGGGAGATCATATAATGGGGTAAGAATATGCCCATGATAGAGGATCAAAATATGGAGATCATATCATGGGGTAGGAGTATACTTATCACAAAAGATCAAAATTGGAATATAGTGTGAAGGGGTGGGAATATGCCCATCATAGAGAATCAAAACTAGGAGATCTTATGATGGGGTGGGAATAAGCTAATCATAGAAGATCAAAATTGGAAGATCTTATGATGGGGTAAGAATATGCCCATCATAGAGGATCAAAATAGGGAGATTATATATTGGGGTGGAATATACCCATCACAAAGGATCAAAATTGGGAGATAGTATGATAAGGTGGGATATGCTCATCATAGAGAATCAAAACTGGGAGATCTTATGATGCTGTAGGAATATGCCCATCATAGAGGATCAAAATTGGGTGATCGTGTGATGGGGTAGGAATATGCTCATCACAGAGGATCAAAATTGGAGATCGTATGTGAAAGTTCGATTGGGATGTTAAGCCCTAGTGAACTAGTCCCGATGCTAACCAAGAGGGGGGGTGAATTGGTTATTTAAAAATTTCATGATAATAATGAAAATCTTTTTGATACGTAGCGGCGGAAACACATAATCAAGAATGAAAAGATCAACCACAGATATTCACCCAAGCAGTTAATATCAGAAAAGTAAAGTGCAAAACTGAATCAGAAAAGTAAATCAGATTTTATAGTGGTTCGGTCAACTTGACCTACGTCCACTCCCCGGAGCCTCCCCTCCGAGTATTGCACTAAACAAAAAGTGTCTCTCCTTTTGCTCCCACAGCAAGGCGGAGAAGCCTGTACAAACACCTACTTTCCACCACACGGTGAGGCAGAGAACCCGACCACCTTTCGCTTCCTCCTGAAGTAGGCAGAGAACCTTCGACCTCCTTTTGCTTCCACCTAAAGCGGGCAGAGAACCTTCGACCTCCTTTTGCTTCCACCTGAAGCGGGCAGAGAACCCCGGATCTTCTTCTGAATGATCCTCCCACGATGAACACCGACTAGACGAAAGACGACGAGCAGAGAAGATGACTCTGATCCGTGCTCGGAGCAACCTTAGTGAATCCCTCACTAACTCCCCCTCACAAGATCTTCTTTCTCTCTCCCAACTCTCTCTCTCTAGGGTTTCTCAGGGAAGGAAGGCAGTAAAAGATTTTTCTAGTTTTTAGAAAAAGTTCTTTCATAGGAGGGCTTAAAATTTGCCCTAAATCTCAACTGGTCGGGTAAGATCGTCCAGGACGATTGGTAGATCGTCCTGTACGATCAGTTCAAATTCAGCTATTTCAGTCTGGATGATCTGGCTCTTCTGGATGATCAGTAGAAAAAATTGTTCATATCGTCCCGTACGATCCTACGATTGTCCGGGACGATTAGTGCAAATCGAGGAAAATCGTCCAGAAGACAGTTCGGGTCGTCCAGAGAAATCTGTATTGGACGACCAAAAATGACTTGATCGTCCAGTACAATGGGGACATCGTCCTGGACGATTAGTTCAAAAAGGCTCCAAATCATCCTGTACATAATTCTGGACGTACAGCTTAAATGCACTAAACGATCAAGATCGTCCGGGACGATCCTGTGATCGTCCAGGACGATATGATCATATCAACCAAAAATAAATGGCTTTCCTTAATTACCAGATTAAATTAGGCATGATTGTACTGAATCGTCCGGGACGATACACGTATCGTCCGGGACGATCAGACCAAGTATCTAAAAATAAGAACTTGCCTAACTTGATCTGGCGGCTGAGAATTTCTGATTTGGGCATATCGTCCCGTACGATCCGGAGATCGTCCAGGACGATCTGCTTAATCAGACCCTCTTAACTTAGTCACCCTAATTAGGGTTTTTATTTTGGCTGGATCATCCAGGACGATGTGAAAATCGTCCAGGATGATCTGAACAAAAAATGAACAGAAACTCTAATTCACTCCAGCTCTCCCCCTGAGTGTGTGTGTGCAAGGTTACTTAGCTAGGGAATCAGTTACATTACAATTGACTCAATAAAAGGAAAAATCATATATTTGACACACTTGGACCCGATCTTGAGTTGGCTTGAGTGGCTCGTAGTCTTTTGTGCCTGAAACAGATTAGCCAAATAAAATACACTGGAAACATATTTGTCATCATCAAAACCAGATTTGCAACAATCTCCCCCTTTTTGATGATTGTAAACATTTGTATAGTAGTTTAAAAATAAAAGTAAACTAGGAGATCAAAACACAAACATTTTTTCAAATTTTCATTTAACAACTAAAACAATACATGAAACATGACTCATAAAATAGAAACAGACATGACTACAATTGACTCCCCCTTTTGACATCACAAAAAGGAGGAGGAAAAACAGAACACGGAAATAAAACATAAATAGAACAACTACACAACAGAAAACTAAAACTGTGGCAGATCCTGATCGGAAGGAGGAGGTGGCGGTGGAGGGTTGAAGTAATGGTGAATGGCCTGAAAGTGGTCTCCAATCAAGGCGATGTCCTGGTCATGCTGCTGTTGCTGCTCCGCAGCATAGTCAGTGAAGCGCTGGATGTCCTCGGTGTGCCGCTGCTCCTGGGCAACCACTTAGGAGTCAAATCTGGCCTCCCACTGATCGAAGCGCTGCACCAGGTGGTCAAAGGGAGAGGCAATGTGAAGGGGTGCAGGTGCCTCTGGTGCAGCAGGAACTGGAACGGCCTCTTCCTCTTCTTCCTCAACATCCGGGGCAGGCTCCGGATGTAGTCGGGTGCTGTGTAGGACATGGAATGAGTTGTTTGTGAAGAAGGAAGGAGGGATATCAGGAGGGACAGGATACTGAAGGTCATATTTTGTCTCTAAGGCATAATGAATAAGATGACCTAAAGCTAGATTTGGGCAACGCCTGTGGCCCAGATCTCTAATGGTGGTTAGGTGTTCTATGTATAGGATAATCAGATCAGAGGCATTAAATTCTCGACGGGCCATGATGTAGTAGGTGGTCAAGGACAGGAGCGGGGTAATGTGAATTCGATCCCCCGCCTTTAGAATGACGGAGGAACGATGGATGTGCTGAATGGTCCGGGCGTCCTTGAGAAGGGAAGTGCAAGCATTGTCATGATAGGGTGCATTGGTATTGCAAAGGAAGTGATTGGCAACACTCCAATCATAGTCAGGATCGGTGAAAAGCGTGTGAGACTTGTCGCCAGTGGCAGACAGGTTCAGAATATTGTGAAAATTGTGGATCGTGAGTTCCACGGGGCGTTGATTTACATAGGATCGAAGAGTGGAATAGTCCGCGGAAATGCGCAAGTTGGCAAAGAAGATTTTAAGGAGTTCAAGATTGAAGGGAAAGGCTAAGGTCAGAATGAAGGTGAGGGAGGTTTGTGCGAATATATCTAAAATGGGAAAGTGAGAGTGCGGGGATTTACAATCTTAGAGTGCGTGATCCCCACATTACGATAGCATTCGAAAGCCGCCCGATCGGTGTCATTAGGGAAGCGAGGATCGACATGTCCCCGGGACGAACTGGCCCCCTTTTGATGAGACCTTTTGCCACCAGCCATTAGGAACCCAAAGAGGAAGAAAGTAGAAGGAAAGTGGAAGAAAAATGGTGTGAAAAATATGAAGAAAACTGATGTTTAAATGGAAAACGGACTGATTGTCCCGTATGATCGCGAGATCATCTGGGACGATTTGGTCATTTATGACGTCCGGGACGATTGGTCAAAAAGGCGATCCGATCGTCCAGGACGATCAGAGATCGTCCAGGATGATTAGACACAGGCGATCGTCCCGAGGAGTCAGGCTGGACGACCGTTGACGAAAAGTATCATCCAGGACGATTAGGTGGATCGTCCGGGACGATATGCAATAAATATGTCGGACGGGCTGAATTTCAATCGTCCAGCGGCAGACACGTGGATCGTCTAGGACGATGAGGTGGATCGTCCAGGACGATGGGCCATAATCGGTGCAATGTCAGCCGTTTGATCAGATCAGGAAGATATGGATCATATCGTCCCGGACGATGTAAGGATCGTCCAGGACGATCACCAATAATTGGAATTTTTTAGCAGCAGGAGCAGTGTGGGGACGATTTTGAACGAATCGTCCAGGACGATGTTTTGATCGTCGAGGATGAAGTGGATCATCCAGGATGATGTGAAGAAAACAGAAAATGATGAAAGATGAAGATGATCGATCAGGATCCCAAAAACACAACCATGAAATCAGAATAACACAAAAAAATAATAAAATTTACCACAAAAATACATAAAAGCATTTTTTTTTTGTTTCTTTGATCAAGTTGCTCGAGAAAATTAGAATTTTTTTTCTTGATTTTAGATTCAAAAACCAATGACAGGACGATTGACAGCGCTGAAATCCAGAAAAGGTTGGAAATAATCAACTTTCGTAACTTCGACCCCGGGCACCTTATCGATGCAAACCTCTATCAAAACAAAAATTCGATTCAGAAGAAAAGACATTAGATTTGAAAAGAGATCCTTTCAAGCCTCGTTCTAGAAAAATATCCGATATAATAGTGTTACAAAGTAAAAAATTAGAAATCGGGATTTTCAAAACTCAAGCTTTTGAAGATATTAACTGACGCACAGATTTCTCTAAGACATGTAACAATCTGAAAGGGAAGAAAGCTTGGTTTGGGCTCATTTTGTGCCTCTTTTTCAAATTGGTTGACGCTTTGCGCATCTTTTGATTTTTGATACACTTTGTGTATCCAATTTGGCAATTTCGCATCTTTTCAGTTTTGGGCTCATTTTATCCCACTTTTTCAAATTATCTGGTGCACTGCGCATCTTTTATAAGCTTTCTCCTTTTCATAATCATTAAAGAGTCTCAGCTGTGAGATTATCTTCCATACATAGGAGATGACTCTCCATAGTAAGGAAGAACGATTCACAAAACAAAAGCCTTACAGCATATGATAAATGCAATCACTTGGTTTGGAAAATCAAACTAATGACTCAAGACTTTGAAAACCACTATTGATATGAGGCAGATTACTGTAGGAAGATAAAATAATCTCTATTTCAAAAACTAACATTTTAATTTTGAAGAGGATTTTTATTCAAAAGAAACTATACACCAGTAAAGGAGTTAGATGAAGAGAAACAATTATCAATGTTTCTTCCCTTTAACAGATTCAACGAAGTCAATCACTGCTTACCAGCTTCCAAACCAAAACAAGGTAAAAACTCCCAGTCAACAATTCAGATCATCAGAAGTAGTGAGCGGTGATCAGATCTTGAAAAGCATGAAATAGGAAGTACAAGATATGAACCAGTAAATAAATAAAAAAATAGGTAGAAAATCACAGCAAGGTAAATACTCAAATCAAACTAACAGTAAGGCTAACATAGAAATCAGCAAAAGAAATAAAATCAATTGAAAGCAAATAATCAAACCAAAACTAACTAACAGAAATCAGAAATCAGACTACCAAAACTAACTAACAGAAATCAGAAATCATAATACCAAAACTAACTAATAAAAATCAGAAATCAGAATACCAAAATTAACTAACAGAAATCAGAAATCAGAATACCAAAAACTAACTAATAGAAATCAGAATACCAATCAGAACAATCATAAATTAGCAGTCATCAGAATCAAGCATTTATATCAATCACTCCTAATCTGATTCTCAAAATGCTGAATGAGTCAAAGGCCAGTGGTTTAGTGAATATGTCAGCTAGCTGATTTTCAGTTGCTACGTGATGTAGCTCAATGTCCCCTTTTGTAACATGGTCCCTAATGAAGTGATGCCTAATATCAATGTGTTTGGTCCTAGAATATTGGATTGGATTCTTAGAGATACAGATGGCACTAGTATTATCACACAGAACAGAAATTGTGCCAACAGGTACTCCTAAATCCAAGACTTGTAGCTTCAACCAAAGAACTTGGGCCACACAACTCCCTAAGGCAATGTACTCAGCTTCAGCAGTGGAAAGTGCAACTGAGTTCTATTTTCTACTGGACTAGGAGACTAACGACTGTCCTATGAATTGACAAGTCCCAGAAGTACTCTTCCTATCTACCCTACACCCCGCAAAATCAGAATCAGAATATCCAATGATATTAAAAGAGGTGTTGTGCCTAGGGTACCAAATTCCTTGGTTTGGGGTCCCTAAAAGATATTTAAGAATTCTCTTAACAGCAGTCAGGTGGGACTCTTTAGGATCAGCCTGAAACCTAGCACAAAGACAGACACTAAACATGATATCAGGTTGGCTAGCAGTCAGGTAAAGCAGTGAACCTATTATCCCTCTATACTTCTTCTGATCAACAGATTTTCCATTTGAATCCTTATCTAACTGAACTGAGGAGGGCATGGGAGTATTGATTGGCTTGGCTTTGTCCATTACATATTTCTTCAAAATGTCCTTAGTGTATTTTAATTGATTGAGAAAGGTTCCATCATCCGTTTGCCTTATGCTAAACCCCAAAAAGTAGGATAATTCTCCCATCATACTCATCTCAAACTCCTTACTCATTATTTTAGAAAACTCTTCACATAAATATTTATCAGAAGATCCAAAAATTATATCATCAACATAGATCTGGACAATGAGTAAGTCATCTCCTAATCTCCTCAGAAAAAGGGTGGTATCTATGCTCCCCTTAACAAACTCTCTTTTCAAAAAGAATGTGCTAAGCCTCTCATATCAAGCTCTGGGTGCCTGTTTCAATCCATATAAGGCCTTTTTTAATTTATAGACATGACTTGGATATTGGGAACTCTCAAAACGTGGGGGTTGTTCTACAAAAACATCTTCTTTAATTACCCCATTTAAAAAGGCACTCTTAACATCCATTTGAAACATCTTAAATCCCTTATAACAGGCAAAAGCTAGTAGCACTCTAATGGCTTCCAATCTAGCTACAGGGGCAAAAGTCTCCTCAAAATCAATCCCTTCTATCTGATTATACCCCTTAGCCACCAATCTTGCCTTATTTCTCACCACCACACCAGAATCATTCATCTTATTCTTAAAGACCCACTTGGTTCTCATAATACTTCAATTTTTATATCTTTCTACTAACTCCCAAACATCATTCCTTACAAATTGATTCAATTCTTCCTGCATAGCTAAAATCCAAAATTCATCCGACAAGGCTTGATTGATGTTGGTGGGTTCAGTCATTGAGATAAAGGCAGAATGGTTTACTTCCTTCCTAAGTCCATGCCTAGTCCTAACACCTTCAGAAGGGTCTCCTAAGATCAGTTCTTTAGGGTGACTCGAAGAATATCTTCAATCTCTAGGCAGCTCGGTTTGAGGTTCTACCCTTTCCTCCAAATTTGTATTTCCAACTCCTTGGGTAACCTCAATAATCTCTTCATCTTCAACTTCAGATCTAGACTCCTTAGGATCAGATTCATCAAACACTACATGGGTTGTTTCTTCCACCACCAAAGTCCTCCTATTGAACACCCTAAAAGATTTCCCCACACTTGAATATCCTAAGAACACTCCTTCATCAAATTTGGGGTCAAATTTTCCTAAGGGTGACTTCCCATTGTTCAGAATGAAAACCTTACAACCAAAGACATGGAGGTGGGACAGATTTGGAGTTCTACCCTTAATGATCTCATAAGGTGTCTTGTTCAATTTGACTCTCACATTCACCCTATTTAGCACATAACAGGCAGTGTTCACCGCTTCAGCCCAAAAGTATTTTGGAAGTGAATACTCGGCAAGCATGGCTCTAGCGGCTTCCACTAAGGTCATGTTCTTCCTTTCAGCTACCCCATTCTGCTGAGGGGTCCTAGGAGCTGAAAAATTATGACTAATCCCATGATACTCACAAAAACTTCCAAATCTTTCATTTTCAAACTCCCCTCTGTGATCACTATGGATGGTAATAATCTCACATCCTAACTTCTTCTGAATCCAAGTAGAGAAGGATCTAAACTCATCAAATGACTCAGATTTATGTGACAAAAACTTAACCCAGGTGAACCTCGAATAATCATCTACAATCACAAAACCATAGACTCTCCCCCCAAAGCTGGCAGTGCTAATGGGTCCAAAGAGGTCCATGTGAAGAACTTCTAAAGGTCTAGAGGTGCTAATGTCCTTAATAGAGTGAAAAGAGGATTGGACCTGCATCCCCAACTGACAGGCATCACACAGGTGATCCTTAGTGAACTTAAGCTTGGGCACACCTCTAACTAAGTCCTTTTAGGTGACTCTCCTAAGGGCTTTCATACTGGCATGACACAATCTCCTATGCCATAGCCAAGACTCATCAGCAGCACTTTTTAAGCAAATTGAATTATCAGATTTAATGCTACTTACATCCAGCTTGTAGACGTTGTTGATCCTTTGCCCCTGCAAAACAACTTCATCATTTAAGCTTAAAATGTAGCCAGTGGGCAGGAATTTGATGCTGTATCCCTTGTCACAGAGTTGACTGATGCTCAGCAAGTTGTGTTTCAGTCCATCTACAAGCAAAACATTATCAATCATAAAATTCTTTGAATCACCAATTATACCTGAGCCTACCACCTTCCTAGTAGTGTTATCTCCAAGTGTAACCTTGCCTCCAACTCTGGCCTCCAGCGAAATGAACTGATTTGCATCTCCAATCATATGTCTCGAACATCCGCTGTCCAGGTACCACATGCTCTCACGAGGTCTTGTGTGAGAGCACACCTATAAAAGTATCAAACATCAATCTTAGGAACCCAAACAGGTTTGGGTTCCTTCTTATGAAAAGAAGAATGCAATGCATGCGTGCTGTGCTGTGAAACAGGCAGTTTGGGTTTCCACGCCCAATGTGTACTACGATGAACAGTGCAGGTGTGGGAAATATGTCCTAACATGCCACATGAAAAGCATCTAACACTAGGAAAAGGGTTAACTAATCTACGTGGGTGATAGTGCCTCTTCCTAGATGTATATGAAACATGCTTTGAAGAACTTGCAACAGATTTTTCAAAAGGTGGCGGTGCATAAAACTGTTCAAAAGTAGGCGGTGTTTTGTTCTTTTCATAAGCACTGATTTTTACTTTCAAAAACTCATTTTCTTTCTTTAAACTTGCAATTTCAAATTTTAATTTTCCCTTGCTACTTTCTACTTCACATGCCATTGTATCTAACTCTTTAAAAGCTCTTTCTAAGTTCACATGCGTGGTTTTCAATGAATCATGCTCAGAAACTAAATCAGAATATTTTTTATTCAACTCATCGAATTCATCAAGCAAAGACATGTGATTGGAATCAAGTGTGGAATGATCTTTAACTACAGAATCATGCTCTTTTTGCAAAGTTAAGTAATCTAATTTCAAACTAGCATGAGTTTTCTTAAGCTTCCTATACGATGTATGAATTCTTCCAGAAACTTTAAATAATTGATCGTAGGTAAGCTTACACACCTCTTCCTGGTCCGACTGACCAGGGTGATCATCAGCCATCAGACATAAGTTTGTTTCCTCCTCTTCAGGTTCAGTCTCAGAAGTGTCGGATGCAGAGTCTACCCAGAACGCCTTCTGAATCCGCTTCTTGTCCTTTCTAAACTTTGGTTTTTCCTCACCCTTCTCCTTGCTTGGGTGAGCTTTAAGTGTTGGACAATCAGCCTTAATGTGTCCAGGCTTCCTGCATTCAAAACAAACAGATTCAGATGAACCCTTAAAATTTTTATCGGACTTACTCTTGTTCCACTTCTGATAGTTCTTATGTTTCTTCCTTAGAAAGCTTTTGAATTGCCTTGTGATTAAGGCAACATCATCACTATCAGACCCGAAAGTGCTAGCATCTGAATCTTTGGCCTTTAGTGCCACTGTCTTCTCTTTCTTGCGTTCACCTGCATCAAGTTGCCTTTGGTTCACCCCTTGCTCGTAAGCAATGAGTGATCCAAGTAAGCTGTCAATAGAGTAAGTATTTAAATCTTTAGATTCAGTAATAGCAGTAATTTTAGCATCATAAGAAGCAGGCAAACATCTAAGAATTTTGTTCACTCTTTCATAGTTAGTAAGTTCTCTACCTAGAGCATGCAAAGAGGTAACAATCTGAGTGAACCTTGTGTACATTTCTGAAATAGTCTCACTAGGTTTCATGCGAAAAAGTTCGTAATCATGTAACAAGATGTTTAACCTAGACTGTTTGACTTCAGTTGTACCTTCGTATGTTATACATAATCTATCCCATATTTCCTTTCCTGTTGTACAAGTAGAAACACGCATATAGTCTTCAGATTTAAAAGCATAAAAGAAACAGTTCAAGCATTTTGCATTTAACTGTGCTAAATCACGATCATTAAACATCCAATCAGCAAAAGGCAATTCAGTTTTCACATTGTTAATCAGTCTAAAAGGTGGTTCATATCCGTCCTTAACTAACATCCACATGCGATAATCAATAGATTGCAGAAAAGTAGACATGCGTGTTTTCCAAAAATCAAAAGGAATATTATCAAACAACGGTGGTCTTGTAATAGAATATCCTTCAGCAGTATTACGATTGTTACAGTTAGCCATTGATCAAATTCAAAAGTTTTGAAACCTAAATTTTGAATCCCGCTCTGATACCACTTGAAAGTTCGATTGAGATGTTAAGCCCTAGTGAACTAGTCCCGAGGCTAACCAAGAGGGGAGGTGAATTGGTTATTTAAAAATTTCACGATAACAATGAAAATCTTTTCGATATGTAGCAGCGGAAACACATAAACAAGAATGAAAAGATCAACCACAGATATTCACCCAAGCAGTTAATATCAGAAAAGTAAAGTGTAAAACTGAATCAGAAAAGCAAACCAGATTTTATAGTGGTTCGGTCAACTTGACCTACGTCCACTCCCCAGAGCCTCCCCTCCGGGTATTGCACTAAACAAAATGTGTCTCTCCTTTTGCTCCCATAGCAAGGCGGAGAAGCCTGTATAAACACCTCCTTTCCACCACACGGTGAGGCAGAGAACCCGACCTCCTTTCGCTTCCTCCTGAAGCAGGCAGAGAACCTTCGACCTCCTTTTGCTTCCACCTGAAGCGGGCAGAGAACCATCGACCTCCTTTTGCTTCCACCGGAAGCGGGCAGAGAACCCCGAATCTTCTTACGAACGATCCTCCCACGACGAACACCGACTAGACGAAAGACGACGAGCGGAGAAGACGACTCTGATCCGTACTAGGAGCAACCTTAGTAAATCCCTCACTAACTCCCCCTCACAAGATCTTCTCTCTCTCTCCCAACTCTCTCTCTCTTTAGGGTTTCTCAGGGAAGGAAGGCAGCAAAAGATTTTTCTAGTTTTTAGAAAAACTTCTTTTATAGGAGGGCTTAAAATTTGCCCTAAATCTCAACTGGTCGGCCAAGATCGTCCAGGACGATCGGTAGATCATCCTGTACAATCAGTTCAAATTCAGCTGTTTCAGCCTGGACGATCTGGCTCTTCTGGACGATCAGTAGAAAAAATTGTTCATATCGTCCCGTACGATCCTGCGATTGTCTGGGACGATTAGTGCAAATCGAGGAAAATCGTCCAGAAGACAGTTCGGGTCGTCCAGAGAAATCTGTGCTGGACGACCAAAAAATGCCTTGATCGTCCAGTACGAAGTGGACATCGTCCTGGATGATTAGTTCAAAAAGTCCCTAAATCGTCCTGTACATAGTTCTGGACGTACAGCTTAAATGCACTAAACGATCAAGATCGTCCGGGACGATCCTGCGATCGTCCAGGATGATATGATCGTATCAACCAAAAATAAATGGCTTTCCTTAATTACCAGATTAAATTAGGCATGATTGTACTGAATCGTCCGAGACGATACACGTATCGTCCAGGACGATCAGACTAAGTATCTAAAAATAAGAACTTGCCTAACTTGATCTGGCGGCTGAGAATTTCTGATTTGGGCATATCGTCCCATACAATCTGGAGATCGTCCAGGATGATCTGCTTAATCAGACCCTCTTAACTTAGTCGCCCTAATTAGGGTTTCTGTTTTGGCTGGATCGTCTAGGACGATGTGAAAATCGTCTAGGACGATCTGAATAAAAAATGAACAGGAACTCTAATTCACTCAAGCTCTCCCCCTGAGTGTGTGTGTGCAAGGTTACTTAGCTAGGGAATCAGTTACATTGCAATTGACTCAATAAAAGAAAAAATCATACATTTGGCACACTTTGACCCGATCTTGAGTTGGCTTGTGTGGCTCGTGGTCTTTTGTGCCTGAAACAGATTAGCCAAACAAAACACACTGGAAACATGTTTGTCATCATCAAAACCAGATTTGTAACAGTATGATGGGTTAGGAATATCCTCACCATATAGTATCCAAACTAGGACATCGAATAATACGGTAGGAATATGCCCATCACATAGGATCCAGACTAGGAGATCATATGATAGGGTTGTAATATGCACATCACAGAGGATCAAAACTGGGAGTTTTTATGATGGGCTAGGAATATACCCATCACAGAGGATCAAAATTGGGAGATTGCATGATTGGCTAGTCATAAGCCTATCAAAGAGGATCGAATCTAATACATCATTTGATGGGGTAAGAATATGTCTATCACAGAGGATCAAAACTAGGAGATCGTATGAATGGGCATGAATATGCCTATCACAAAGGATCGAATCTGTGAGATCACATGATGGGGTCGTAATATGCCCATCACAGAGGAACAAAATTGGGAGATCGTATGATGGGGTTGGAATATGCCCATCACAAAGGAACAAAAATAGGAGATTATATAATGGGGTTGGAATATGCCCATCATAAAGGATCGAAACTAGGAGATCATTAGGTGGGATATGAATATCCCCATGATAGCGGATCAAAACTATGAGATTGTATGATGGGGTAGGAATATACCCATCATAGAGGATCAAAACTTGGAGATCGTATAATGGGGTTGGAATATGCCCATCATAAAGGAACAAAAATGGGAGATTATATAACGGGGTAGGAATATGCCCATCATAGTGGATTAAAACTAAGAGATCATATGATGGGGGATAGAATATGCCCATTATAGAGGATCGAGACTAGGAGATTTTTTGATGGGGTAGGAATATGCCCTTCACAGATGATCAAAACTGGGAGATCATATGATGGGGAAGAAATATGCCCATTACAGAGGATAAAGATTGGAGGATCATATGATGGGGTAGGAATATGCTATCACAGAGGATCAAATCTAGGAGATCTGATGATGGGGATGGAATATACCCATCATTGAGGATCAAAACTAGGAGATCGCATGATGGGGTAGTAATATGCCCATCATAGAGAAACAAACCGGGGAGATCATATGATGGGGTGAGAATATGCTCATTACGGAGGATCAAATTTAAGAGATTATTTGATGGGGTAGGAATATGCACATCACAGAGGATGAAAATTAAGAAATTGTTTGATGGGGTAGGAATCTGCCCATCACAGAGGATTAAAATTGGGATTTCATATGATTGGGTAGGAATATCCCATCACATATAATCAAAATTGGGAGATCATATGATGGGGTAGGAATATAGCTATCATAGAGGGTCAAAATTGGGAGATCTTATGATGTGGTAGAAATATGCCCATTACAGAAGATTAAAATAGGGAGATCATATGATTGGGTAGGAATATGCCGATCATAATGGATAAAAATTTAGGGGATCATATGTTGAGGTAGGAATATGCCCATCATAGAGGAACAAAATGGGGAGGTTGTATGAGGGGGTAGGAATATGCCCATCACAGAGAATCAAAATTAAAAGATCATTTGATGGGGTAAGAATATGCCCATCTCAGAGGATTGAATATAGGAGATCATATGATGGGGTAGGAATATGTGCATCACATAGGATTAAAATTGGGTGATCGTTTGATGGGATAGGAAAATGCCCATCAAAGAGGACCAAAACTAGGAGATCATATGATGGGGTAGGAATATGAACAACGCAAAGGATCCAAATTGGTAGATTATATGATGGTGTAGGATTATGCCCATCACAGAGGATCAAAACTGGGAGATCGTGTGATGGGGTAAGAATTTACCCATTATAGAGGATCAAAATAGGGAGATTGTATTATGGGGTAGGAATATACCCATCAAAAAGGATCAAAATTAGGAGATCTTATAATAGGGGGGAATATGCCCATCATAGATAATTAGAATTTAGAATTCTTAAGATGGGGTTGGAATATGCCCATCATAGAGGATCAAAACTAGGAGATTGTATGATAGGGTAGGAATATGCCCATCACAGAGGATCAAAATTCGAAGATCGTATGAAGGGGTAGGAATATGCCAATCATTAAGGACACAAACTAGGAGATCATATAATGGGGTAGGAATATGCCCATCATAAAGGATTAATATTAAGAGATCGAATGATGGGGTAGGAATGTGGCCATCACAAAGGATCAAAACTAGGAGATCGTATGATGGGGTAGGAATTTGCTCATTACAGAGTATCAAAACTAGGACATCGTATAATAGGCTAGGAATATGCCCATCACATCAGATCGAGATAGGGAGATCATATGATAGGGTGGTAATATGCTCATCACTGAGGATCAAATCTAGGAGATCTTATGATGGGCTAGGAATATGCCCATCATAGAGAATCAAAACTAGGAAATCATGTAATGTGGTAAAAGTATGCCCATTATAGAGGATTAAGACTAGAAGATCATACAATGGGGTAGGAATATGCCCATCATAGAGGATCAAAATTGGTAGTTCATATGATGGGCAGGAATATACCCATCACAGAGGATCGAAACTGGAAGATCGCATGATGGGCTAGTAATATGGCCATCAGAGAGGAACAAAACTAGGAGATCGTATGATGGGGTACGATTATGCCCATCACATAGCATCGAATCTAAGATATTTTTAAATGGGGTAGGAGTATGCCCATCATAGAGGATTAAAACTAGAAGATCATATGATGGGGTAGGAATATGCCTATCATAGAGGTTCAAAACTGGGAGATCACAAGATGGGTAGGAATATGCCATCTGTGAGGATCAAAACAGGAAGATCGTATGATGGGGATGGAATATACCCATCACAAAGGATCAAAATTGGGATATTATATGATGGGGTAATAATATGCCCATCATAGAAAAAGAAAATTTTGAGATCATATGATGGTGTAGGAATATGCCCGTCATGGAGGATCAAAACTAAGAGATCATTTGATGGGGGTAGGAATATGCACATCACAGAGGATTGAAATTGGGAGATCATATGATGGGGTAAGAATATACCCATCACAGACGATCAAAATTAGGAGATTATTTGATGCGGTAGGAATTTGCCTATCCTAAAGGATCGAAAGTAAGAGATCACATGATGGGGTAGAAATATGCACATCATAGAGGAACAAAATTGGCAGATCATATAATGGGGTAGGAATATACCCATCATAGACAATCAAAGCTAGGAAATTGTATGATGGGGTAGGAATATGCCCATCACAGAGGATCAAAACTTTGAGATTATATGATGGGGTTGGAATATGCCCATTATAGAGTAAACAAATGGGAGATTGCATAATGGGGTAGGAATATGCGCATCATAGAGGATTAAAACTAGGAGATCATTTGATGGGGTAGGAATATTCCCATAAAAAAGGATCGAGACTAGGAGATTATATGATGGGGAGGAATAAGCCCATCACAGAGGATCAAAACTGGGAGATCATGTGATGGGGTAGAAATATGCCCATCATAGAGGATCAAGACTGGAAGATCGTATGATGGGGTAGGAATATGCCATCACAAAGGATGAAAACTTAGAGATCGTATAATGGGGTTAGAATATACCCATCATAGAGGATCAAAACTGGGATATCGCTTGATGGGGTAGTAATTTGTCGATCATAGAGAAAAAAAATTGGGAGATCATATGATGGGGTGGGAATATGCCCATCATAAAGGATTAAAACTAAGAGATCATTTGATGGGGTAGGAATATGCACATCACAGATGATCAAAATTAAGAGATCATATAATGGGGAAATTATAAGCCCATCGTAGAGGATCAAAACTGGGAGATCATATAATGGGGTGGGAATATGCACATCACATAGGATCAAAACAGGGAGATCATTTGATGGGACAGGAATGCAGCTATCTTAGAGGATCAAAATTGGAAGATTTTATGATGGGGTCAAAATATGCCCATTATAGAAGATTGAATCTGGGAGATCGTATGATTGGGTAGGAATATTTACATCCTTGTGGATCAAAACTGGGAGAATATATGGTGGGGCAGGAATATACCCATCACAAAGGATCAAAATTGGGAGATTATATGATGGGGTTAGAATATGCTCATTATAGAGGATCAGAACTAGGAGATCTTATGATTGGGTAGGAATATGCCCATCACAGAAGATCAAAATTGGGAGATCACAATATGGGGTAGTAATATACCCATCATAGAAGAAAAAAACTGGGAGATTCTATAATGTGGTCGGAATATGCCCATCATAAAAGATTAAAACTAAGAGATCATTTGATGGGGTAGGAATATGCCCATCACAGAGGATTAAAACTAGAAGATCGTATGATGGGGTAGTACTATGCCCATCATAAAAGATTAAAACTAAGAGATCATTTGATGGGGTAGGAATATGCCCATCACAGAGGATTAAAACTAGAAGATCGTATGATGGGGTAGTACTATGCCCATCATAATAGATTAAAACTAAGAGATCATTTGATGGGGTAGTAATATGCCCATCACATAAGAACAAAATTGAAAGATCATTTGATGGGGCAGGAATATACCTATCAAAAAGGATCAAAACTAAGAGATCACTTAATGGGGTAGGAATATGCCCATCACAAAGGATTTAAACTAGGAGATCACATGATGGGGTAGGAATATGTCCATCATAGAGGATCAAAAATGGGAGATCATATGATGGGGTAGAAAATGCCCATGATAGAGGAATAAATAAGGGAGATTTTAAAATGGGGTAGGAATATGCCCGTCACAGAGGATCGAAACTTGGAGATCACATGATGGGGTAGGAATATGCCCATCACAAAAGATTTAAACTGTAGATCGTATGATAGGGTAGGAATATGCCCATCATAGAGGATCAAAATTGGGAGAAATATAATGACGTAGGAATATGCCCATCATAGAAGAACAAAAATGGGAGATCATATAATGGGGTAGGAATATGCCCATCATAGAGGATTGAAACTCAGAGATCATATAATGGGGTAGGGATATGCCCAACATAGAGGATCAAAATAAGGAGATCATATGAGGGGGTAAAAATAAACCTATCAAAGAGGATCAAAGCTGGGAGATCGAGTGATGGTGAAGGAATATGCACATCATAAAGGAACATTACTGCAAGATCATATGATTAGGTGGGAATATGCCGATCATAGAGGATCAAAACTCGGAGATCGTAAGATGGGGTAGGAATATTCCCATCTATAAGGTTCAAAATTGGCAAATTATATGATGGGGTAGGAATATACCCATCATAGAGGATCAAAACTGGAAGATCTGATGAAGGGGTAGGAATATGCCCATCAATAAGGATCAAAACTAGGATATCGTATGATGGGGTAGAAATATACCCATCATAGAGGATCGAAACTTTGAGATCATATGATGGGGTATGAATATGACCATCGTAGAGGACCAAAAATGGGAGATCATATGATGGGGTAGAAATATTCCCATCACAGAGGATCAAAACTAGGTGATCATATGATGGGGTTGGAGCATACCTATAATAGAGGATCAAAACTAGGAGATCATTTGATGGGGTAGTAATATGCCAATCATAGAGGATCAAAACATGGAGATCATATGATGGGAAGGAATATGCCCAACATAGAGGATCAAAGATGGGAGATCGTATGATGGGGTAGGAGTATGACCATCACAGAGGAATATTACTGGAAAATCATATGATTGGGTAAGAATATGCCCATCATAGAGAATCAAAACTAGAAGATCATATGATGGGGCAGGAATATGCTATCATAAAGTATCAAAACTAGGAGATCGTAGAATGGGGTAAGGATATGCCCATCTTGGATTATCAAAATTTGGAGATCGTATGATGGGGAAGGAATAGGTCAACTAAAGAGGATCAAAACTAGGAGATCTTATGATGGGGTAGAAATATACCGATCACAAAGGATCCTAATTGGCAGATCATATGATGGGGTATGAATATGCCTAACACAGAGGTTCAAAATTGGGAGATGAGAGAGCTTGGGAGAGAGAGAGAGAGAGCTTGGGAGAGAGAGAGAGAGAGAGCTTGGGAGAGAGAACCTTCAGAGAGAGAGAGAGAGAGCTTGGGAGAGAGAGAGAGAGGATCTTGTAAGGGGGAGTATGTGAGGTGTTCACAAAGGTTACTCCAAGCAAGGATCTAAGTCATCTTCTTTGGTCATCATCTCTTGTCTTGTTGGTGTCTCCGTGGAAGGATCATCTGTAAGAAGATCGAGGTTCTCTACCTACTTCATGAGGAAGACAAAGGAGTCAAGGTTTTTTGCCTGCTTGAGGAGGAAGCGAAAGGAGTTAGGGTTCTCTGCCTCATCGGGTTGGTGAAAAATCAGTTTTGTACAGGCTTCTCCTCCTTACTGTGGGAGAAAAAGGAGAGTCACTCAGTGTTAGTGCAATACCTAGAGGGGAGGCTCCGGGGAGTGGACGTAGGTCAAGTTGATCAAACTACTATAAAATTTGGTGTGTTATTTCTGATTATTTTCTGCGCTTATTTTTCTGTTGATGATTGTGTGATTGTGATTATTATTTTATTATTTTTGAACATCTCTACATCATCATGAAACTGTAAATGTTTTTAAAACATTCAAAAAAGATTTTCTAAATCATTTTTAGCTCATGAATTTTTAAATAACCAATTCACCCCCCTCTTAGCTAGCCTCGGGCTTTTTCATAAGGGCATAATATTCCTAACAAACTTTCAAGTGGTATCAGAGCGGGATTCATAAAATCTAGTTTTAAAAAACTTATAAATTTGATCCATGGCTAACTTTGGTAATAGAAATACTACTGAAGGTTATTCCATCACTCGTCCACCTTTGTTTGATAATATATCATTTAATTTTTGAAAAACTCGCATGTCCACATTTTTACAATCTATTAATTATCGCATGTGGATGCTAGTTAAAGATGGTTATGATGCATTGTTTAGACTAATTAATGGTGTAAAAGATGAACTTTCATTTACTAAATGGACATATGATGATAGGGACTTAGCACAACTAAATGCTAAATGCTTGAATTTTTTTTCTGTGCACTGAAATCTAAGGATTATATGCGTGTCTCTACTTGCACAACTGGTAAAGAAATTTGGGATAAATTATATATTACCTATAAAGGTACATCTGAAGTTAAAAAGTCTAGATTAAACATACTGCTTCATGACTATGAATTATTTTGCATGAAACCTGCTGAGTCTATATCTAAAATATACACTATCTTTACTCAAATTGTCATCTCCTTACATGCCTAAGGAAGAGAGCTTACTAATTATGAGAAAGTTAACAAGATTTTGAGTTGCTTGCCTTCTTCATATGATGCCAAGATAATTGAGATCACTGAATCTAAGGATTTGAATGTTTATTCTATTGATAACTTACTTGGATCACTCATTGCTTACGAGCAAGGGGTGAACTAAAGATAACTTGATGCAGGTGAGAAAAAGAAAGAGAAAACTATGGTGCTGAAGGCCAATAATACAGATACTTATACTTCTAGGTCTGATAGCAATGATGTTGCCCTAATCACTAAGCAATTCAAAAGCTTTCTAAGGAAGAAACACAAGAACTTTTAGAAGTGGAACAAAGGTAAGAGTAGCAGAAATTTTAAAGGTTCTTCTGATATAATTTGTTTTGATTGCAGGAAGCCTGGACATATAAAGGTTGATTGTCTTACACTTAAGGCTCACCCAAGTAAGGAGAAGGGTGAGGAGAAACCAAAGTTCAGGAAGGACAAGAAGAAGGTCCAAAAGGCTTTCTAGGCGAATTCTGCATCCGACTCCTCTGAGACTGAAGCTGAAGAGGAGACTACAATCTTGTGTTTGATGGTGGATGAACATCGTGGTCAGTCTGGCCAAGAAGAGGCATGTGAGCTAACCTATAATTAGTTACTTGAAGTTTTTTAAAAAAATCTATTCATCATATAGGAAACTTAAGAAAATGCATGCTCGCATAATATTGGAATTCTTAAACTTGGAAAAAGAGCATCCAGTGTTGATTAAGGATCATTCTATGCTTGATAACAATCACATGTCATTACTTGATTAATTTAATGAGTTAAATAAAAATCATTATGATTTAATTATTGAGCATGATTCATTAAAAGAATCACATATTGAATTAGATGCTACATTTAAGAAATTATAAACTCATGCATCTGATTTGGATAGTAGTGAACATTATTCAAAATTTGAAATTATAAGTTTCAAAAAAGAAAATGAATTTCTAATTATAAAAATTACTAAATTTTAGAATAATGAAACACCTCCTATATTTATACAGTTTTACAAACCTCCATCACTTGAAGGATCACATTCAAAATCATCAAAACATGCATCATTCAAACTTAGGAAGAGGCACTATCACCCACGTAGATTAGTTAACCCTTTTCCTGGTGTTAGATATTTTTCTTCTGGCATGTTAGGGCATATCTCTCACACATGCACTATTCATCATTGTACACATTGGGTGTAGAGGCCCAAATAGCATGCTTCACAGAACAACACACATGAATTGTATTCTTCTTTTCATAAGAAGGAACCCAAATCTATTTGGATTCCTAAAACTATCGTTTGATGATTTTGTAGGGGTGCTCTCACATAAGACCTCATAAGAGCATGTGGTACATGGACAGTGGATGCTCAAGACATATGACAAAAGATGCAAATCAATTAATTTTGCTATAGGCCAGGGCTGGAGGCAAGGTCACTCGTAGAGACAACACCACCAGGAAAGTGGTAGGTGCAGGTATAATCAGAAACTCCAAGAACCTTTTGATTAAAAATGTTTTACTTGAAGATGGACTGAAACATAACCTGCTTAGCATTAGTTAACTTTGTGATAAAGGGTTCAACATCAACTTCTTGGTAAATACTTACATCATAAGCTTAACTAATAACACTGTTTTATGGGGCAAAAGGATCAACAATGTCTACCTGCTTGACTTAAATAATATTGAATGTGCTGCTTCATTTTGCTTAAAAACTTCTATTAATGAGTCTTGGTTGTTGCACAGGAGATTATGTCATTCTAGTATGAAAACCCTTAGAAGAGTCACCCAAAAGGACTTATTTTGTGAGATCATTTGATAAATTTAAATCTTTCTCCACTTGGATTTAGAAGAAGTTAGGTTGTGAGATCTTGACTATTCATAGTAATTATGGTGGAGAGTTTGAAAATGTGAGATTTGGAATATTCTGTGAGAAGCAACGGATTAGCCACAACTTTTTAGCTTCTAGGACCATTTGTAGAACGGGGTAACTAAAAGAAAGAATAAGACCTTGGTGGAAGCCACTTGAGCCATACATTCTCAGTATTCACTTACAAAATATTTTTGGCCAGAAGCAGTGAACACAACCTGTTATTGTTACGACTCGAGCTCACGAGTTCCTATTTTGATGATAACAAATATTATGGCTCACATCTTCTAATATTTGGAATGTATATTTATTTTTGTGTATACTAACATTTCAGGAACAACATGCATCAATACAAGAAAGATTCAAGACTCAAGAATGAGTAGAAAAGGATTTATTGAATTTCTCATTGATGTACTTTTTGATTCCTTGAGTCAAGTCCTATAATAGTATATGCTTATTTATGACCATGTGTATACATACTCAGGGGGAGTGAGATCCTGTCAAAACCAGAAGTTCAACTTTTGAACAAATTGTACTGGATGATTTCTGATTGTCCAGGCCGATATGTTCATTCAACTAATCATCCTGGACGATATTTATATCGTCATGGATGATATTTATATCATCCTGGATGATCCAATATGATCTCAAAACCCTAGCTGCCATGATAATTTAGGCAAGGATTTAAGAGTCAAAATTTGTTCTAATCGTCTTGGACGATATGTGCAAAATTTGTACTGATCATCCTGGACTATCCCAGGATCGTACGGGACTATCAGGTCAAATTTTGCACATCATCCAGGATGATCCTGAGATCGTTCGGGATGATGTTTGGTGGCAGAATTGAGTTTTTAGGGTTTTCTGAAGCCGTCTTTTGGAGCACATCATCCTGGACGATCCTGCGATCATCCTGGACTATCTTTGGTGGTAGAATTGAGTTTTTAGGGTTTTCTGAAGTCGTCTAATGGAGCACATCATCCAAGATGATTCGGCGATCATCCTGGACGATCTTTGCTGCCAGAACTATTTTGGAAGGATTTTTGGAGCTCTTTATTTAAGCTTTCTCATGGCACTTGATAGGTGTCTTTGGCAGCCATTGAGGCTTCGTTATTTTGAAGAAAACTTGAAGAGAGAGCTTGAAAGGGAGAGAGGAAAGGGTGGAGTTTGAGAGGGAGAAGAGCCTGGGAAGGGGGATTCTCGAGGGAGTGTAAGGGGGTTCACACGGTTTCTACGGCAAGCTTGCACCTAAGTACCATCAGATTCAAGGGTCATCTCGAGGGAGGTTTTGGGAAGAAGAAGATCTCTTTAGTGTCAGAGGACCCGACAACTCCACCGCACTGGGGAAGGTGGAAGTGATTTTGTAAGGGCATCTCCGCCTAGCTATGGGGGCTGAAGGAGAGACACTATTTGGTTTAGTGCAATACTTGGAGGGTGCCTCCGAGGAGTGGACGTAGGTCAGGTTGGACCGAACCACTATAAATCTGGTGTGTTCTTTCTTATTATTTTCTGCACTTTATTTAACTATAATTATCTGCTTGGGTGAAATCTGTGATTGATCTTTTTATCGTTATTTTAATTCATTTCCGCTACAAGTTATAAAAAGATTTTTGTTTTGTTTCAAATATCTAATTCACCCCCCCTCTTGATTAGCCTCGAGACTAGTTCATAAGGGCTTAACATCCCTATCAAACTTTCAGTTATGTGTTGAATAGGGTGAATGTTGGATCCAAATTAAATCAGACACCCTATGAGATTATTAAGGGTAAAACTCCAAACCTGTCCCACCTCAATATCTTTGGCTGTAAGGTCTTCATTCTGAACAATGGGAAATCATACTTAGGAAAATTTGCCCCAAATATGATAAAAGAGTGTTCTTAGGATATTCTAGTGTGGGGAAATCATTTAAGGTGTTTAATAAGAGGACTTTGGTGGTGGAGGAGACTACTCATGTGGTATTTGATGAATCTGATCCTAAGGTGTTTAGAGCTGAGAAAGAAGATGAAGTAGGAGAGGTTACCCAAAGATTTAAAAATACAAATATGGAGAAAAGGGTAGAACCTCAAAATACTTTACTTAGAGATTGAAGATATGCTTTGAGTCATCCTAAAGAACTGATCTTAGGAGACCCTTCTGAAGGTGTTAGAACTAGGCATGGACTTAGGAAGGAAGTAAACTATTCTGCCTTTATCTCAATGACTAAACCGACAAACATCAATCAAGCCCTTTCTGATGAATTTTGGATATTAACTATGTAAGAGGAATTGAACCAATTTGTAAGGAACGATGTTTGGGAGTTAGTAGAAAGGCCTAAGAATCAAAGTGTAGTGGGAACCAAATGGGTTTTTAAGAATAAGATGAATGATTATGGTGTGGTGGTTAGGAATAAGGCAAGATTGGTGGCTAAGGGGTACAACCAAATAGAAGGGATTAATTTTAAGGAGACCTTTGCCCCTGTAGCTGGATTGGAAGCCATTAGAATGCTAATAGCCTTTACCTATTATAAGGGATTTAAGCTTTTTAAAATGGATGTCAAGAGTGCCTTTTTAAATAGGGTAATAATGGAAGATGTCTTTGTAGAGCAAACCCCAAGTTTTGAGAGTTCTCAATATCCTAATCATGTTTATAAATTATTAAAGGTATTATATGGATTGAAACAGGCATCTAGAGCTTGGTATGAGAGGCTTAGCACATTCTTATTAGAAAGAGAGTTTCTTAAGGGGAGTGTAGATACCACCCTTTTTCTGAGAAAAGTAGGAGATGATTTACTCATTGTAAAGATCTATGTTGATGATATACTTTTTAGATGTTCTGATAAAAACTTATGTGATAATTTTTCTAAAATAATAAGGAGTTTGAGATAAGTATGATGGGAGAATTATCCTATTTTTTGGGATTTAACATAAGGCAATGGATGATGGAACTTTTATCAATAATTCAAAGTGTATTAAGGACATCTTGAAGAAATATAAAATGGATAAAGCCAAGATAATAAAAACTCACATGAGTTCTAATATCCAATTAGATAAGTATTTAAATAGAAAATATGTTGATCAGAAGAAATTTAGAGGAATAATTGGATCATTGCTTTACCTGACTACTAGCTGACCTGATATCATGTTTAGTGTTTGTCTTTGTGCTAGGTTTCAAGCTGATCCTAAAGAATCCAACCTAACAGCATTTAAGAGAATCCTCAGATATCTCTGAGTGACCCCAACCTTAGGAATCTGGTATCCTAGGTACAACACTTCTTTTGAGATTATTGGATATTCTAATTCTGATTTTATAGGATGTAGGGTGGATAGAAAGAGCACTTCAAGAACATGCTAATTTATAGGACATTATTTAGTCTCCTAGTCCAGTAGAAAATAAAATTTTATAGCACTTTCCACTGTTAAAGATGGGTTAATTTCCTTAGGAAGTTGTGTGCCCAAGTCTTTTGGTTGAAGTAACAAGTTCTGATCTAGGATTACTTGTTGGCACAATTTCAGTTCTATGTGATAACACTAGTGCCATCTGCATCTCTAAGAATCCTGTCCAACATTCAAGAACCAAACACATTGACATAATACATCACTTTATTAGGGACCATGTTACAAAAAGGGACATTGAGCTACACCATGTAGAAACTTAAAATCAACTGGCTGCCATTTTTACTAAACCACTGGCTTTTGAATCGTTTAGCATTTTGAGAACCAGATTGGGTGTGATTGATATAAATGCATGACTTTGGTGATTACTGATTTTTGAAGTTTCTCTTTTTCAGTTTTTTTATGCTTTTGTTTGATTTGATTATCTGTTTCCAATTTATTTTTATTCTCTACTGATTTTCTTTTTATTGTTGTTATTTTCCTGATTTGAGTATTTATATTTATGTAATATCCTACTTCTTAATTTATTGCTTTTTTTATAAATCAGATCACTGCTCACTTCTACCGATAAACTGGATATCTGACCGAGAGTTTTACTTTATTTTTGTTTGGAAGTTTGTAAGCAGTGATTGACTCCTCTGAATCTATTAAATGGAAGAAACGTTGATGATTGTTTCTCTTCCTCTAACTCCTTTAATGGTGTATTATTTCTTTTATATAAAAATCTTCTTCAAAATTAAAAAGTTGGGTTTTAAAATAGAGATATATTTTATCCTCCTTTAGTAATCTACCTCATATGAATAGTGTTTTCACAGTTTTCAATCATTGTTATATTTTTCTGAATCAGGTGATTGCACTTATCATATGGAGTATGATTTTGTTCTATGAATTACTCCTCCTTATGGTAGAGAGTGAGTTTTGTCTTCTCTTATGTCTAGAGAGAAATTTCACAACTGAGATTCTTTAACGATTATGAAATGAAGCAAGCTTGCAAAAAGAAAAAAAGATGAGCCAAAAATGAAAAGATACGTAATAATGCAAAAAATTAGAAAGTTACATAAAGTCTATCAAAAAATCAAAAGATGCGCAAAGAGCACCAAACAAATTGAAAAAGAGACATAAAATGAGCCCACAAAGAAATATGCTTTCTTCCCTTTCAGATCTTTAAATATCTTAGAAAAATCCATGCGCCACTTAATATCTTCAAAAGCTTGAGATTGAAAATCATGATTTCTAATTCCTTACTTCGTAATACTATTTTATCAGATTTTTTTCTAGAATGAGGCTTGAAGTGATCTCTTTCCGAATCTAATTTGTTTTCTTCTGAACTAAACTTTTATTTGAAAGGAGTTTGAACCTATAAGGTGTCCGAGGTAGGAGTTATGAAAGTTGAATTTCCAACTTTTTCTGGATTTCAGCATTATCAATTTTCTTCTTATTGTCTTTTCAATTGAAAATCAAGGGAAATTTTGATTTATAGGAGCTAATCGATTAAAAAAAGGAGGTTTCTTGTTGTTTTATTATTATTTTCTCATTTCTATTTTTTCTTGTTTTGATTTATTCTTGATTTTTCCCTGTTTGTGTTTTGGAATCCCTGATCATTCCTCTCCATTCTTCATTTTTTTTCTTTTTCATTGTTGGTCAGGGCGATTCCTCTGTTTACTAGTCTGTTTGCCTTTGTTGATATTTTGTGTAGTTTTTGTACTATTTTTCTTCTTCTGTATTTAAGTTATATTTTCTTTTTTTGAGATGTCAAAAGGGGGAGTAGTTTATGTTGTGGGACATTATAAATAATCAGTTCAGCATTTTGAATTATCAATGTTTAATTGTTCAGTGTTTTAATCATAAATAGTAACCATATTTAATTACTGAATTTAGAATTACTAATAAACGTTTTCCATCATCAAAATGGAGGAGATTGTTGTGAATTTGGATTCAAGGACTATGATTTTGATGATAGCAAGACTTTTTATTTCTAGTTGAGTGTCTAACCTTTCAGGTTCATAGGATCAATTGCAATTCAAGCTAGCTCAAGATCGAGCCAATCTATTTGTGTTTCAGGTATAATAAACATTTTTATTTTTCTTGAGTCAAGTGTAATGTAACAGATCTCCAAGCTAAGTAACCTTAAACACACACACAGGGGGAGAGCCAAAATTTTTTTACTTAGGTTAATTTTTTTTTACAAAATCGTACTGTATGATTTTCAATCGTACCGCACGACATGCCATTTAAACCCAAGGTTAATGGCTAATTTCGAATGATTAACATTATAAACTAATCGTATCATACGATCCATATAATACTGTATGATTTATTTCAACATAAAAACCCTAGCCGCCAGGACTATTTTGGTAAGTTTTGAATTTTGATTTTTTTAACTAATCGTACTATATGAGTATGATTGTAGCGTACAACTTTTTTAAATCTTGCCAAAATTATCTCCCATAATCAGGCAATTAAATTATGATTTCCTAATTCCATTTGATCGTACTGTACGATGTAAAACATACTGTACGATGAACAAAGATGATTTTCGTTCGTCCCATATATCGTACTAGACGAAACCACAATTTTTTGTACTAATTATCCCGGATCATATTTACATCGTACCGGACGATGTCTAAAAATAAACTAATCATATTGTATGAAGGGTACAGTGCGGGACGATGAATAGAGATGATGTCATTCATCCCATAGATCATCTTGTATGAACAGTTGTAAATAAAAGGATCGTCCAGTATGATCTATGGATCATATTATACGATAACCATAAATTTGTGAACTATTCATCTACAATCGTACTGGACGAAACTATTTTTAAACTGATCGTACTGTACGAACAGAATCATCAAATTGAATTTCAGGACAATTTTTGAACCCTCCTATTTAAGATCTCTTTTGTTCAACCTTTAAGATCTTTTCCACGTTCCTTACCTGAGAGAACCTTGAGAGAGAGGGAGAGAGAGAGAGAGAGCTTGGGAGAGAGAGAGGATCTTGTGAGGGGAGTTTGTGAGGTGTTCATAAAGGTTGCTCCAAGCAAGGATCTGAGTCATCTTCTCTGGTCCTCGTCTCTTCTCTTATTGGTGTCTCTGTGGAAGGATTGTCTATAAGAAGATCTAGGTTCTCTACCTGCTTCAGGAGGAAGTGAAAGGAGTCCAGTTTCTCTGCCTACTTTAAGGGAGGCTCCCGGGAATGGATGAGGGTCAAGTTGACCAAACCACTATACAATCTGGTGTGCTCTTTTTTATTATTTTTTGCACTTATTTTTTTATTGATGATTGTGTGATTGTGATTATTATTTTATTATTGTTGAACATCTGTACGTCATCGTGAAACTGTAAACATTTTTAAAATATTCAAAAAGATTTTCTAAATCAATTTTTGCTCATGAATTTTTAAATAACCAATTCACCCCTCCCCCCCTCTTGGTTAGCCTCGGGCTTGTTTATAAGGGCTTAATATTCTTAACGAACTTTCAGGATTAAAATTAGGAGATCGTATGATGGGGAAGGAATATGCCCATTAAAGAGGATCAAAATTGGGAGATCATATTATGGGGTAGAAATATGCCAATCACAAAGGATCCAAACTGGCAAATTAAATGATGGGGTAGCAATATGCCCATCATAGAGGATCAAAACTGGGAGATGATATGATGGTGTCTAAATGTGCCTAACATAGAAGATTGAAATTGTGAGATCATATGATGGGGTAGGAATATGCCCATCAAAGAGGATCAAAATTGGGAGATCATATGATGGAGTAGAAATATGCCCATTAGAAAGGATCAAAATTAGGAGATTATATGATGGCGTGGGAATATAGCCATCATAGAGGATCAAAACTGGGAGATCTTTTGATGCGGTAGGAATATGCCCATCATAGAGGATCGAAACTAGGAGATCGTATGATGGGTTAGGAATATGCCCATCACTAAGGATCAAAACTAGGAGATGGTATGAGGGGGTAGGAATATGCCCATCATAGAGAATCAAAACTAAGAGATTATATGATGTTGTAGGAATATGCCCATCAATGAGGATCATGACTAGGAGATCATATGAAGGGGTAGGAATATACCCATCATAAAGGATTTAAATAGGGACATCGTAGGATGGGGTAAGAATATGCCTATAACTAAGGATCAAAACTGGAAGATAGTACGAAGGGGTAGGAATATGACCATCATAGAGGATCAAAACTAGGAGATCATATGATGGTGTAGGATTATACCCATCATAATCGATTGAAATTGGGACATCATATGATAGGGTAAAAATGTGCCCATTATCAAAGAACAAAAATAGGAGATCGTGCAATGGGGTAGGAATATGGCCATCACAGAGGATCGAGACTTCAAGTTCATATGATGAGGTAAGAATATGCCTATGAAAGAGGTTCAAAATTAGGATATCGTGTGATGGGGTATGAATATGCCCATCTTATAGGATCAAAATTAGGAGATCATATGATGGGATAGGAATATGGTCAAGAAAGAGGATCAAAACTAGGAAATCGTATGATGGGGTTGAAATATACACATCATATTGGATCAAAATTGGGAGATCATATGATGTGGTAGGAATATGCCGATCATTGAGGATTGAAATTGGCAAATCATATGATGGGGTAGGAATATGCCCATCCTAGAAGATCAAAATTGGAAGATCATATGAAATGGTAGGATTATCCCTAACACTGGGGATCAAAACAAGGAGATCATATGATGGGGTAGGAATATACCAATCATAAACTACAGAAACTTGGAGATCATATGATGGGCTAGGAATATGCCCATCATAGAGGAACAAAAAAGGGAGATCATGTGATGGGGTAGGAATATGCCCATCATAAAGGATCAACACTGGGAGATTGTAAGATGTGGTTGGAATATGCCCATCATTGAGGATCAAAACTGGCAAATCATATCATGAGGTATGAATATGCCCATCACTGAGGAAATAGACTGGAAGATCGTATGAAGGGGTAGGAATATGCCCATCACTGAGGATCAAAACTAGGATTTCGTATGATAGGGTCGGAATATACTTATCATAGAGGATCAAAACTTGGAGATCGTATGATGGGGTAGGAATATGCCCATGACAGAGGAATAAAAAGGGAAGATCGTTTGATAGGGTAGAAATATGCCCATCACAGAGGATTGAAATTATGAGATCACATGATGGGGTAGGAATATACTAATCACAGAGGATCAAAACTAGGATATCATGTGATGGGGTAAGAATATGCCCATTATAGAGGATCAAAATAGGGAGATCGTATGATGTGGAAGGAATAAGCCCATCATAGAGGATTAAAACTGGGAGATCGTATGAGGGGGTAAGAATTCGACCATCATAGATGAAAATTATTGGAAGATCATATGATGGGGTAGGAATATACCCATCATACAGAATCAAAACTAGGAGATCATAGATGGGGTAGGAATATGCCTATAATAAATGATCAAAACTAGGAGATCGCATATTGGGGTAGGATTATGCCCATTAATGAGGAGCAAAACTAGGAGATCATACGAAGGGAAAAGAATATGCCCATCACAAAGGATCAAGATTGGAAGATCATATGATGGGTAGGAATACGCCTATCTCAGAGGATGGAAACTAGGAGATTGTGTGATGGGGTAGGAATATACCCATCAAAGAGGATCGAAACTAGGCGATTATAGGAATGGGTAGGAAGATGCCAATCACAAAGGAACATTTCTAGGAGATTGTATGATGGGATAGGAATCAGCCCTTCACAGAGGATCAAAACTAGAACATCATATGATGGGGTAAGAATATGCTGATCACAAAGGATCAGAATGAGGAGATTGTATAATGGGGTAAGAATATAACTATCACAGAGGATCAAAACTAGGAGATCGTATGATGGGGTAGGAATATTCCCATCATAGAGAATCAAAACTAGGAGATCATATGATGGGGAAGTAATATGCCCATCATAGAGGATCAAGACTAGAAGTTCTTATGATGGGGTAGGAATATGCCCATCTTGGAGGGTCAAAATAGGGAGATCATTTGATGGGGTAGGAATATACCCATTATAGAGGTTCGAAACTGAGAGATCATATGATGGGGTAGGAATATACCCAACACTGAGGATCAAAACTGTGAGATCATATGATGGGATAATAATATGCCTACCATAAAGGATCTGTGGACCTCCGAAAGGATAAACAAAACACCATCTCTCCACGAGGGGAGATAATATCTGGTGCCAATGGGATGGCAGATTCGATCACACATACGATTAACCATTAAGGATAGTGGCTCTCACCAACACGCCCCGATGGATGACAATATGTGCGATCTAATCACAACTGGTTTCCTCCACCCGATACATTAGCTCGAATGGGGTTTATTTGAGAGTGGGATGCAGTTTCCCACGGGCGCAAGCCCCCGTGGTTAATTACATCTCAAGCCGGAGCCTGAAAAAACTCTTGATTAAGGATTCTACATTATTCTTTCCAAGTTGGGATTGACACATAGGGCGAAGACTAGGAAGTCCTACTCGAAGGGAAAGAGAGGTTCAACTAGGCTTAGTCAACATGCACGGCTCACATCAGCATCCGGAGGGACTAAGACAGTGAGAAGAAACTGGAGAAAATAAATAAATCATGCACTCGAAGCATGCAGGAGGGAAGGATAGAGGTGGCGTCATCCGTGTGACGCGAATATGTAGGGTTTAGGGTCTCTCGAAGACAGAAGACCTACCTACTGATGAGGCGTACTACGAAGCAATAGTAGCCTTGAATCCTAAATCTAATGGGTTTAGTGTACTATGTAACACTAACACCCGTGTCCTAACTAATGCAATGCAAAATCTGGACTTACCCCGGCCTGGATTGGGGAGCCAGCTAACCACCTAATCGCTTTAAAACCATGTTGTCCAGTCATTTATGAAAGATGGGTGGGTAGGTTTAAGTTTATTAGAAGCGGGGCCGACATCTATAGGATTTCCTAATTGGCCCCGGACTGATGTTGGGTGAATGCTCCTAGAGCTAATCCAATTAAAATTTTGATTTAATTAATTTCTAATGCAATGCATGCTGGTTAAAGCTTCCAAATCAGGTATGCATAGAACTTTAAAAGGCTTATAAAAATAATTTTTAGAATTAGACTGAGCTTCCCCAGGTCCGGCACCTCATCCTCATAGGTCAGATTATCCAAACTCTACCCGCAGGCGGGGAAGTGTCTTAAAAAAGGAGGGAAGAAATGTATTAATATGCATGCGACCCCAAATGATTCCGGCAATTCCCTAGGTCGTTAAGTTTCTAAATTGCTTAAACCTTAAAATTTTAAATATTAGTTACAAGTAGAAAAAGTTTTAGTCCTTAGAGAGCCTAATGAAATCCAGGCTAAAACAAAAGTGGCTTGCAGATCGCCAATAAACTATGAAAAGCATACAACCTATACGCAATCATCATCAAATCAAACATAATACATAATTAAACAAATCAATTAAATGTCCATAGGCCAACTGCCCTTAATTACAACCCAGGGTCTGCAGAAAGTTAAAGTGGCCGGGCACCACTACCAACAACTCGAATTTCTAATCCTAAGACTGACGCAAGTTATTTTTACCGGGATACACTTGGTCTTCATCTTCTTGATCTTCTCTTTCTTGGACTCCTTGGATCTGAGCTTCCTTGGACTCCTTGGACCTTAGCTTCCTTGGACTCCTCAGGTAGTAGAATGATCCAAATTTTGATTTCCAAATAGAAAAGGACTATCCTCATATTGGGTGCCCTTTTATCTTCGGAATCCAACCTTTGGATCTCCGTATCCCCACTCAAAATAAACTTTCACAACTCTATACCAGATTATAAGTGATTTACATTAATGAAAAGCAGTAAATCTAGACTCCCCTGCAAGGTTATCCAAATAAAAGTCATCCCAAGCAGTTTAATATATCACAACCAGTTATAAGAAAATGAAATGCCCATCACAGCCATACTTGGCCATGCTCTTAATTATTTTGAGGGCTAAGCAAGCTCTGGAGCACCTGTAGCAACTTATAATGATTTTTAATTAGCCCTCATTATTTAGGGGGGCTGAGCAATTTCTGAAGCACCTGCATAAAATGACATTAGTATTTAAATCATGATTATTGCCCCTCTTTTATTTAGCGCTGCATGAGCATGGCCACCTGCAGAAGATATCGTTAGTATCAATCTCGATCCTAACCTATGGGCAGTCTATCGTGCAATCACATCAAATCCCAGAGTACAGTAAAAGTAAGCAAACACATCAATAGTTCAATCACAACATGCAATGAAATCCGAAAAAGCTCGGCACGCAGCAGAAAAGTAAACACCGACCTAGCCTAAGTCTATAAGTGGTGCTCTAGAAAACAATTCTACAGTGTGTGTAAAAGCCTGTGTGGCTGAGGTAGATCCTAAGCTAGGTAGTTAGTTACAATTGCCTACTGTCTAGGTTGGTTGTAGGTCTAAAAAGGAAATTTTATTTAAAGTCCAAATATTAGTGAATTAAGATCCATCTTAGTTGATTTGATGTGTAGGTCAGTTTTAATTCTTAGGGTGATAATATTTAAAGTTTAAATTGCATTAGTGAGTTTTAGGAGGTTCGGGGTCAACCTATACACTTAGGCAAAAGGAGGGTTCAAAATTAACTTTTTGATTAGAGAGGATTTATGAATAGCTAATATCTTTATAAAATACTAGGCCTTAACCCGATCAGTTAGACAGTTAGCATGCCCAATTTGGATTCTTCTGTCCAAAGTTATGAATTTCTGAACTTTTAGTCTTCTTTCCAACTAAGTTTGACCGGATTGTTGACTTTTTTATTTTAGTTGATTTCTGGAGTCTTAATATTTTTTTAATAAATACTAGACCCTAATGCGAGTTGAATGCCTTTTAGTTTGGCCATTTTGGAGTTTTCTGTAATTAGCTATGATTTTTAGAAGTTGGGGCAATTAAATGAATTATCGAAATTGCCTAATTAGGGGTACTTTGGGGGTTTTGGCCCAACTTAGCTCCAAACTGATTGGAATCACCCCCAAAGGTCCGAAATGACCTAAAAAAGTGTTCCCAAGTGTTTGGGAAAAATTTGGGATTTTTAATAATTTTTAATGATTTAATTAAGGCAAAAAGGTGATTTTTGATTAAAATTAAATTAAAGTCCAGATTAATGTCCAATCAAGAGGCCCTGGGGACATAATTTTGGAGAGTTTGAGGTATTATGGGTATTTTTCTGATTTAAAATGGATTTATTAAATTTTTCTGAAGTTTCCAAGGCTTAATTAACGGGTAAATTAGGGTTTGCTAATTAAGTGTTTTAAGGAGTCCAGAAAATTCCTAGAAAATTCTAGGAGGTTCCAGATGTCACTAAGCACTAGTGTTTAAAGTTTCATAGCAATCCAGGATCTATCCTAGCTCCTAGAAATATTCTAAGTTCGCTAGACAGTCCTTAATTAATGTCCTTAGTGTGTCACTACACTAAGCAGGAATAAAGTGAGTTAGCTAACCCTTAGGCATAATATAAAGGGTAAATATAGCAAATATAAACACACCAATCAAGTCCTTAGATCTAGGAGAGCCTAGGCTATGTGCTTGTGCGACCTACACATGCAAGGACTACGAAGATACTAAGTAAAGAAGCCTAATGAAGTAATTAGTGAATGATTGGGACACAATCATTAACTAATCCTTCTCCCACATGAATTGCTCTTCATATATATAGCCTAGGTTTAAAGTTTCATAAGGGGTGGACCTCCCAAAATTAAAGGATTTAAATAATATGTAATTTTAAAATCATTTTTAAAATACATAAATATTATAAATAATAATAATATAAATTTGAAAATAAGATAATTGAAAATACTTCAGTTCATAAGTATAGGAGGTCTACCAGCCACCAAGGGGTTTTAAAATATCTTTTATTTTAAAATAATTATTTATATTAATTAAATAATATTTAAATTGGTAAATAACATAGTGATACATAGAATATCCAGAAAGTATAGAATCAAATATAGGAAATAATTTTAAATTAAAATTCACATTTTTCTGAAAAGAACGAGGTATTGTGCGTCAAAATCCGATTTAAAATGAGAAAGTTATGAATTTTTGAAGTTAAATATGTTTAAAAGTAATTTTTAAATATTTTTTAAAAATAATTAATATTTAAAAATAATTAAGAATTCTAAAATAAGTCAGAGATAATAATATCTGGATTTTAAAATAAATTTAAATAATAATAATCAAAATATTATAATAATATAAAATAATAAATATTAATATTATAATGATATTAATATTAACATAATAATACTATCATTAAAGATAATAATAATATTATTAGTTAACAATATTAATATTATAATAATATTAATAACAATAAATATTAAAATTATACTAATATAAATATTAATCACAATAATAATATTATTAAAATAATAATATTATTGATTACAATATTCATATTAGAATAACACTAATAATAGTAATTAATATTATAATAATAATATTAATAATAATAATAATAATATTAAAATAATAATATTATCAATTATAATATTAATATTATAATAATACTAACAATAATAATTAATATAATAATAATAATAATAATATTAATAATAATAATAATATTATTAAAATAATAATATTATCATAATATTAATATTATAATAATACTAATAATGATAATAATTAATATTATAATAATATAATAATATCATTAATAAATAATAATATTATTATTAATTATAACATTAATATTAATATAATAATAACAATAATAATTAATGTTATAATAATATAATAATACTATTATTAAAAAATAATAATAATATTATTATTAATTATAACATTAATATTAATATAATAATAACAATAATAATTAATGTTATAATAATATAATAATACTATAATTAAAAAAAATAATATTATTATTATAAATTATAACATTAATATTAATATAATAATAATAATAATTAATATTATAATTTTATAATAATACTATTATTAAAAATAATAATATTATTATTAATTATAACATTAATATTAATATAATAATAATAATAATAATAATAATAATAATAATAAAAATAATAATAAATGTAATAAATGTAATAATAATAATATAATTTATTTTAAAACAATAAAAAAAGATTTTTTTTATTTTAAAAATATATATATAAAAAAATATTTTAAATAAATATTAATTAAATAATCTACGGCGGCGGCGGCGGCTCGGTGCGGCGGCAGTCAGACACGTGGCACCCCGGGATTGGTTCCGCGGTCCCGGGTGATGATTGGAGAGAGGTTCTCCCCGGCGGCGGCGTAGTGGCCACGTGGCAGTCGGTGATTGGGTCCACAGTTGTAGCCAATGATTCCCGTGGTGGCAATCATTGCCGCAATGATTGCCGCAACCGCGGCTCGACTTATCCACATAGGCAACTCCGCTCCGCCGTCTGATCCTCCGCCGAAACGAACCGACGGCTCTGATCGGGCCGGACAAGAGCAAAGACCGCGGGATCGGATCCGCGGTCGGACGAATGCCACGGAATGGCTAGATCTGAACCGTTGATTGCGTGATCAATGGTTCAGATCTTACGTAACGTAACGTTACATAAACTGAACCCTAGATAAGGTTTTTCGTCTCGTTCTCTCGATCGGACAGATCAAATTGGATGAAAATTGAAATCTAGTATTCATACATGAAGAGCATTCGTGTGGATATCTTTGTTTGGCTTAATACACTCTAAATAAAAACCTAATTAACCCTAAGTGTATTAACCTTGGTTAAGGGTTTTAAGGAGTTTTCACCGTGGGTTTAGGGAGATTATGAATCCTCTGAGTTTGTAGACTGTCCTCGCACACTTCTCTAGTTGAAAGCACGATCAGAAGAGCTCTGAATCGAACGGATCGAGACCTTGGACGCCTAGGGCCTAGGGTCACCGGGAACTCACCGCCGGCGGTCTTTGATCGTCGGGATTCGAACAGGGACAGGTTGAGGGAGGTTATAAGAGATCCTCCATGAAATTATAGGGCTTGGGGAAGTCTAGGGTGAGAGAAAGAGTGAAAACTCCCTAAAATCAACCCTAATATCCCTATTTATACTCTTGGACCCTCTATGGACGGCCTAGATCTCATCTAGGGCTTGATTAGGAGGAGGTGGGGTTGATCAAGCCGTGGTCTTGAGGCTTAGAGTATTAGGAAGGAATTAAATGCATTAAAGGAGTTTTAAATGGCTCAAATAGGTTAATTTGACCAAGGGAAGACTTGGGTTGACCAAGTCAAGGGTTGACTTGGTCAACCTAGTCAATTAGGTAAGGGGGTCAGAGGTTAAGCCAAAGATTGGGCTTGAGTAGATTTGAATTTGATTTGGGTCGATTTAGACCCATTAGGGTCTATATGGGTCAACCTGGGTTGACCTGGTCAACCAGGTTGACCCAGGACCAAGACCTGGGCCCAATGGGTCAGGCTTGACCCACTGAGCCTAGTGGAGGGGGAAATAGGGCTTGGAGAGCCCTGGACTGAGTTTGGTTTTGACTAGAGCTTGAATAGACCCATTAAGGCCTATTGGGTCAACTCAGGTTGACCTGGTCAACTAGGCTGACCCAAAGCCTGGGTCTGACCTAAAACAAGGTCAACAGGATCGAAACTAGAAGATCATATGAAGGGGTAAGAATATGCCTATCACTATGGATCAAAACTAGGAGATCATATGATGGGGTAGGAATATACCCATCAAAGAGGATCAAAATTTGGAGATCATATGATGGGTTAGGAATATGCCCATTACATAGGAATAAAAATAGGAGATCGTGTAATGAGGTAGGAATATGCCCATCATAGAGGATTAAAACTTGGAGATCATTTGATGGAGTAAGAATATGCCCATAAAAGAGGATCAAATGTAGTAGATCATATGATGGGGTAGGAATATGGCCATCACACGAGATTAACATTGGGAGATCGTATGATGAGATAGGAATATGTAGATCACAGAGGATCGAAACTAAGAGGTCATATGATGGAGTAGAAATAGAAATATACCCATCATATAGGATTGAAACTTGGAGCTCGTATGATGGGGTAGGAATATACCCATCATATAGGATCCAAACTGAAAGATCAAATGAAGGGGTAGGAATACGCCAATCTCTAAGGATAAAAATTAGGAGATCGTTTGATAGGGTAGGAATAAATCGATTATATAGGATCAAAACTAGGAGAACATATAATGGGGGTAGCAATATAGCCATCATAGAGGATCAAACTGGGATACCATAAGATGGAGTAGGAATATGCCCTTTACTGAGGATCAAAAGTGGCAGATCATATGATGGGGTAGGAATACACCCATTATAGAAGATCAAAATTGGAAAATTGTATGAAGGGGCAGGAATATGCCCATCATTGTGGCTTGAAACTAGGACACCATATGATAGGGTAGGAATATACCCATAACGAAGGATCAATACTGGGAGATCCTATGATGGGGAAGGAATATGCCCATCATAGAGGATTAAAACCAGAAGATCATAAGTTAGGGTAGGAATATGCCTATCACCGACGATCAAAATTAGGAGATCGTATGATGGGGTAGGAATATGCCCATCACCGAGGATCAAAACTAGGAGGCCGTATGATGGGGTTGGAATATGCCCATCATAGAGGATCAAGACTAGAAGATCATATGATGGGGTAGGAAGATGCCAATCATATAGGGTCGAAACTAGGAGATTGTATGATGGGGCAGGAATTTCCCATCATAATGGAACAAAAATGGAAGATCATATGATGGGGTAGGAATATGCCCATCATAGAGGATCGAAACTAGGAGATCAAATGATGGAGAAGGAAAATGCCCATCACCAAAGATCAAAACTGGGAGATCGTATGAAGGGGAAGGAATATGCTAATCATAGAGGATCAAGTCTAGAAGATCATATGATGAGGTAGGAATATGCCTATTAAAGAGGATTGGCACTTGGAGATCGTATGATGGGGTAGGAATATACCTATCATAGAGGATTGAAATTGGGAGATCGTACGATGGGGTAGGAAGATGCCCATCATAGAGGATCAAAACTAGAAGATAATATGATGGGGTAGGAATATGCCGATCAATGAGGATCAAAACTAGCAGATCATATGATGGGGTAGGAATATGCTGAACAAAGAGGATCAAAATTGGGAGATCGTATTATTGGATTGGAATATTCCCATCATGAAGGATTGAAACAAAGAGATCATATAATGGGGTAGGAATATGCCCACCATAGAGGATCAAAATTCGAGATCATAAGATGGGGTAAGAATATGCCCATCACAGAGGATTAAAACTGGTAGATCATGTGATGGGTTAGGAATATGTCCATCATAGTGGACCAAAACTAGAAGATCATATGAAGGGGTAGGAATATGCCCATTACTGAGGATCAAAATTAGGAGATCGTATGATGGGTAGGAATATAGCCATCATATAGGATGAAAACTAGGACATCATATGATGGGGTAGGAATATGCCCATCATAGACAATAAAAACTAGTGGATCGTAAGATGGGGTAGGAATTAGCCCATCACTGAGGATCAAAAGTGGTAGATCATATGATGGGGTAGGAATATGCCCCTTATAGAGGAATGAAACTAGAAGATTGCATGAAGTGGTAGGAATATGCCCATCATGGTGGAGTGAAATTAGGAGATCATATGATGGGGCAAGAATATACCTATAATAAAGGATCAATTTGGGAGATCGTATGATGGGGTAGGAATATGCCCATCATACAGGAGCCAAAATGGGAGATTGTATGATGGGGTAGGAATATGACCATCACGAAGGATCGAAACTAGGAGATCATATGATGGAGTTGGAATAACCCCATCAATAAGGATTGAAACTGGGAGATCGTATGAAGGAGAAGGAATATGCCAAACATAGAGCATCAAGACTGGAAGATCATATAATGGGGTCAGAATATACCTATTATAGAGGATCAAAACTAGGAGATTATATAATGGGGTAGGAATATGCCTATCATAGAGGAACAAAAATGGGAGATCATATGATGGGGTAGAATTATGCCCATCACAAGGGATCAAAACTAGAAGATCGTATGATGGAGAAGGAATGTGCCCATCACCAAGGATCAAAGTTGGGAGATCATATAAAGGGATAGGAATATGCCAATTATAGAGGATAAAGACTGAAAGATCATATGATGGGGTAGGAATATGCCTATCAAAGAGAATCAAAACTGAAAGATCATATGATGGGATAGGAATATGCCCATCACAAAAGAACATTACTGGAAGATCGTATAGTGGGGTAGGAATATGCCCATCACAGAGGATCAAAACTAGAAGATCATATGATGGCATTAGGAATATACCCATCATAGAGAAACAAAATGGGAGATTGTTTGATGGGGTAGGAATATGCCCATTATAGAGGATTAAAACTAGGAGATCATATGACAGGGTAGGAATATGCCCAACATAGAGGAACAAAACTAGGAGATCATGTGACCGAATAGGAATATGCCCATCATAGAGGATCAAAATTGGGAGATCATTTGATGGGTAGGAATATGCCAATCATAGAGTATCAAAACTGGGAGATCTATGGTGGTGTAGGAATATGCCCATCACAGAGGAACTTTAATATGAGATCTTACGATGGGGTAGGAACATGTCCATCGTAGAGGATTAAAACTATGAGATCATATGGTGGGGTAGGAATACGCCTATCTTAGAGGATCAAAACTAGGAGATCGAATGATGGCGAAGAAATATGCCCATCACAGAGGATCAAATCTGGGAGATTATATAAAAGGGTAAGAATATGCCCACCACAGAGGATAAAGACTACAAGATCATATGATGGGGTAGGAATGTGCCTATAAAAGAGGATCGAAATAGGGAGATTATGTGATGGTGTGGGAATATGCCCATCACAGAGAAACATTACTGGGAGATCCTATGATGGCGTAGGAATATACCCATTATAGAGGATCAAAGCTAAAAGATCATAAGATGGGGTACGATTATGCCCAACAAAGAGGAACAAAACTAGGAGATCATATAATGGGGTAGGAATATGACCATCACAAAGGATCAAAATATGGAGATCGTATGATGGGGTAGGAATATGCCTATCAAATAGGATCAAAACTGGGAAATCGTATGATGGGGTAGGAATATATCCATCATAAAGGATCCAACTGGGAGATCGTATGATGGGGATGGAATATGCCCATCATAGAGAATCAAAATTAGAAGATCATATGATGGGAAAAGAATATGCCCATCACAGATGATCGAAACTAGAAGATTATATATTGGGGTAGGAATATGCCCATCATAGAGGATCCAAACTTGGAGATCGTATAATGGGGTAGGAATATGTCCATCAAAGAGGATAAAAACTAGTAGATGGTATGATGGGGTAGGAATATGCTCATCACAAAGGATCCAAACTGGAAGAATATATGATGGGGTCAGAATATGCCCATTACAGAGGATAATAACTTGGAGATTATATGATGGGATAGGAATATGCCCATCGCAGAGGATCAAAACTGGGAGATCGGATATTGGGGAAGAAATATGCCCATCACAGATAATCAAATAAGAAGATCATATGATGGGGTAAGAATATGCCCACTATAGAGGATCAAAACTAGGAGATCGAATAATGGGGAAGGATTATGTTCATATAGAGGATCGAAACTGGGAGATCCTATAATAGGGTTGGAATATGCAATCAAGGAGGGTCAAAACTAGGAGATGGTAGGATGGGGCAGGAATATGCCCATCACAAAGGATCCAAAGTGGCAGATCATATGATGGGCCAGGAATATGCCCATCAAAGAGGATCAAAACTAGGAGATTATGTGATGGGATAGGAATATGCCCATCACAGAGGTTCAAAACTAGGAGATCGTATGATGGGGAAGAAATATATCCATCACAGAGAATCAAAAGTAGAAGATCATATGAGGAATATGCCCATTACAGAGGATCGAAACTAGGAGATCGAATAATAGGCTAGGAATATGCCCATATAGAGGATTGGAACGGTCAGATCGTATAATAGGGTAGGAATATGCCATCAAAGAGGATCAAAATTGGGAGATGGTATGATGGGGTAGGAATATGCCCATCACAAAGGATCTAAAGTGGCAGATCATATGATGGGGCAGGAATATGCCCATCGAAGAGGATTGAAACTAGGAGATTACGTGATGGGATAGGAATATGCCCATCATAGAGGTTCAAAACTAGGAGATTGTATGAGGGGGTAGGAATATGCCTATCAAAGAGGATTGAAACTGGGAGATTATATGATGGGTTGGAATATGCCCTTCCTAGAGGAACATTATTGGGAGATCATATGATTGGGTAGGAATATGCCTAGCATAGAGAAACAAAAAATATGTAATGAGGTAGGAATATGCCCATCATAGAGGATCAAAACTATGAGATCATATGATGAGGTAAAAATATGCATACTAAAGATGATCAAACTTAGGAGATCATATGATGGGGTAGGGTTATGCCCATCACAGATGATCGAAACTAGATATTATATTATGGGGAAGAAATATGCCCATCACAGAGAATCAAAACTAGAAGATCATATGAAGGGGTAGGAATATGCCCATCATAGAGGATTGAAACTAGAAGATCGTATATGGGGTAGGAATATGCCCATCTAAGAGGATCGAAACTAGAGGATCATAAAATGGGCAGGAATATGCCCATCAAAGAGGATGAAAACTAGACGGTGGTATGATGGAGTAGGAAATGCCCATCGCAAATGATCCAAAATGGCAGATCATATGATGGGGTGGAAATATGCCCATCACAGGGGATCAAAACTGGGAGATCGTACGATGGGGTTGAAATATGCCCATTATAGAAGAAAAAAAAATGAGAGCTCATATAATGGGGTAGGAATATACCCATCACAAATGATCTAAATTGGGAGATCGTATTATGTGATAGCAATATGCCCATCATAGAGGAACATTACTGGGAGATCGTATGATGAGGTAAGAATATGCCCATCATAGAGGATGAAAACTAGAAGATGGTATGATGGGTAAGAATATGCCCGTCAGAGACGAACATTACTGGGAGATTGTATGAATGGGTAGTAATATGCCAATTATAGATGATCGAAACTAGTACATCATATAATATGGTAGGAATATGCCAATCATAGAGAAATAAAAGTAGGAGATCATGTAATGGGGTAGGAATATGCCCATCATAGAGTACCAAAACTAAGAGATCATATGGTGGGGTAGGAAAATGGCCATCAAAGAGAATCAAAATTAGGAGATCGTATGATGGGGTAAGTATATGCCCATCAAAGAGGATTGAATCTGGGAGATCGTATGATGGTATAGGAAGATCCCCATCACAGAGGATCAAAACTAGGAGATCGTATGATGGGAAAGGAATATACCCATTACACAGGATCAAATTGGGAGTTCAAATGATGGGGTAGGATTATGCCCATCATATAGGATCAAAACTGGGAGATCGTAAGATGGGGTAGGAATATGCTCATCACTAAGGATCAAAAGTGGTAGATCATATGATGGGGAAGGAATACGGCCAACATAGAGGATCAAAATTGGAAGATCATATGAAGGGGTCAGAATATACCTATCACTAATTATTGAAACTAGGAGATCATATGGTGGGGTAGGAATAGACCCATCATAGAGGATCAAAATTGGAGATCGTATGATGGGGTAGGAATATGCCCATCACAGAGGAGCAAAAATGGGAGATCATTTAATGGGGTAGGAATATGCCCATCATAGAGGATCATAACTTGGAGATCGTATGATGGGTTAGGAATATGCCCCTCACAGAGGATCAAAAAAATGAGATCATGTGATGGGGTAGTAATATACCGATCATAGAGGATCAAAGATGGGAGATCGTATGATGGGTTCAGAATATGCCCATCACAGAGGAACATTATGTGAGATAGTATGATGGGGTAGGAATATTCCTATCATAGGGGATCAAAACACGGAGATCAAATGATGGCGTATGAATATGCCAATCACAGAGGATCGAAACTTGGATATTGTATGATGGGGTAGGAATATTCCCTTCACTAAGGATCAAAACTTGGAGATCGTATGAAGGGGTAAGAATATGCCCATAATAGAGGATTAAGACTGGAATAGCTTATGATGGGGAAAGAATATGTCCATCATAGAGGATTGAAATTGGGAGATTATAAGATTGGGTAGCAATATACCCATCACAGTGGATCAAAACTTGGAGATCATAAAATGGGGTAGGAATATGCCCATCACCAAGGATAAAAATTGGCAAAATCATTTGATGGGGTAAGAATACGCCCATTATAGAGGATAGAAACTGGAAGATTATATGAAGGGGTAGGAATATGCCCATCATGAGGATCGAAACTAGGAGATCATATGATGGGGTATGTGAAAGTTCGAAAGGGATGTTAAGCCCTAGTGAACTAGTCCCGAGGCTAACCAAGAGGGGGGGTGAATTGGTTATTTAAAAATTTCAGGATAACTACAAAAATCTTTTGGATACTTAGCAGCGGAAACAAGTAAACAATAACGAAAAGATCAACCAACGATATTCACCCAAGCAGTTTATATTCAAAAGTAAAATGCAAAACTGAATAAAAAAAAACAAACCAGATTTTATAGTGGTTCGGTCAACTTGACCTACGTCCACTCCCCGGAGCCTCCCCTCTGGGTATTGCACTAAACGAAAGTGACTCTCCTTTTGCTCCCACAGCAAGGCGGAGAAGCCTGTACAAAACACCTCCTTTTCACCACACGGTGAGGCAGAGAACCCGACCTCCTTTCGCTTCCTCCTGAAGCAGGCAGAGAAACTTTAAACTCCTTTTGCTTCCACCTGAAGCGGGCAGAGAACCCACGAACTCCTTTCGCTTCCTCCTGAAGCGGGCAGAGAACCCGGATCTTCTTGCGAACGATCCTCCCACGAAGAACACCGACTAGACGACAGACGACGAGCGGAGAAGACGACTCTGATCCGTGCTTGGAGCAACCTTAGTGAATCCCTCACTAACTCCCCCTCACAAGATCTCTTCTCTCTCTCCCAACTCTCTCTCACTCTAGGATTTCTCAGGGAAGGAAGGCAGCAAAAGATTTTTCCAAAAGTTGGAAAAAGTTCTTTTAAAGGAGGGCTTAAAATTTGCCCTAAATCTCAACTGGTCGGCTACTATCGTCCAGGACGATCGGTAGATCGTCCTGTACGATCAGTTCAAATTCAGCTGATTCAGTCTGGACGATTAGGCTCTTCTGGACGATCAGTAGAAAAAGTTGTTCATATCGTCCCGTACGATACTACGATCGTCCGGGACGATTAGTGCAAATTGAGGAAAATCGTCCAGAAGACAGTTCGGGTCGTCCAGAGAAATCTGTGCTGGACGACCAAAAAATGACTTGATCGTCCGGGACGATTTTGACATCGTCCGGTACGATTAGTTCAAAAAGGCCCAAAATCGTCCTGAACACAGTTCGGGTCGTACAACTGAAATGCACAAGACGATCACGATCGTCCGGGACGATCCTGCGATCGTCCGGGATGATGTGATCGTATCAATTAAACATTAATTGCTTTCCTTAATTACCAGACTAATTTAGGCATGATTGTAGTGCATCGTCCAGGACGATACACGTATCGTCCGGGACGATCAGACCAAAATACTTAAAATAAAACTTGCCTAACTTAATCTGGCGGCTGGAAATTTCTGATTTGAGCATATCGTCCCGTACGATCCAAGGATCGTCCAGGACGATCTGCTTAATCAGACCCTCTTAGCTCAGTCGCCCTAATTAGGGTTTCTGTTTTAACTGGATCGTCCAGGACGATGATACTATCGTCCAGGACGATCTGAACAAAATTTTAACAGAAACTCTAATTCACTCAATCTCTCTCCCTGAGTGTGTGTGTGCAAGGTTACTTAGCTAGGGAATCAGTTACATTACAATTGACTCAATAAAAGAAAAAATCATACATTTGACACACTTGGACCCGATCTTGAGTTGGCTTGAGTAGCTTGCGGTCATTTGTGCCTGAAACTGATTAGCCAAGAAAAACACACTGGAAACATGTTTGTCATCATCAAAATCAGATTTGCAACAATCTCCCCCTTTTTGATGATGGCAAACATTTGTAAAGTAGTCTGAAAATAAAATGAAACTAAGATGAAAATAAAATGAAACTAAGAAATCAAACAAAACACACATTTTTTAAATTTTCATTTAACAGCTCAAACAATACAGAAAATATGACTCAGAAAATAGAAACAGACACGACTACAACTGACTCCCCCTTTTGACATCACAAAAAGGAGGAGGGAAAAAACATAACACGGAAATAAAATATAAAATAAAACATACACAGAACAACAACAAAACAGGAAAATCAGAATTTTTCCTTGATTTTAGATTCAAAAACCAATGACAGGACGATTGACAGCGCTGAAATCCAAAAAGGTTGGAAATAATCAACTTTCGTAACTCTGACCCCGGGCACCTTATCGATGCAAACCTCTTTCAAAACAAAAATCCGATTCAGAATAAAAGACATTAGATTTGAAAAGAAATCCTTTCAAGCCTCGTTCCAGAAAAATATCTGATATAATAGTGTTACAAAGTAAAAAATCAGAAATCGGGATTTTCAAAACTCAAGCTTTTGAAAATATTAAGTGGCGCACAGATTTCTCTAAGACATTTAATAATCTGAAAGGAAAGAAAGCTTGTGTTGGGCTCATTTTGTGCCTCTTTTTCAAATTGATTGGCGCTTTGCGCATCTTTTGATTTTTGATACACTTTGTGTATCCAACTTGGCAATTTTGCATCTTTTCAGTTTTGGGCTCATTTTATGCCTCTTTTTCAAATTATCTGGCGCACTGCGCATCTTTTATAAGCTTTCTCCTTTTCATAATCATTAAAGAGTCTCAGCTGTGAGATTATCTTCCAGACATAGGAGATGACTCTCCACAGTAAGGAAGAACGATTCACAAAACAAAACCCATACAACATATGATAAATGCAATCACTTGATTTAGAAAATCAAACTAATGACTCAAGACTTTGAAAAACACTATTGATATGAGGCAGATTACTGTAGGAAGATAAAATAATCTCTATTTCAAAAACTAACATTTTAATTTTGAAAAGGATTTTTATTCAAAAGAAACTACACACCAGAAAAGGAGTTAGAGGAAGAGAAACAATTATCAATGTTTCTCCCCTTTAACAGATTCAGCGAAGTCAATCACTGCTTATCAGCTTCCAAACCAAACCAAGGTAAAAACTCTCAGTCAAAAATTCAGATCACCAGAAGTAGTGAGCGGTGATCAGATCTTGAAAAGCATAAAATAATAAGTGCAAGATATGAACCAGTGAATAAAAAAAAAGTATAAAATCATATCAGAGTAAATACTCAAATCAAACTAACAATAAGGCTAAAACAGAAATCAGCAAAAATATAAAATCAACTGAAAGTAAATAATCAAAGCTAAAAACTAACTAATAGAAATCAGAAATCAAAAAACTAAACCTAACTAACAGAAATCAGAATACCAATCAGAAAGATAATACATCAGCAGTCATCAGAATCAAGCATTTATATCAATCACTCCTAATCTGGTTCTCAAAATGCTGAATGAGTCAAAGGCCAGTGGTTTAGTGAATATGTCAGCCAGCTGATTTTCAGTTGCTACATGATGTAGCTCAATGTCCCCTTTTGTAACATGGTCCCTAATGAAGTGATGCCTAATGTCAATGTGTTTGGTCCTAGAATGTTGGATTGGATTCTTAGAGATACAGATGGCACTGGTATTATCACACAGAACAGAAATTGTGCCAACGGGTACTCCTAAATCCAAGACTTGTTGTTTCAACCAAAGAACTTGGGCCACACAACTTTCTAAGGCAATGTACTCAGCTTCAGCAGTGGAAAGTGCAACTGAGTTCTATTTTCTACTGGACCAGGAGACTAACTACTGTCCTATGAATTGACAAGTCCCAGAGGTACTCTTCCTATCCACCCTACACCCCGCAAAGTCAGAGTCAGAATATCCAATGATCTCAAAAGAGGTGCTGTGCCTAGGGTACCAAATTCCTAGGTTTGGGGTCCCTAAAAGATATCTAAGAATTCTCTTAACAGCAGTCAGGTGGGACTCTTTAGGATCAGCCTGAAACCTAGCACAAAGACAGACACTAAACATGATATCGGGTCGGCTAGCAGTCAGGTAAAGCAGTGAACCTATTATCCCTCTATACTTCTTCTGATCAACAGATTTTCCATTTGAATCCTTATCTAACTGAACTGAGGAGGGCATGGGAGTATTGATTGGCTTTGCTTTGTCCATTTCATATTTCTTCAAAATGTCCTTAGTGTATTTTGATTGATTGAGAAAAGTTCCATCATCTGTTTGCCTTATGCTAAACCCCAAAAAGTAGGACAATTCTCCCATTATACTCATCTCAAACTCCTTACTCATTATTTTGGAAAACTCATCACATAAATATTTATCAGAAGATCCAAAAATTATATCATCAACATAAATCTGGACAATGAGTAAGTCATCTCCTAATCTCCTCAGAAAAAGGGTGGTGTCTACGCTCCCCTTAACAAACTCTCTTTCTAACAGGAATGTGCTAAGCCTCTCATACCAAGCTCTCGGTGCCTGTTTCAATCCATATAAGGCCTTTTTTAATTTATAGACATGACTTGGATATTGGGAACTCTCAAAACCTGGGGGTTGTTCTACAAAAACATCTTCTTTAATTACCCCATTTAAAAAGGCACTCTTGACATCCATTTGAAACAGCTTAAATCCCTTGTAACAGGCAAAGGCTAGTAGCACTCTAATGGCTTCCAATCTAGCTACAGGGGCAAAAGTTTTCTCAAAATCTATCCCTTCTATCTGATTATACCCCTTTGCCACCAATCTTGCCTTATTTCTCACCACCACACCAGAATCATTCATCTTATTCTTAAAGACCCACTTGGTTCCCACAATACTTTGGTTTCTAGGTCTTTCTACTAACTCCCAAACATCATTCCTTACAAATTGATTCAATTCTTCCTGCATAGCTAAAATCCAAAACTCATCTGACAAGGCTTGATTGATGTTGGTGGGTTCAGTCATTGAGATAAAGGCAGAATGGTTTACTTCCTTCCTAAGTCCATGCCTAGTCCTAACACCTTCAGAAGGGTCTCCTAAGATCAGTTCTTTAGGATGACTCGAAGAATATCTCCAATCTCTAGGCAAAGTGGTTTGAGGTTCTACCCTTTCCTCCAAATTTGTATTTCCAACTCCTTGGGTAACCTCAACAATCTCTTCATCTTCTACTTCAGATCTAGACTCCTTAGGATCAGATTCATCAAACACTACATGGGTTGTTTCTTCCACCACCAAAGTCCTCCTATTGAACACCCTAAAGGATTTCCCCACACTTGAATATCCTAAGAACACTCCTTCATCAGATTTGGGGTCAAATTTTCCTAAGGGTGACTTCCCGTTGTTTAGAATGAAAACCTTACAGCCAAAGACATGGAGGTGGGACAGATTTGGAGTTCTACCCTTAATGATCTCATAAGGTGTCTTGTTCAGTTTGACTCTCACATTCACCCTATTCAGCACATAACAGGCAGTGTTCACCGCTTCAGCCCAAAAGTATTTTGGAAGTGAATACTCGGCAAGCATGGCTCTAGCGGCTTCCACTAAGGTCCTGTTCTTCCTTTTAGCTACCCCGTTCTGCTGAGGGGTCCTAGGAGCTGAAAAATTGTGACTAATCTCATGATTCTCACAAAAACTTCCAAATCTTTCATTTTCAAACTCCCCTCCGTGATCACTATGGATGGTAATAATCTCACATCCTAACTTCTTCTGAATCCAAGTAGAGAAAGATCTAAACTCATCAAATGACTCAGATTTGTGTGACAAAAACTTAACCCAAGTGAACCTTGAATAATCATCAACAATCACAAAATCATAGACTCTCCCCCCTAAGCTGGCAGTGCTAATGGGTCCAAAGAGGTCCATGTGAAGAACTTCTAAAGGTCTAGAGGTGCTAATGTCCTTAACAGAGTGAAAAGAGGACTGGACTTGCTTCCCCAACTGACAGGCATCACACAGGTGATCCTTAGTGAACTTAAGCTTGGGCACACCTCTAACTAAGTCCTTTTGGGTGACTCTCCTAAGGGTTTTCATACTGGCATGACACAATCTCCTATGCCATAACCAAGACTCATCAGCAGCAGTTTTTAAGCAAATTGAATTATCAGATTTGATGCTACTTACATCCAGCTTGTAGACGTTGTTGATCCTTTGCCCCTGCAAAACAACTTCATCATTTAAGCTTAAAATGCAGCCAGTGGGCAGGAATTTGATGCTGTATCCCTTGTCGTAGAGTTGACTGATGCTTAGCAGGTTGTGTTTCAGTCCATCTACAAGCAAAACATTATCAATCATAAAGTTCTTTGAATCACCAATTATACCTGTGCCTACCACCTTCCTGGTGGTGTTATCTCCAAGTGTAACCTTGCCTCCAGCTCTGGCCTCCAGCGAAATGAACTGATTTGCATCTCCAGTCATATGTCTAGAACATCCGCTGTCCAGGTACCACATGCTCTCACGAGGTCTTGTGTGAGAGCACACCTACAAAATCATCAAATGTCAGTCTTAGGAACCCAAACAGGTTTGGGTTCCATCTTATGAAAAGAAGAATGCGATGCATGCGTGCTGTGCTGTGCAACAGGCAGTTTGGGTCTCCACACCCAATGTGTACTACGGTGAACAGTACAGGTGTGTGATATGTGTCCTAACATGCCACATGAAAAACATCTAACACCAGGAAAAGGATTAACTAAACGTCGTGAGTGATAGTGCCTCTTCCTAGTAGTGTATGAAACATGCTTTGAAGAACTTGCAACAGAATTTTTAAAAGGTGGCGGTGCATAAAATTGTTCAAAAGTAGGCGGTGTTTTGTTATTTTCAAAAGAACTGATTTTCACTTTCAAAAACTCAATGTGTTTGTTTAAACTTCCAATTTCAAACGTTTTTGCACTTTCAATACTTTCTAACTCAGATGCCAAATCATTCACTTTCTTAAAAGCAAGTTCTAATTCAACATGCGCTGTTTTTAATAAGTTATGCTCAATAATTAAATCAGAATGTTTTTTATTCAGTTCATTAAACTCATCTAGTAAAGACATGTGATTGCTATCAATGGTGGAATGATCCTTAATCAACACTTCATGCTCTTTTTGCAAAGTCAGATAATCTAGTTTCAAACTAGCATGGGTTTTCTTAAGCTTCCTATACGATGTATGAATCTTTTCAGAAACTTCAAATAACTGATCGTAAGTAAGCTCACATACCTCTTCCTGGTCGGACTGACCAGGGTGATCATCAGCCATCAAACACAAGTTTGTTTCCTCCTCTTCAGCTTCAGTCTCAGAAGAGTCGGATGCAGAGTCTGCCCAGAACGCCTTCTGAATCCGCTTCTTATCCTTTCTGTACTTTGGTTTCTCCTCACCCTTCTCCTTGCTTGAGTGAGCTTTAAGTGTTGGACAATCAGCCTTAATGTGTCCGGGCTTCCTGCATTCAAAACAAACCGATTCAGATGAACCCTTAAAGTTTTTATTGAACTTACCCTTGTTCCACTTCTGATGGTTCTTATGTTTCTTCCTTAGAAAGCTTTTGAATTGCCTTGTGATTAAGGCAACATCATCGCTATCAGACCCGGAAGTGCTAGCATCTGAATCTTTGGCCTTTAGTGCCACTGTCTTCTCTTTCTTGCGTTCACCTGCATCAAGTTGCCTTTGGTTCACCCCTTGCTCGTAAGCAATGAGTGATCCAAGTAAGCTGTCAATAGAGTAAGTATTTAAATCTTTGGATTCAGTAATAGCAGTAATCTTAGCATCATAAGAAGCAGGCAAACATCTAAGAATCTTGTTCACTCTTTCGTAGTTGGTAAGTTCTCTACCTAAAGCATGCAAAGAGGTAACAATCTGAGTGAACCTTGTGTACATTTCTGAAATAGTCTCACTAGGTTTCATGCGAAAAAGTTCGTAATCATGTAACAAGATGTTTAACCTAGACTGTTTGACTTCAGTTGTACCTTCATATGTTATACATAATCTATCCCAAATCTCTTTTCCCGTTGTACAAGTAGAAACACGCATATAGTCCTCAGATTTTAAAGCATAAAAGAAACAGTTCAAACATTTGGCATTTAACTGTGCTAAATCTCGATCATCAAACGTCCAATCAGCAAACGGCAATTCAGTTTTCACATTGTTAACCATTCGAAAAGGTGGTTCGTATCCGTCCTTAACTAACATCCACATGCGATAATCAATAGACTGAAGAAAAGTAGACATGCGTGTTTTCCAAAAATCAAATGGAATGTTATCAAACAACGGTGGTCTAGTTATAGAATAACCTTCAGCAGTATTACGATTGTTACAGTTAGCCATTGGATCAAATTCAAAAGTTTTTAAACAGAAATTTTGAATCCCTCTCTGATACCACTTGAAAGTTCGAAAGGGATGTTAAGCCCTAGTGAACTAGTCCCGAGGCTAACCAAGAGGGGGGGTGAATTGGTTATTTAAAAATTTCAGGATAACTACAAAAATCTTTTGGATACTTAGCAGCGGAAACAAGTAAACAATAACGAAAAGATCAACCAACGATATTCACCCAAGCAGTTTATATTCAAAAGTAAAATGCAAAACTGAATAAAAAAAAACAAACCAGATTTTATAGTGGTTCGGTCAACTTGACCTACGTCCACTCCCCGGAGCCTCCCCTCCGGGTATTGCACTAAACGAAAGTGACTCTCCTTTTGCTCCCACAGCAAGGCGGAGAAGCCTGTACAAAACACCTCCTTTTCACCACACGGTGAGGCAGAGAACCCGACCTCCTTTCGCTTCCTCCTGAAGCAGGCAGAGAACCTTCGAACTCCTTTTGCTTCCACCTGAAGCGGGCAGAGAACCCACGAACTCCTTTCGCTTCCTCCTGAAGCGGGCAGAGAACCCGGATCTTCTTGCGAACGATCCTCCCACGAAGAACACCGACTAGACGACAGACGACGAGCGGAGAAGACGACTCTGATCCGTGTTTGGAGCAACCTTAGTGAATCCCTCACTAACTCCCCCTCACAAGATCTCTTCTCTCTCTCCCAACTCTCTCTCACTCTAGGATTTCTCAGGGAAGGAAGGTAGCAAAAGATTTTTCCAAAAGTTGGAAAAAGTTCTTTTAAAGGAGGGCTTAAAATTTGCCCTAAATCTCAACTGGTCGGCTACTATCGTCCAGGACGATCGGTAGATCGTCCTGTACGATCAGTTCAAATTCAGCTGATTCAGTCTGGACGATTAGGCTCTTCTGGACGATCAGTAGAAAAAGTTGTTCATATCGTCCCATACGATACTACGATCGTCCGGGACGATTAGTGCAAATTGAGGAAAATCGTCCAGAAGACAGTTCGGGTCGTCCAGAGAAATCTGTGCTGGACGACCAAAAAATGACTTGATCGTCCAGGACGATTTTGACATCGTCCGGTACGATTAGTTCAAAAAGGCCCAAAATCGTCCTGAACACAGTTCGGGTCGTACAGCTGAAATGCACAAGACGATCACGATCGTCCGGGACGATCCTGCGATCGTCCGGGACGATGTGATCGTATCAATTAAACATTAATTGCTTTACTTAATTACCAGACTAATTTAGGCATGATTGTAGTGCATCGTCCAGGACGATACACGTATCGTCCGGGACGATCAGACCAAAATACTTAAAATAAAACTTGCCTAACTTAATCTGGCGGCTGGAAATTTCTGATTTGAGCATATCGTCCCGTACGATCCAAGGATCGTCCAGGACGATCTGCTTAATCAGACCCTCTTAGCTCAGTCGCCCTAATTAGGGTTTCTGTTTTAACTGGATCGTCCAGGACGATGATACTATCGTCCAGGACGATCTGAACAAAATTTTAACAGAAACTCTAATTCACTCAATCTCTCTCCCTGAGTGTGTGTGTGCAAGGTTACTTAGCTAGGGAATCAGTTACATTACAATTGACTCAATAAAAGAAAAAATCATACATTTGACACACTTGGACCCGATCTTGAGTTGGCTTGAGTAGCTTGCGGTCATTTGTGCCTGAAACTGATTAGCCAAGAAAAATACACTGGAAACATGTTTGTCATCATCAAAACCAGATTTGCAACAGTATGAATATATACATCACAGATGATCAAAACTAGGAAATCGTATGTTGGGGTAGGAATATTCCCATCATAGAGGAACAAAAATAGGAGATCATTTGATGGGGTAGAAATGTGCCCATCACAGAGGATTGAAATAAGGAGATCACACGATGGGGTAGGAATATGCCCATTATAGATGATCAAAACTAGGAGATTATGTGATGGGGTAGAAATATGCCCTTCATAGAGGATTGAAAAAAGGAGATCATAAGATGTGGCAATAATATGCCAAATAAAGAGGATCAAAACTAGGAGATCATATGATGGGGTAAGAATATGCCCATCACAGAGGATCAAAACATGGAGACCATTTGATGGGATATGAATATGCCCATCATAAATGATTAAAAATTGGAGATTATAATATGGCGTAGGAATATACCCATCATATTGGATTGAAACTGGGAGATCATATGATTTGTTAGGAATATGGACATCACATGTGATCAAATGGGAGATCATAAGATGGGGTAGGAATATGCCCATCACTGAGGATAGAAAGTGGCAGATCATATGATTGGGTAAGAATAGGTCCAACATAGAGGATCGAAACTGGAAGATCGTATGAAGGGGTAGGAATATGCCCATCATAGAGGACAAAAATTTTGAGGTCATATGATGGGGTAGGAATATGCCCATCACAGAGGATCAAAATAAGGAGATTATGTAATGGGGTAGGAAAATTCCCGTCATAGAGGATTATTATTGTGAGATTGGATGATGGGATAGGAATATTCTGATCATAGAGGATCAAAGCTTGGAGATTATATGATGGGGCAGGAATATAGCCATCACAGAGGATCAAAACTAGGTGATCGTATAATTGGGAAAGAATATACCCATCTTTGAGGATTGAAATTGGGAGATCGTAAGCAGGAGTAGGAATATGCCCACCAGAGAGGATTAAGACTTGAAGATCATATGTTGGTGGAGGAATATGCCCATCACAGAGGATCAAAATTGGGTGATCATATGATGGGGTAGGAATATACTTATGACAGAGGATCAAAACTAGGAGATCTTAAGATGGTGTAGGAATATACCCATCATCAAGGATCACAATTGGTAGATCATTTGATTGGGTAGGAATATGCCCATCATAGAGGATAGGAATTGGAAGAACATATAAAGAGATAGGAATATGCCCATCATAGAGGATCAAAACTAGGAGATCATAAGATAGAGTAAGAATACACACATCCCAGGAGATCAAAACTGGGAGATCATATGATGGGATAGGAATATGCCCATCACAAATGAACAAAAATGGGAGATTATATGATGGGGTAGGAATATGCCCATCAGAGATGATCAAAATTAGGAGATCATATGATAGGGTAGGAATATGCCCATCATAAATAAACAAAAATGGGAGATTATATGATGGGGTAGGAATATGCCCATCAAAGAGGAACAGAACAAAGAGATCATATGATGGGGTAGGAATATGCCCATCATAGAGGATCAAAACTACAAGATCGTTTGATGGTTTAGAAATATGCCCATCACAAAGGATCAAAACTATGAGATCATATAATATAGTAAGAATATGCCCATCTTAGAAGATCAAAACTAGGAGATTGGGTGTCGGGGTAGTAATATGCCCATCACAGAGGATCAAAATTGAGAGATCGTATGATGAGGTAGAAATAAGCCCATCACAGAGGTACATTACTAGGAGATCGTGCAATGGGGTAGGAATATGCCCATCAAAGAAGATCAAAACTAGGACATCATTTGCTGGGGTGGAAATATGCCTATCTCTGAGGATTGAAACTAGGAGATCATATGATGGTGTAGGAGTATGCCCATCAGCAAGGTTCAAAACTGGAAGATCATATGATGGGGAAGGAATATGCCCATCATAGAGGACCAAGATTGGAAGATCATATGATAGGGTAGGAATATGCCCATCCCAGAGGATCAAAATTGGGAGATCATACGATGGGTTTAAATATACTTATCATAGAGGATCAAAATAGGGAGATCAGAGGAATATTACTGCAAGGTCGTATGATGGGATAGGAATATCTCAATCACAGAGGGTCAAAATTGGGGGATCTTATGATGGGGTATAAATATACATATCACAGAGGATTGAAACTGGGAGATCGTATGATGGGGTAAGAATATACCCATCATAGAGGATCAAAACTAGGAGATCATATGATTGGTAAGAATATGCCCATCATAGAGTATCGAAACTCATAGATCATATGATGAGGTAGGAATATGTCCATCATAAATGATAAAAAAAAGGAGATCGTGTGATGGTATAAGAATATGCCCATTAGAAAGGATCAAAATTGGGAGATAGTGTGATGGGGTCAAAATATGCCCATCACAGAGGAACATTACTGGGAGGTTATGTGATAAGGTAAGAATATTCCCATCATAGAGGATCAAAATTTTGAGAATATATGATGGGGTAGGAATATGCCCATCATAGAGGATTGAAACTAGGAGATCGTATGATGGGGTAAGAATATGCCCATCACTTAGTATAGAAATTGGGAGATCATATGAAGGATTAGGAACATGCCCATTATAGAGGATTAAAACTGGAAGATCATATGATGGGGAGGAATATGCCTTTCTCGTAGGATCGAAATTGGGAGATCGTATGATGGGGTAGGAATATACTTAACATAGAGGATCAAAACTAGGAAATCGTAAGATGGTGTAGGAATATGCCCATCATTGAGGACCGAAGTTGGTAGATTTTTTGATGGGGTATGAATAAGCCCATCATAGAGGATAGAAATTGGAAGATTATATGAATAGGAAGGAATATGCCCATCAAAGAGGATCAAAGTTAAGAGATCATACGATGAGGTAGGAATACACACATCACAGAGGATAAAAACTAGGAGATCATATGATAGGGTAGGAATATGCCAATCACATAGGAAAAAAATGGGAGATCATATTATGGGGTAGGAATATGCCCGTCACAGGATCATAACTAGGAGATCATATGATGGGGTAGTTATATGCACATTATAGAGGACCAAAACTAGGAGATCATGTGATGGGGTAGAAATATGGCCATCATAGAGGATAAAAACTAGGAGATCATATAATGGGGTAGTATTATATACATCATAGTGGATCAAAACTAGGAGATCGTGCGATGGGGTAGGAATATGCCCATTATAGAGGATCAAAATTGGGAGATCATATGATGGAGTAGAAATATGCCCATTATAGATGAACATTGCTGGGAGATCGCATGATGGGGTAGAAATATGCCCATCATAGAGGATCAAAACTAGGAGGTCATATGATATCGTAGGAATATGCCCATCATTGAGGATTAAAACTAGGAGATCATACGATGGGGTAGGAATACGCCTGTCACCTAGGATCAAAATTGGGAGATTATTTGATGGGGTAGGAATATGCCATCATAGAGTATCAAGGCTAGAAGATCATATGATGGGGTAGGAATATGCGTATCACAGAGGTTCAAAATTAGTAGATTATATAATTGGGAATAAATACCCATCACAGAGGATCAAAATTGGGAGATCATATGATGAGGTAGGAATATACCCATCATAGATGAACATTATTGGGAGATCTTATAATGGGGAAGGAATGTGGCAATCATAGAGGAATAAAACTGGGAGATTATATGATGGGGAAGTAATACACTCATTACAGAGGATTAAAATTGGGAGATCATATGATGGGGTAGGAGTATGCCCATCACAGAGGAATAAAAGTGGGAGATCATATGATGGGGGAGGAATGTGCCCATCATAGTGGATTGAAACTAGGAGAACATATGATGTGGTAGAAATGTGCCCATCATAGAGGATCAAAACTAGGAGAATGTGTGATGGGGTAGAAATATGCCCATCATAGAGGATCAAAACTTGGAGATCATATGAAGGGGTAGGAATATGCCTATAACAGAGGAATGAGACTCGAAGATCGTATGATGGGGTAGAAATATGCCCATCTCAGAGGAACATTACTGGGAGATCCTATGATGTGGTAGGAATATATCGATCATGAAGGATTAAAACTAGGAGATAATAAGATAGGGTTGGAATATGCTTATCACTGAGGATCAAAATTAGGGGATCATATGATGGGGTAGGTATATGCCCATCACAGAGGTTCGAAACTAAGAGACCGTATGATGGGATAGGAATATGCCCATCATAGAGGATCAAGACTGGAAGATTATATAATGGGGTAGGAATACGCCTATCACAGAGGATGAAAATGGGAGATCATATGATGGGGTATAAATACCCATCATAGCTGAACGAAACTGGGAGATCATATGATGAGGTAGGAATATACCCATCATAGAGGAACATTACTAGGAGATCGTATGATGGGGTAGAAATGCACACATCGGAGAGGATCGAAACTAGGAGATCGTATGATGGGGTAAGAATATTCCCATCTTAGAGGAACAAAAATGGGAGATTGTATGTTGGGGTAGGAATATTCCCTTCATTGAGGATTAAAACTAGGAGATCATACAATGGGGTAAGAATAGGCTCATCATAGAGGATTAAAACTAGAAGAATGTGTAATGGGGTAGAAATATGCCCATCACGGAGGATGAAAACAAGGTGATCATATGATGGGGTTCGACTATGCCTATCATATAGGATCAAAACAAAGAGATCATGTGATGGGGTAGGAATATGCTCATCTTCGTGGATCAATACTAGAAGATCCTATGATAGGGTAGGACGGTGCCCATCATCGAGAATCAAAACTGGGAGTTTATATGATGTGGTAGGAATATACCCATCATAGAGGATCAAGACTGGAAGATAATATGAAGAGGAAGAAATATGCCCATTATAGAGCATCGAAATTAGGAGATCATATGATGGGGTATAAATACCCATCATAGATGATTAAAATTGGGAGATCGTATGAAAAGGTAGGAATATACCCATCATAGAGGATCATTACTTGGAGTTCGTATGCTTGGGTAGGAATATGGTAATCATAGACGATCAAAACTAGGACATTGTATGATGGGATAGGAATACACACATCACAGAGGATCGAAACTTGGAGATCATATGATGGGTTAGGAATATGCCCATCACAGAGGAACAAAAATGGGAGATCGTCTGATGGGGTAGGAATATGCCCATCACAGAGGAACAAAACTAGGAGATCATATGATAGGGTAGGAATATGCCCATCATAGAGGATCAAAATAAGGAGAATGTGTGATGGGGTCTAATAATGCCCATCACAGAGGATCAAAACTAGGAGATTATGTGATGGGGTAGAAATATGACCATCATAGAGGATTAAAACTCAAAGATCGTATGATGGTGTAGAAATATGCACATCATAGAGGAACATTACTGGGAGATCCTATGATGGGGTAGGAATATGCCGATCGTAGAGGATTAAAACTAGAGGATCATAAGATGGAGTAGGAATATGCCCATCAACAAAAATTGAAATTAGGAGGTCATATGATGGGGTAGGAATATGTCCATCACCAAGGATCGAAACTAGGAGACCGTATTATGGGGGTGGGAATATGCCCATCATAGAGGATCAAGACTGGAAGATCATATGATGGGGTAGTAATATGCCCATTATAGAGGATCAAAATTAGGAGATCGTATGATCGGGTATAAATACCCATCATAGAGGATCAAAACTGACAGATCATATGATGAGGTAGGAATACACCCATCATAGAGGGACATTACCAGGAGATCGTATGATGGGGTAGGAATACACACATCATAGAGGATCGAATCTTGGAGATCGTGTGATGGGGTAAGAATATTCCCTTCACGGAGGAACAAAAAAGGAAGATCGTATGATGGGGCTGGATTATGCCTATCAAAGATGAATGAAATTAGGAGATCATATGATGGGGTAGGAATATGCCCATCATAGAGGATCAAAACAAAGAGAATGTGTAATTGGGTAGAAATATGCCCATCATAGAAGATCAAACCTAGGAGATCATATAATGGGGTTGGAATATGCCCATCATAAATGATCAAAACTAAGAGATCATGTGATGGGGTAGGATTATGCTCATCACAGAGGATCAAAACTCGAGGATCTTGTGATGGGGTAGAAAGATGCCCATCATGAAGGAACATAACTAGGAAATAGTACGATGTGGTGGTAATATGCCCATCGTAGAGGATCAGAATTAGGAGATCATAAGATGGCGTTGGAATATGCCCATCTCCGAGGATCGAAACTAGGCGATCGTATAATAGGGTAAGAATATGCCCATCATCGAGGATCAGAACTAGGAGATCTTATGATGGGGCAGGAACACGCCCATCATAGAGGACCATTACTGAGAGATTGTACAATGGGGAAGGTATATGCCCATCATAGAGGATCAAAATTAGGGGATCATAAGATGGG